>JAQIZY010000003.1:1200000-1731594 GCA_028828275.1 Penicillium frequentans | reverse complement strand
CTAACCACCCTAACCACCCTAACCACCCTAACCACCCTAACCACCCTAAACCACCCTAAACCACCCAAACTCTAAAAACCCTCTAAAAACCCCAACCCTTCACCCTAATCCACATACGGGTTTCTTAAATATTCCTCTCGCTTCGCTCGCTCCATATTTCAAACTCCTAATCTTTACCTATATCTACCCTCACCCTCGGACGACCATTCTACCTTCTATCTACCCTATATACCCACGCCTATCCCTACTCTTATCCACCCTACCCACTTATACCTATCCTCGCTCTTATCCACCCTACCTACTTATACCTATCCCTACTCTCGTCCACCCTAACCACGCGCGCCTATCCTAACTCCCCGTCCCCCTATCTATACGCGCCTATTAACTCCCCCTCTTCTATCCCCTCGGACGACTATACTATCTCCTATGTACCCATCCTTATACTTCCTCCCCTTTACCCTCCTCTCGGACCGCTATTCTACCTTATATCAACCTTACCTACGTATCCTCCTTACTATTACTCCTACTCCTATCTACCCTACCTATACACGCCTATCCGAACTCCCTATCACCCTACCCACCCACGGCTATCCGAACTCCCTATTACCCTACCCACCCACGGCTATTATAACCCCTCTCCTCTTCCCTCTACCCTCCCCTCTACCCTCCCCTCGGACGATACTTCTACTGCCTATCTACCCTCTCTACCCACGCTTATCTTAACCCTCTATCACCCTGCCCACGCCCTACTATCCTAACTCCCTCTCTACTCCTCTCGCCTAACTATATACCCTTATTCTATTATATTCCTACCCTCCTCTCGGACGACTATTCTATCCTTTCTATCTACGCCTACTCTATCTTTTATCTACTATACCCTTGGATAACTATATTATCTTTTATATATCTTTTCTACCTTATATCTTCTAACCTCGGACGGCTTTGCACGAATTTAATATATCCCTTTACCCTTAAATCCGTCCTTTAACCCCTGCCGGCTGTCGGCTATATAACTCTATACTTCCGCCCTTAAATACGCCCTTTAATCCCTGACGGCTGTTGGTGATCTAAATATACGCTTTTTTATTAACTATATCTTTTAACCCCGGACGGCCGTCGTTAATATAAATATATATATCTATTCTACTATATTCCTACCCTACCTATATACCCCTATACTACCTCCCCTCTACCCTCCCCTCGGACGACTATTCTACCCTATATTTACCTTATCTACCTCTGCCTACTCTATCTTATATCTACCCTACCCTCGGACGACTATATTATCTTTTAAATATCCTATCTCCCGCGAATCGACTTCCTATCTACCCTGCCTCTGTACGGCTGCTGCTGGTCTACCCTACCTCTGTACGGCTGGTATTGGTCTACCCCTACCTCTATACGGCTGCTGCTGGTCTACCCTACCTCTGTACGGCTGCTGCTGGTCTACCCTACCTCTGTACGGCTGGTGTTGGTCTACCCTACCTCTATACGGCTGCTGCTGGTCTACCCTGCCTCTGTACGGCTACTCTTCTACTTTCCTTACTCTCCTTACTACCCTATTACCCTATCTATATCCCGTCTTTATATCACCCTAACCATTCCCTTTATTATCTCCCCCCTTCCATCACCCTAACCCTATATAATATATATCGATATATTACCCCTGGCTATCTCTCGTACACCGGGGGGCCTATCTAAATATCCTGATATCGGACCTCCGTTAAATATATATATCTCGAACTATACTAAATATACGAATCTGATACCTGGATGGGAATACTACTATTATAATATATATTCAAAACGCCTGATATGGCTAATCTATCTAAATTCTGAAATATCTACTCTATTTCAATCCCTTGATAAACCTGTCGACACTATATAAACTCCTGTACTAACTGGGACTGCTGCGCCCCGATCCCTACCGCCATCCCCCGAAATACCGCTTTAACTGGCTCTCGTCCGTACTATCTACCCCGTGATGCTGTAACCGACGGTCCCACGCCGTATGGATCTCTGGATCTGTCTTCTGGCTGAATAACATCATTGCCACCATTGGTAATAATGTATGCCGGTACTGATCACATATCCCCTCCGCCTCCTTTGTACGGGATATCTCTTTGGTGGGATCCCCCTTGGGGCATATCGACTGCGGCATCCCATATGTAAAATGCGCGCTATAATCAACATAACGGATCCCATCCTTAAACGCCCGCATACGCTTCCACCATGCCTTGGCCTCGCTATTATACCCGTATGGGCACTTGAATAACTCATGCCCGTCGTCGGATCCATCCTGCGTACATGACCAACACCGCATTAACCACTCGTGGATCTCATCCCGGAAATATATATCACGCTGGACCTGATCCTGGGTGGCCTGTGGTCGTTGCCCGGATAATTGCGCGCGTTCGATATCCTGCCGCCGGAACTCGTGCCGGACCGTCATCGGGATGCCTATGCGGTCTGGTGTGATATGGTCCTTGGCTATGGGGCTGGTATGCTCGATCCCGGGTGCCTGTGATATTAAACTCTTGGAATCACTGGATGCCGAATCATCGGCTGAACTGGATTGGCCTGGGCTGGCTACCTGGCTATGGACGGGTGCTTGTATCCGGCTGGTTGCGTGGGTCTGGCTGGCTGGCTGGGTCTGGCTGGCTGCTCTCGTACGCCTGGTCTGGCTGGCTGCTTGGGTCTGGCTGACCGGGCTCTGGGCCCTGGAATGGCCGGTCGGGCTGGTTGCTCGGGTCTGGCTGCCTGCTCTTGTACGCCTGGCTGCTCTCGTATGGCTGGTTGCTTGGGTCTGGCTGACCGGGCTCTGGGCCCTGGAATGGCTGGTCTGGCTGGCTGCTTGGGTATGCCTCGCTGGGCTCTGGGCCCTCGTATGGCTGGTTGGGCTGGCTGCTCGGGTCTGCCTGGCTGGTCTGGTATGCTTGGCCGGTTCGGTATGGCTGGCTGCTCTGGTCTGGTCCTGTACGCTGGTCCGCTTCGTCCGCTTGGTCTGGCTGGCTGCTCGGGTCTGACTGGCCGGGCTTTGGGCCCTCGTATGGCTGGTTGGGCTGGCTGGTTGGGTCTCGTCTTGTATCCTGCTTTGCTTGGTCCGCTTGGTCTGGCTTGTCTGGCTTGTCTGGCTTGTCTGGCTTGTCTGGCTTGTCTGGCTTGTCTGGCTTGTCTGGCTTGTCTGGCTTGTCTGGCTTGTCTGGCTTGTCTGGCTTGTCTGGCTTGTCTGGCTTGGCTGGCTTGGTTGGCTTGGCTGGCTGGTCTGTGGTCCCCGGGCCTCTGTATGCCTGGTATGGCTGGCTGGTCCGGTATGCCTGGCCGGGCTCTGTGCCCTCGTATGGCTGCTCGGGCTAGCTGCTCGGGTCTGCCTGGCCGGGCTCTGGGCACCCTGATCACACCCATCACATCTTTGCTTGTCACCCTCACATGCCTGCCGGACGTACCCATCTAAATATCTATCTAATATAACCCGCCGGCATCCTGCCGTGATATCCACGGGACACATATATGCCATCACCCGTTCCCGCTCCTCCGCGGACTCCCGCATCCATGTCGGACGGTGCTTATATCCCACCCGCTCGCCCTCGGGCTGAATGATGATTGCCTCGCTGGGTAACCCGTCACGTCCGGCACGTCCGCTCTCCTGCGCGTAATCTAATATGGTCCGGGGTTGCCCTAAATGGATCACGCTTCGGATATCTGGGATATCGATCCCCATCCCTAACGCATTGGTCGCCACGATCACGGACCCGGGCGTCTACCGGAACCGGGTTAATATGCCGTCTAAATTATGCTGCTTGCTGAAAAATGCATTATACCCGAGCTGGTCTGCCATTATGCGGACGTGCTCCACGATGCTGCCGTATACGATCACACGCCCTATGCCGGCACGCTAGACCCGGTCCTGGATGAACTAGATCACCTCGTCCATCTAGATCCACTGATATGGGTGATCATACCCCTCCTCGAGCTCGGGAAACTATACCCGGTATGCCACGTTGGGCCGGTATATACGGGCCCGGTATATGGCGACCTACTCCCGGGGCCATCCTATGCGGTATAATAACGTTGGCTCCACGACCAGGGGCAACGTGGCGGTTAACATAATCATCTACGTCTGCGCGGACCGTAAATCCCCGAGCTCCTATAACCGGGGCCGGAAATCCTCCTGATTATTTAATATCGTATGGCACTCATCAACCACGATCCGCTCTAACCGCTGGAGTAACCGCTGCCGATTCAAAAACGTCCGGAACGCCTGGCTCCGGGTGGCCTCGGGGGTCACTAACACGATTGCTGCTTCGTCCAGGGGCCGCTGGCTATTGTACGGCACGCATGATATCCCTAACTGCTCGCACCGCCGCACCATATCCTGGCGTAACGCAATCAACGGGACCACTACCATGGTTAATCCACCCCCGACCCATGCTAGTAACATGAATAATATGCTCTTTCCCCCGCTGGTGGGCATCACGGCCACGACCAGGCTTATACCTTGCTAGATCGCCCGTAACGCGGGCTCCTGGACCCCTCGGAATACTATATCGGGCCGTCCGAGCATCTGCTGGAATAACTATAACATATGGGCCTCGCGTAGCTAATACCGCCGTTATGTACGGCTCTCCTTGGCGTCCTCCTCCTACGGGTTACGGACACGCTTGCCTAACGCTCCGGGGCGGGCCGCGGACGCGAATCCCAAAAATTGATGCTAATCCTGGCTAGACTACCGGAACCGCTACCGCCAGTGCGTGGTGCTATTAGTGGGCTCCATGATTGTACGACTATATATCATGCCGGCCACATGGGACGAGTGCGTGGCTTATAAGTCGGCAATATGCCCCATAAATTCATCCTCGTCCATCCCATCCTCGTCATCGGGGTCGTGTACGGGTGCTGCCTCGGTGGTGCTGCCCTCTTATACGTTGCTCTTAAACTGGCTCTTGGCCCGTAAAAATCGACGGCTAATTGCGATAGCAATATCTCGGTATGCCGATACGTGCACCGTCTGGCCGTGTAAGCCAGTAGCGGTAGCGGACTCGAGCGCCTTCCAGAATCGTACGCTGGTCCACTCCTTCTCGCTGCCGGCGTCCGGGCCCTATATATACTCTAGTCGCCGGGGCTTAGAGGTAACGCCCCGCTGCTGCCACTGGTATGCCTGTAATATCTCCACGAATAGTAAAATAAGCTAGAGATATTGTACGACTAGCTCGCCTACCTCCTGCGGTAAATACTGTTGGATGACCTTGGTGTCGTTGCTGATATGGAACCCTTTGTGATATCGACTGACGAATACCACCATCCCATCTTCAATAAACACATTTCGGATCTCTCGCTCGCTGTTCCGGTACCGGATGCTTAAGAGCTTAGGCGTACGGCTAGGCTGGCCCGCTGTGATATGGATCACCACGCTTAACCATTCACGGAACCGGGCCACCTTGGTAAAATACCGGTTAATCGCACGTATACGGAACCCCTGGCCATCAGGCTCGCTAAAGCGTTGGCGTAGCATAGGCTCCTGGGCCACCCGCTGGATCAACCAGTCGGCCCTATGGACGGGCCACTGGGTCCGGGAATCCTTCAGAAAACTCTAGTTGGCCGTACGCTGGGTGGGATCGTCGTATAGGTCCTGGAGGTGGACGCTAGGGACCTGCGTGGCCTCGGCGAGTAATAACTGGTGCTGGAGCTGTGTCCGTACACGATCCACTAAGCTATGGACTATTCCACGGAAATCTCCCATCGTGAAATGTATCTGCTTATATAATAGCTCGTCCTCGCCTTTCCATCCAATATGCCCCTCGGACGGGGTATTGAAAAACACCTTCTTTCCATATGTGCGTAGATCCAATAGCCACTGGATTGGCCCGTTAGTGCCACGTACTATAAACGTATCTACCATTAGTCGTAACCACTTAGGAAACGTATGGATCACCTGGCGACCCTGTATCTGGCTAGGGGGTCCTAGAACGGACGTCGTAGGGGATCCTGGCATGGAGCTAGGGATTAGGGTCTCTCGTATAGGACTACTCGTATAGCCCTCGTCCTCGTCAAAGATATATCCGTCCGCCATAGGGATATTATCCCCGCAGAAATGCGTCTCTGGGGCCCCTAGCGCTAACCCACGCCGGATCGCTAGCGAATCAGGGTCCATTCGTAACGCCTTGTGTAAGACTAAGAACCGGGCGATTTTAATTAAACTAGAGATCTTTGGCGGGTAATCCTCGACCCCATACCACCCGTCTAGCTTCCGGCCTAATACCGCCAAGGCGTATATAAAAGCACACCCGTACTTATGGTGCCGGATCTTCTGGCGTAATAGACTGATGTAGAACTCCAGAACCGCACACTCTAACGGCTAGAGCTCGTACGGCTCCTCGTTTATGTCCATTAGGTCGGGGCTAGATGCCGGGCCCCAGGCCTATGCATGATGCTAGACCCGGTGCCAGGATAGCTGCTGCCGGGACGTAAACTTATACGGGGGACTATGCTAGTTATGTGGTTGCTGCGTACGCGTAAAGAACATCAAAATCCGCTGCCATGGCTCGAGATGGTCCTTGATCTCTGCCTCTTTCATATAGGCTAGTAACGGTTCGTATGGAGAATTAGCCTTCTGGGTACGTGCGGCCTCGATCCAGACGAGAAACCTACTCGCCCGGGTGATCTACTGGCTCACGTTAGCTAGCCGCTCTATAGCCTGCTAGATGGCCTATGCTGCGCCCTCGGGACCCTCGCTATCCTTGTCCGGCCGCTCTATGGACTGGACGAGCGGGATAGACGGAATGCCCTGGAGATACCGCACCTAGCCGGTCCGGTTAAGCCACGGGGTCGCTTCGTCGATGTCCCCGGCCTAGATGATGGTCTGCTGGCTCTGGGCCTGCTCGGTCTGGAAGGACCGTACGCGCTGGATGATCTGCTGAATCGAATTGGCAGGTGGGATAGCGGGCTCGGGGGTCGTGGCGGGCTGGTGGACCTGGATAAAATGGGAACTAAGGCCTTGCTTGAAGATACGCTGGCATGACACGGGCTGGGAGTTGGTGTCGATATCCTGCTGGATACGGGCGATTTCGGACGGTTTAGGGCGCCCTCGGTGGCTACTCGGGGACTATCTATGGGCCTGTTGCCAGTGGACGCGGAGAGAGTGGCTTGTCCGGGAGATATGTCTCTTATACCGTAAGTAGAGGAGCCTATCCTCGTAGAGCGTCAAACCGGGAATCGGCGTGTCGATATAGGCGGGCTATTTGGTGATATCGGGCGGGTCCTGGAGGTGGTCCCATTGCTGCACGGAACTCTGAATAGACCGCGCGACTGGACGGGGGAGCTTATGGTTCGTGCTGGTTAAGTGCGAGGTGATATTATCCCGATGGATAGCATGCTCGCATATACGATAGATCACAATATCGAAATTAGAATTCGTCGAGAAGAGCTGGCTCGCGTCCGGGAAGAGGGGAGTGGGGGGTGGCCATATTATAATCAAAGATATATCTTAGAGAGGATAGTTAGGTGGCTTACGAGAATAATTGAATATAATATAAAGACTACTCGTATAGATAGATCTAAGATGCTACGATATGATATCAACCAGCCCCTGATTTATGAAGAAGACCCGTGATGTACTAACCTAGTTTAGTGCTTAGGCGGGGGTGATATGATAGATCGGATCTCACGTGGTGGGTGGGTCTCTACTAGCACGAGCCGGCATAATAAACCCTAACTATACGACTATTTAAAGGTATATAATAACGGGGGTTATAAGAAAAAGAAATTTAAATTCGTACATAAGGCATATATGTTATGCAAGAAAATGGGAAACCTATTTTCTAAAGTAAAATAGTCTCTGGGCCTCGGCATGCTGGGACACCCCCGGGACCACTACCCGGGTAAGTAGATCTCTAGGCTCGTGTCCGAGTATATATCTAAGCACGAGCATACTAGGGACAGTCCTTAAGATAAGATATACGAGCCTTAATAAGCCGGGGACCATCCCTAGGATTAGGCACGTGTCCGGGCATATGTCCGGGCATAAACCATATTCTATACCTTTTCCAGAAAGGTACTAAATCCGTTATATTTACATATATGATCTATGAGGATCTAGAATATGCTATAAACGTCTATAAATCTCGTATACGAGCTCTATATAACTCGCTCTTATACGAGGTAAGCATATTATAATCACTATACTATAATCTAGACCTTATATCTATAGAATACTTAAGGAAGAAGAATAATCTATATTCTTCCTTCCTTAAGAATTAGTTTTGTCATTAATATATACTATATTAATCTATAGTATCGAAATCAACTTCATTTCAGTATTATTTCATATTCACTTCACTTACCTCTTACTTCTATTTCATTATCTTCTTACCTAGCCTATTACCTCCTTACATAAGGTCTAAGTCAAGGTCTAAGTTAAGGTCTAGGTCAAGCTTAAGGTCAAGCTCGCGCTTAAGGTTAAGGTCAAGCCCGTACACTTAAGGTCAGGCCTAGGCTTATATAATCATACCCAGGGTCAGGGTCATGCCCGTACTCATACAGTCATACCAGGGTCAAGCTTCAGGTCAAGCCCGGGCTCGTGTACATAAGATCAAGCTCATACCCGGGCTCGTGAGATCATGCTAGGGATAAGGTCATGCCAGGGCTCGTATACATAAGGTTAAGCTCGAGCTCAAGCCCAGGCTCGTGTACGTAAGGTTAGGCTTAAGCCCGGGCTCATGAGATCATGCTAGGGATAAGGTCATGCCCGGGCTCATATATATAAGGTCAAGCTCGAGCTCAAGCCCAGGCTCGTGTACGTAAGGTTAAGCTTAAGCCCGGGCTCGTGTACATAAGATCAAGCTTAAGCTTAGGCTCGTGTACATAAGGTCAAGCTTAAGCTTAAGGTTAGCTCTAGATATATATATCTAGCGTAGCATAATATCAAAATTCACGATTCATCTCAACATTCACTTTGCCAGCATATCAAGATTCACTTTACTAGCATATTAAGATTCACGATTCATCCCAACATTCACTTTACTAGCATCTCAACATTCACTTTACCAGCATATCAAAATTCACTTTACTAGCATATTAAGATTCACGATTCATCCCAACATTCACTTTACTAGCATCTCAACATTCACTTTACCAGCATATCAAAATTCATTTTACTAGCATCTCAACATTCACTTTACCAGCATATCAAAATTCACTTTACTAGCATATCAAAATTCACTTTACTAGTATATCAAAATTCACTTTACTAGCATATTAAAATTCACTTTACTAGCATCTCAACATTCACTTTACCAGCATATCAAGATTCACTTTACTAGCATATCAAGATTCACGATTCATCCTAACATTCACTTCGTGACCCCCGGGACCATACTATAAATATCCTCTTTCCATCAACTCAAACTCTCCTTCCTTTATATATCTCGTCATCCCATCTTCATCACAATTCAATAACTCAACAATTTCACGTCCATTCCAACCCAGCATACCTTCAACTCCAATCCACCATCTCTCTCCCTTAGTCAGCACCATGAGCCTATCGTACGTCTACCTCCCCTAGGAAAGATATAGCTAACCAAGCCCTAGGCGCGGCCGCAGCGAGACGCCCTCTCACGCCCATCTAGGCCCCGAGCAGCCTGATGCCCGGGCCCAGCGTATAGACACTTTTATGGCCCAATTTGACCCTAGCCACCCCCGATTCATCCACGTGGCCAATATCTAGGATAAGATGATCCGGCTTGCCGAAGGCACCAACCGGGCCGGGCCGCAGATCCCGCTCCTAATCCACGGGGTATTCCTCACCCGGCTATGTACAAACGCCGACCAGCGGCGGGTCCTGGCTATGCCGAGCTAGCCCGTACTCCATACCCCAGGCTCTATCCGTGGCGAACAGTTTACCAACCAACGGCTCTCGTACATCAACGCTTTCTTGATTCAATCCCGGGGGCAGCTAGTAGATCGGCCCTGTGATGAGTGTGTACGAATAAGCCAGGAATCCGCGCTTAGTATGCACCCCTTTCCGATCTGCGCACGACTACCCGGCAACTGGCGTGGGGCCTGTGCGAATTGTAAGTGGCCAGATAAGGCTAAGCTATGCTCCTGCCGAGACTCCCAGCCAGCCTCGCGGACCCGGTCTATCACGTGGGCCCAAGCTACCGGACGACTGGCTATTATGACTGCCCCGGCTGCCCCTGCTGCTTTACCGGCCCCGGCTAGCCTAGCGGGCTCGTCCGCACGAAATCCAGTCGTACTAGATGCTGACCTTGTGGATCTGACCTCGGAATATAATGATGGACCACTTTGGGACCGGGAGATTATCGAAGTTGAATCGGATAGTGACGGTGACTGGGCCTAGATTGATAAAGGATATGGCTTATGATACTTGATTTTTACCAAATTTGATCTATGATAGCGTGGCTGATGAGGTATGGAGTGATGACGGATATGGCTTATGATACTAGATTTTACCAAAATTGCTCTTTGATAGCGGAATGACTTAGGTTATGAAGAATATGATACTAAGATCCTGATCTAATCGTACGGAAGAAGAAGAAGTAGGATTTTCAAAAACTTTAAGAAAAGGTAAGAACTGAGACGGAGGTGGAAATATATATCTTAGCCGAGCTTGTACATGGCCCACTAGATCAGCACTAAAATCTCAAACTTAGTCAAATTACTCCAAAAAAAAGGCTGGTTGGAATTTCAACGCTAATTAATCTATCATAAAAGTTTCAGCTCGTCAAATCTACAGAATATAATAAAATAGATAATCAAAAAAGCTAGGGTGGCATTAGAGAGTGTACAACGGTCGCGCCGTCTTGTACATTTTGCTACCCCATCAAAAAATCATGCGATTTTTGAACCCCTACAACTACCTTTATTTATGGTTCAAATCACTTGAAATTGCAATTGGAGCGGGAGAAGACTGAGCATTATAATATCTGAAGTTTTAAGTGATGTACGACCATTAAATATAATTGTAATGGGGTCGAGTAGAGTTAATTGTAATGGGCCCCGACCCACTTTTTTTCTCCCATACTTAAGGAGTTTACCCTAATTGTAATGGGGCCCATTACAATTACCCCCATGGGTTAGACTGCCACAAAACCCAACCCAGCCTGCGTCTAGGGTGAACCATTGGAATCTCCCGCTTGCTGGGATAATGACAAGCCTGGGATCACCTCCATACTCATGTACTGGTCTTCCCTGTCTACTTATATCTTAGACAACGCATCCGACACAACACATAACAAACCTCCCATCCACAAGATCAACACTGATGCCTCACATATCAAACAACATGAACTTCGCTAACCCGGACCCAATGCGCGGTCGACTTAGGGCCCAACATAACCCAATTCCACCCAATTTCGGCAGAAAAACCAGTATCAAGCAATTATAAATTATCTATCAGTATTATCTATCACCGCGTATATATCTCTGCATATGGACTTTACACATTCTCTTCAAGAAACGTTTATATAGATCAGCTATTCATCACTGTACATTATGTACATACTATAGTATTAATACTACGAAGCAAAATACGCTCTATTTTCCAACTAATCTTAGCCGTATATGTATTTCACAATGTGGAGATCCACCCCTTTTTCCATCTCTAATGTATTTCTTTGGAAGATGCAAAAATTCACGATTTCTGCATTTCAAAGCTAATATATATTGATCATATATTATGTCTACTATATATTCAACCCTAAATACTTATATGACTCATTAAAAGGTAGTAAAAACCTCTCTAGAATATAGGTATTTTTGCATTATCCATGTTTGCATTATTGGTGACCCAAGTAGGGGCCCTGGACCCAGCCTACGTTAGACTTTATAACCTAGCCCTAGCGTTAGGTCAGACACTTCGACCCAAACCCTAACCTAACCTAGGTTAGGTCTAGGTGCGGTCCGCCGTGAGTTGGGTGCTACGGAAGTCTAAATAATACTACTATCCTCACCCTAATTTCCCCCTCCTCCCTCCTCGGATCTTAGTGCGACTATAGTCCTCTTGATATGTAAAATTCACCCTAGCGGACCCTAACCACCCTAGAAATCCATCGTACTATAATGCTCCTACTCCTATGGGACAGGGATAGGGATAGAAATCCATCATACTATGATGCTCCCACTCCCATAGGAGAGGGATACGGAACCTTGAGCTGCCATCCTCCCTATTATACTTTGTCTATCGATCTAATATAGTCTTTGGGTTAGCTGCTAGAATCCATTATACCACTAAGCCGCCGATGGTCTATTCGCACCCGAACCGTCCAACTTATACCTTTCCTGCCGCACGCCTGCCAAAATCTAATTTCGGCTCCAACTCGATATCTATATGCATCCATCTAGATCGATACGTTTCAGAGGATTCCTACATCCCCAATCCAAGATACTGCCGCCGAAACCAAATGAACGCCGCAACTACCTCGGCATGCACCGTATGTGCCCCAGCTGCTCGTTGCCCAAAGAATCTCGCCGTCCCTTCAACATCCCAGACCTTCACACCGCGATCCGCCAGTCGCTGCTCGAACGCTTCGCGGATCTGGCCATCCTGCCCTTTCCAATACCACATCATAAACACCATATTCAGCAACGTCCACTTGTCACGCTGACACGGGTGCCTGAAATCCCCATCGTCATCCTTTTCGTTGCCCCAGTTCGGGCAAGCACTCTGCGGCATCCAACACTGGTAGCACCCCACAAACCGTGCGAGCCGAATGTGATTCTTCATTCGATCCCGCATATACATCACAAGCCCCCGAGACGCGGATTGGCACTTGACCTTCTCGAAAACCTCATGCCCATCATCCCGCCCTTCTTGCGCACACAGCCAACACCGTCGATGCCATCGATCCATTTCATCCACCAACAGTTCATGGTCTTCATGCTCGCTTGCACGTTGTTGTCGACTATCATCCCACTGTTGTTGGAATCCCTGTTCACTCTCCTCGACCGTCGGTGCAACCCATTCTACCTGGGACTGGATACTCTCGTCGTCGCTAACCCTGCTGCCGGCGGTGATCGTGGATCGTAGAGACTCGCTGCGAGGAACCAACCCGGGAGTACCATATCGAATAGACTCGCTGTGCAGATCCGGGACCATGACAGGAGAGCTATGCGCGGGGGACTCAACACCACCCTGGCTTGGCTCGGGAGTCACATCCACCGCATCGGGAATCCTGGCCTCTGGCTCATGATTACGCCACTGAGGATCACAACAATCGCACAATGACTCGCGCTCGCTATCGCCACAACGCTGACGACTGTACCCGTCGAGATAGGAATCCAGAATACGCCGTCGGCAGACACCTTCACCAAGGTACTGTCCCACCATCTCCTGGGCCGTGGCCTGAGCACTGGAAATCCAATGCGGTACCCAGGTAATATCGACCGGCTCAATGATGATTGCCTCACTAGCTTGCCCGTCACGACCAGCCCGCCCACTCTCTTGTGCGTAGTCCAAAAGAGATCGAGGTCGCCCAACGTGGATAATACTGCGAATATCGGGGATATCGATACCCATTCCCAGCGCACTAGTGGCCACAATCACCCGATGCGGTCCATCCACGAATCGGTGAAGGACTTCCGGTCGTTCTTCTTGATTCGCAAAGTAGGACTCGCATTGTAAAAAGCTGGGCAAGGATTTGAACTTGGCTCGCCTGATACCCGTACACCACCATCTTCCCCCGGGGCAGCCGCTGCAGACGACCACGGATGAAGTCCACAACGCAGTCCATGCGGTACCAGAGATCCGGTCGGTCATAATCTCCGGTAGGTGCGACCTGCCAAACACGATAGGCCACGTTGGCTCGATGGGTCCGCGTGCGATGCCAGTTCACCAGCTGGGGGAAGCATTCATGCGAAGGCATAATTTTGGCTCCAAGGGAGGCGGCAGCGTAGCAGTCAGATAGATCATCTGGACTCGATTCTCACCCAGCACCCGCGCTGTCTCACCGATCATAGGGCGAAACTCGGAGTGTCCGAAGAGCAGGGTATGGCACTCGTCAAAAACGATCCGCTCCAACCGATGTAGCGCACGTTGCCGCTGGGCAAACTGCTTGAACCCTTCAGTCTGTGCAGATTCAGGTGTAACAAAGACAATGGATGCCCCATCAGGTTGAATCCGCCCCTTCCACTCCGCACTGGCAATGCCCAGTTCAGTACAACGACGATGCAGATCAGCACGTAACGCAATCAGGGGAACCACCACAATCGTCATACCAGAGCTCACCCACGCGGGCAGCATAAACAGAAGACTCTTGCCACTGCCCGTGGGCATAATCACCACGATGTTGTTCAACCCAAATTGGATGGAACGGATCGCCTCCTCCTGGATCCCGCGGAACTGCATATCGGCACAGCTCGTCATCCGCTGAAGCGCGTGGCCCATGTCGACCGCACGAAACTCCTCAATCCGCTGGCGTTGGCTCTCCCGCGCAGCATCGTCGAACTGATTCTTCCGCTTCCGCCCGGAGGGCTCTTCTTCGGGATAGCCTAGAACGCTATGCCAGGCAGTACTGGCCTCACGGAACGCCTTCAATCGCTCTCGGGTGGTACCGGCCATCTCAAACATTTCTCGCCCATACACGGTGCCAGCGACATGCGAAGAGTGTGCGGCCTGGAGATCAGCAATGTGGCCCATGAACTGCTCGTGATCCATGGTACTGTCATCTTCGGTGTCGAGGTCAAGCCTGCTCCGGTCCTCATCTTGCTGATTCTGCGGAAATGCATGTTGCAGCATGAACTTGCGGCTCATGGCGATGGCGATGGTACGATACATCGAAATATTGATCCAGTACCCGTTCAGGCCAATCTGTGTCTCCCGCTTCAGCACATCTCGCAGACGCTCCGACGTCCACTCACGCCCACTCAGGGGATCGGGACTCCACAGGTACGGCCATTGCTTTTGGATCGACTCCCAAGACTCCCGGGCACGAGGGGCTAACTTGAACAGCATTGCCTGCAGCTGCTCCACAAATGGCAACACCAGCCACAGATACCAGACGACCATCTCCCCAACACTACGAGGCAGATACCGATGAATCACTTTTACATCGTTGCTAGCATAGAACCCCTTGTGGTAAGTACTGGCCGTCACCACCATACCATCCTCGATGAACACATTCCGCATGCCCGTCAGAGTATTAATATGGCGCAGGCTCAGGAGCTCGGGAGCACGCGCGGGCTGACCACCAGAGATATGAGTTAGGATGGCAAGCCGTTCACGGAACATGGCAACTCGGTTGAAGTATCGCTTAATGGCAGCCATGCGGGGACGCTGCGTGTCCGGGTCGATGAAACGCTGGAGTGGAGAGTCGGTAGATATCCGATTGAACATCCATTGAGCACCAGAGACCGGCCATGGGGTACGACTATCGTGTAGGAAACTAAAGCCCGGTCGGGAATCTGTAGGATTATCTCGCATATGTTCCCAAGGAATCTGGGGCACAACCGAACGGTCGCACAACAAGAGATCGTCAAACAAAGTTTCACTGGTCTTCAGCCGCAGCCCATGAACGAACCCGCGAAAGTCCCGCATGCTGAATTGGATATCGCGGTACTGGAGGCGATCCTCATCTTCCCAGCAAACATGCCCAGCCGAGGTGCTGCTAAACTGAATGCGCATACCATAGGCACGGAGGTCAAGCATCCATACCATAGGGCTTTGGGTGCCACGCACCATGAATGCATCCATCAGGATCTTCAACCATTCACCCCATGCCAGCGATTTTCGTTCAGCACGGCGAAGATTAAAAAGACCAGAGGAGCTGCTTTGTGGATACGTGAGTGGTGTGCTGGGGAGATTAGGGCTGGGAGGCTCAGGGGTGGGGGTGCGGCTGTGGAATCCTTCATCCCGCGAAAATATATACCCCGGAATACTATCCAGCGCACTCGCCAAGTCCGTATGCGTCCCAAATTCACCACTGCGCATCTCCTCCAGGATACGACCACTGTCTGGATCCAAACGGAGTGACTTGTGCAGCACCATGAATCGGCTGATCTTAATCACCTTGGACAAAATTTGGGGGTAGCTCTCCGCATCCAACCAGCCAAGTTTGCCAAACCCGAGAACCGCCAAAGCGACCACAAGACCGCACTCATAATTGTCGCGGCGCACCTTCTGTGCCAACAGCTCAATGCAAAAGTCCATGATCTTCTCCTGCAGCGGCGTCCACGAATCGCCCCGCGCATCATTTTCCATCGGATCAGGACTCTCCTGCTGGGCAGCATATTCCGCCTGTGCGCACCAAGTGACCGCATTCCATGTAAAAGCTTGGCGTTCGGATAGCTTATACTTCGGGCTCACCCAATCATGCGGCCGCTGAGTGCGGGCAAAGAACATCAAGATCCGCTGCCACGGCTCCACGTGCTTGCTAAGGTTATCTCCGTCCAGATATGGCTGCAATGGCTTGGTAGCAGCTTCGGCAGAGGTCCGCTGGGCTTCGAAGTTCAAGTTCGTCCCGGCATGCTTCGCAACACGCTGACCATATGCGGCGACACCGTGCATCGCATCCCAGATGATCCGATCGATCACATCCTCCATATTATCTTTTCCGCCGTCAGTTACAAGTCAGGTCCAAAAATGAATGGGAACACTGACACTCTTCCGGTCGTCTCACGCAGCGTCGCAGATTGGGCTCTGGCACGCCAGCGAGATGCTTGGTCCACTGGGCTCGTCGCAGCCAGGAATTTGCCTCGTTGATCTCACCCGCCTGCACCACCGTCGTACGCTCGCCCATCAGCTCTGGCTGGACTTCTTGTGTCCACCACCCACGAAACTCCTCAATCGCCTCATCCGTCGGCAGTGGCGGGGCAGGCTCGTACTCGGCGCCCGGTCGCACCACACGGATAAACTGAGAGCCAGCCGCGCGTTTAAAAAATCGCTGGCAGCAGACGGCCTGAGTGCTGGTCTTGATCTGGGCCTCCGCCTGTGCGAGCTCTGTGGGGGAGACGTGGCCGCGTTTGCCGAATGGAGCCCATCCGTGGTGGATACGCCAGTGATTCTTCATAGTCTTCACGCCCCGACAGACGTAGTGGCAGGTACTGCTGTGTCGGCACCAGATGCCATCGGTAAAGACTGTAAGACCCTCAACTGGTTTCTTTAGTGTAACGGGGACTTCAATGCGCTCCCGGTCCGCCTGCACATCTCTCCACTGGAGATCGGTCTCAACTTCAGCCTGCACCAAGCGCGCCTGAGCAAGTGGCACCCGGTGGGGTAAACTCTTGAGGTGAGAGACGATCTGACCTGGTCGAACGGCATGCTCACATCGGCGGCAGACAAGTAAATGGAATTGTATATCATGAAGGAAAAAACTAGAAGCAGTGGGAGTCGCCATATGGACAAGGAGTGTGTGAATAGTAGAAATATATTTTGGTGTATAAACACAGTAAGAGAGTGTGAAGAACAAGAAGATAAATGAATGTAGGTGAGTGCAAAATACTGGGATGAAGCTGAAAAGAAGATTTTCGGATGCGTCTGGTGCCTGGATCTTACCCCCTGAATCCTTAGCCGAAAAATTCTGGTGCAAAAGTCGATATATCGCTACATTGTGATTAGCTATATGGTTGAAGGTTCATGATCGCGGCTGCAGAAAGTAGCCGTCGCACCCCATCAAAACATCATCCCATTTGACCCCCCTGCAAAAACTATTTCTACTGGTCCACACAACATAAAACTCAAATAGTGATAATGTGTATATCTACTGAAAAACATACTCGAACTTTGGCCTCATTGAACTACATTGAAGGCCAGCATCGTACTACGCAAAATCGCCAAAAGGAATCCATCGTACCCCCTAGCCCCACTTTTTCCCTCCATATTTAAGGGCACCCTAGAAATCCATCGTACTACAATGCTCCCACTCCCATGGGATAGGCTTTGCACGAATTTAATATATCCCTTTACCCTTAAATCCGTCCTTTAACCCCTGCCGGCTGTCGGCTATATAACTCTATACTTCCGCCCTTAAATACGCCCTTTAATCCCTGACGGCTGTTGGTGATCTAAATATACGCTTTTTTATTAACTATATCTTTTAACCCCCGGACGGCCGTCGTTAATATAAATATATATATCTATTCTACTATATTCCTACCCTACCTATATACCCCTATACTACCTCCCCTCTACCCTCCCCTCGGACGACTATTCTACCCTATATTTACCTTATCTACCTCTGCCTACTCTATCTTATATCTACCCTACCCTCGGACGACTATATTATCTTTTAAATATCCTATCTCCCGCGAATCGACTTCCTATCTACCCTGCCTCTGTACGGCTGCTGCTGGTCTACCCTACCTCTGTACGGCTGGTATTGGTCTACCCTACCTCTATACGGCTGCTGCTGGTCTACCCTACCTCTGTACGGCTGCTGCTGGTCTACCCTACCTCTGTACGGCTGGTGTTGGTCTACCCTACCTCTATACGGCTGCTGCTGGTCTACCCTGCCTCTGTACGGCTACTCTTCTACTTTCCTTACTCTCCTTACTACCCTATTACCCTATCTATATCCCGTCTTTATATCACCCTAACCATTCCCTTTATTATCTCCCCCCCTTCCATCACCCTAACCCTATATAATATATATCGATATATTACCCCTGGCTATCTCTCGTACACCGGGGGGCCTATCTAAATATCCTGATATCGGACCTCCGTTAAATATATATATCTCGAACTATACTAAATATACGAATCTGATACCTGGATGGGAATACTACTATTATAATATATATTCAAAACGCCTGATATGGCTAATCTATCTAAATTCTGAAATATCTACTCTATTTCAATCCCTTGATAAACCTGTCGACACTATATAAACTCCTGTACTAACTGGGACTGCTGCGCCCCGATCCCTACCGCCATCCCCCCGAAATACCGCTTTAACTGGCTCTCGTCCGTACTATCTACCCCGTGATGCTGTAACCGACGGTCCCACGCCGTATGGATCTCTGGATCTGTCTTCTGGCTGAATAACATCATTGCCACCATTGGTAATAATGTATGCCGGTACTGATCACATATCCCCTCCGCCTCCTTTGTACGGGATATCTCTTTGGTGGGATCCCCCTTGGGGCATATCGACTGCGGCATCCCATATGTAAAATGCGCGCTATAATCAACATAACGGATCCCATCCTTAAACGCCCGCATACGCTTCCACCATGCCTTGGCCTCGCTATTATACCCGTATGGGCACTTGAATAACTCATGCCCGTCGTCGGATCCATCCTGCGTACATGACCAACACCGCATTAACCACTCGTGGATCTCATCCCGGAAATATATATCACGCTGGACCTGATCCTGGGTGGCCTGTGGTCGTTGCCCGGATAATTGCGCGCGTTCGATATCCTGCCGCCGGAACTCGTGCCGGACCGTCATCGGGATGCCTATGCGGTCTGGTGTGATATGGTCCTTGGCTATGGGGCTGGTATGCTCGATCCCGGGTGCCTGTGATATTAAACTCTTGGAATCACTGGATGCCGAATCATCGGCTGAACTGGATTGGCCTGGGCTGGCTACCTGGCTATGGACGGGTGCTTGTATCCGGCTGGTTGCGTGGGTCTGGCTGGCTGGCTGGGTCTGGCTGGCTGCTCTCGTACGCCTGGTCTGGCTGGCTGCTTGGGTCTGGCTGACCGGGCTCTGGGCCCTGGAATGGCCGGTCGGGCTGGTTGCTCGGGTCTGGCTGCCTGCTCTTGTACGCCTGGCTGCTCTCGTATGGCTGGTTGCTTGGGTCTGGCTGACCGGGCTCTGGGCCCTGGAATGGCTGGTCTGGCTGGCTGCTTGGGTATGCCTCGCTGGGCTCTGGGCCCTCGTATGGCTGGTTGGGCTGGCTGCTCGGGTCTGCCTGGCTGGTCTGGTATGCTTGGCCGGTTCGGTATGGCTGGCTGCTCTGGTCTGGTCCTGTACGCTGGTCCGCTTCGTCCGCTTGGTCTGGCTGGCTGCTCGGGTCTGACTGGCCGGGCTTTGGGCCCTCGTATGGCTGGTTGGG
The DNA here is from genome assembly GCA_028828275.1 of Penicillium frequentans. Taxonomy (NCBI): domain Eukaryota; kingdom Fungi; phylum Ascomycota; class Eurotiomycetes; order Eurotiales; family Aspergillaceae; genus Penicillium; species Penicillium frequentans. The sequence continues at coordinate 1,711,585 of JAQIZY010000003.1, read as the reverse complement.
CTGGCTGGTTGGGTCTCGTCTTGTATCCTGCTTTGCTTGGTCCGCTTGGTCTGGCTTGTCTGGCTTGTCTGGCTTGTCTGGCTTGTCTGGCTTGTCTGGCTTGTCTGGCTTGTCTGGCTTGTCTGGCTTGTCTGGCTTGTCTGGCTTGTCTGGCTTGTCTGGCTTGTCTGGCTTGGCTGGCTTGGTTGGCTTGGCTGGCTGGTCTGTGGTCCCCGGGCCTCTGTATGCCTGGTATGGCTGGCTGGTCCGGTATGCCTGGCCGGGCTCTGTGCCCTCGTATGGCTGCTCGGGCTAGCTGCTCGGGTCTGCCTGGCCGGGCTCTGGGCACCCTGATCACACCCATCACATCTTTGCTTGTCACCCTCACATGCCTGCCGGACGTACCCATCTAAATATCTATCTAATATAACCCGCCGGCATCCTGCCGTGATATCCACGGGACACATATATGCCATCACCCGTTCCCGCTCCTCCGCGGACTCCCGCATCCATGTCGGACGGTGCTTATATCCCACCCGCTCGCCCTCGGGCTGAATGATGATTGCCTCGCTGGGTAACCCGTCACGTCCGGCACGTCCGCTCTCCTGCGCGTAATCTAATATGGTCCGGGGTTGCCCTAAATGGATCACGCTTCGGATATCTGGGATATCGATCCCCATCCCTAACGCATTGGTCGCCACGATCACGGACCCGGGCGTCTACCGGAACCGGGTTAATATGCCGTCTAAATTATGCTGCTTGCTGAAAAATGCATTATACCCGAGCTGGTCTGCCATTATGCGGACGTGCTCCACGATGCTGCCGTATACGATCACACGCCCTATGCCGGCACGCTAGACCCGGTCCTGGATGAACTAGATCACCTCGTCCATCTAGATCCACTGATATGGGTGATCATACCCCTCCTCGAGCTCGGGAAACTATACCCGGTATGCCACGTTGGGCCGGTATATACGGGCCCGGTATATGGCGACCTACTCCCGGGGCCATCCTATGCGGTATAATAACGTTGGCTCCACGACCAGGGGCAACGTGGCGGTTAACATAATCATCTACGTCTGCGCGGACCGTAAATCCCCGAGCTCCTATAACCGGGGCCGGAAATCCTCCTGATTATTTAATATCGTATGGCACTCATCAACCACGATCCGCTCTAACCGCTGGAGTAACCGCTGCCGATTCAAAAACGTCCGGAACGCCTGGCTCCGGGTGGCCTCGGGGGTCACTAACACGATTGCTGCTTCGTCCAGGGGCCGCTGGCTATTGTACGGCACGCATGATATCCCTAACTGCTCGCACCGCCGCACCATATCCTGGCGTAACGCAATCAACGGGACCACTACCATGGTTAATCCACCCCCGACCCATGCTAGTAACATGAATAATATGCTCTTTCCCCCGCTGGTGGGCATCACGGCCACGACCAGGCTTATACCTTGCTAGATCGCCCGTAACGCGGGCTCCTGGACCCCTCGGAATACTATATCGGGCCGTCCGAGCATCTGCTGGAATAACTATAACATATGGGCCTCGCGTAGCTAATACCGCCGTTATGTACGGCTCTCCTTGGCGTCCTCCTCCTACGGGTTACGGACACGCTTGCCTAACGCTCCGGGGCGGGCCGCGGACGCGAATCCCAAAAATTGATGCTAATCCTGGCTAGACTACCGGAACCGCTACCGCCAGTGCGTGGTGCTATTAGTGGGCTCCATGATTGTACGACTATATATCATGCCGGCCACATGGGACGAGTGCGTGGCTTATAAGTCGGCAATATGCCCCATAAATTCATCCTCGTCCATCCCATCCTCGTCATCGGGGTCGTGTACGGGTGCTGCCTCGGTGGTGCTGCCCTCTTATACGTTGCTCTTAAACTGGCTCTTGGCCCGTAAAAATCGACGGCTAATTGCGATAGCAATATCTCGGTATGCCGATACGTGCACCGTCTGGCCGTGTAAGCCAGTAGCGGTAGCGGACTCGAGCGCCTTCCAGAATCGTACGCTGGTCCACTCCTTCTCGCTGCCGGCGTCCGGGCCCTATATATACTCTAGTCGCCGGGGCTTAGAGGTAACGCCCCGCTGCTGCCACTGGTATGCCTGTAATATCTCCACGAATAGTAAAATAAGCTAGAGATATTGTACGACTAGCTCGCCTACCTCCTGCGGTAAATACTGTTGGATGACCTTGGTGTCGTTGCTGATATGGAACCCTTTGTGATATCGACTGACGAATACCACCATCCCATCTTCAATAAACACATTTCGGATCTCTCGCTCGCTGTTCCGGTACCGGATGCTTAAGAGCTTAGGCGTACGGCTAGGCTGGCCCGCTGTGATATGGATCACCACGCTTAACCATTCACGGAACCGGGCCACCTTGGTAAAATACCGGTTAATCGCACGTATACGGAACCCCTGGCCATCAGGCTCGCTAAAGCGTTGGCGTAGCATAGGCTCCTGGGCCACCCGCTGGATCAACCAGTCGGCCCTATGGACGGGCCACTGGGTCCGGGAATCCTTCAGAAAACTCTAGTTGGCCGTACGCTGGGTGGGATCGTCGTATAGGTCCTGGAGGTGGACGCTAGGGACCTGCGTGGCCTCGGCGAGTAATAACTGGTGCTGGAGCTGTGTCCGTACACGATCCACTAAGCTATGGACTATTCCACGGAAATCTCCCATCGTGAAATGTATCTGCTTATATAATAGCTCGTCCTCGCCTTTCCATCCAATATGCCCCTCGGACGGGGTATTGAAAAACACCTTCTTTCCATATGTGCGTAGATCCAATAGCCACTGGATTGGCCCGTTAGTGCCACGTACTATAAACGTATCTACCATTAGTCGTAACCACTTAGGAAACGTATGGATCACCTGGCGACCCTGTATCTGGCTAGGGGTCCTAGAACGGACGTCGTAGGGGATCCTGGCATGGAGCTAGGGATTAGGGTCTCTCGTATAGGACTACTCGTATAGCCCTCGTCCTCGTCAAAGATATATCCGTCCGCCATAGGGATATTATCCCCGCAGAAATGCGTCTCTGGGGCCCCTAGCGCTAACCCACGCCGGATCGCTAGCGAATCAGGGTCCATTCGTAACGCCTTGTGTAAGACTAAGAACCGGGCGATTTTAATTAAACTAGAGATCTTTGGCGGGTAATCCTCGACCCCATACCACCCGTCTAGCTTCCGGCCTAATACCGCCAAGGCGTATATAAAAGCACACCCGTACTTATGGTGCCGGATCTTCTGGCGTAATAGACTGATGTAGAACTCCAGAACCGCACACTCTAACGGCTAGAGCTCGTACGGCTCCTCGTTTATGTCCATTAGGTCGGGGCTAGATGCCGGGCCCCAGGCCTATGCATGATGCTAGACCCGGTGCCAGGATAGCTGCTGCCGGGACGTAAACTTATACGGGGGACTATGCTAGTTATGTGGTTGCTGCGTACGCGTAAAGAACATCAAAATCCGCTGCCATGGCTCGAGATGGTCCTTGATCTCTGCCTCTTTCATATAGGCTAGTAACGGTTCGTATGGAGAATTAGCCTTCTGGGTACGTGCGGCCTCGATCCAGACGAGAAACCTACTCGCCCGGGTGATCTACTGGCTCACGTTAGCTAGCCGCTCTATAGCCTGCTAGATGGCCTATGCTGCGCCCTCGGGACCCTCGCTATCCTTGTCCGGCCGCTCTATGGACTGGACGAGCGGGATAGACGGAATGCCCTGGAGATACCGCACCTAGCCGGTCCGGTTAAGCCACGGGGTCGCTTCGTCGATGTCCCCGGCCTAGATGATGGTCTGCTGGCTCTGGGCCTGCTCGGTCTGGAAGGACCGTACGCGCTGGATGATCTGCTGAATCGAATTGGCAGGTGGGATAGCGGGCTCGGGGGTCGTGGCGGGCTGGTGGACCTGGATAAAATGGGAACTAAGGCCTTGCTTGAAGATACGCTGGCATGACACGGGCTGGGAGTTGGTGTCGATATCCTGCTGGATACGGGCGATTTCGGACGGTTTAGGGCGCCCTCGGTGGCTACTCGGGGACTATCTATGGGCCTGTTGCCAGTGGACGCGGAGAGAGTGGCTTGTCCGGGAGATATGTCTCTTATACCGTAAGTAGAGGAGCCTATCCTCGTAGAGCGTCAAACCGGGAATCGGCGTGTCGATATAGGCGGGCTATTTGGTGATATCGGGCGGGTCCTGGAGGTGGTCCCATTGCTGCACGGAACTCTGAATAGACCGCGCGACTGGACGGGGGAGCTTATGGTTCGTGCTGGTTAAGTGCGAGGTGATATTATCCCGATGGATAGCATGCTCGCATATACGATAGATCACAATATCGAAATTAGAATTCGTCGAGAAGAGCTGGCTCGCGTCCGGGAAGAGGGGAGTGGGGGTGGCCATATTATAATCAAAGATATATCTTAGAGAGGATAGTTAGGTGGCTTACGAGAATAATTGAATATAATATAAAGACTACTCGTATAGATAGATCTAAGATGCTACGATATGATATCAACCAGCCCCTGATTTATGAAGAAGACCCGTGATGTACTAACCTAGTTTAGTGCTTAGGCGGGGGTGATATGATAGATCGGATCTCACGTGGTGGGTGGGTCTCTACTAGCACGAGCCGGCATAATAAACCCTAACTATACGACTATTTAAAGGTATATAATAACGGGGGTTATAAGAAAAAGAAATTTAAATTCGTACATAAGGCATATATGTTATGCAAGAAAATGGGAAACCTATTTTCTAAAGTAAAATAGTCTCTGGGCCTCGGCATGCTGGGACACCCCCGGGACCACTACCCGGGTAAGTAGATCTCTAGGCTCGTGTCCGAGTATATATCTAAGCACGAGCATACTAGGGACAGTCCTTAAGATAAGATATACGAGCCTTAATAAGCCGGGGACCATCCCTAGGATTAGGCACGTGTCCGGGCATATGTCCGGGCATAAACCATATTCTATACCTTTTCCAGAAAGGTACTAAATCCGTTATATTTACATATATGATCTATGAGGATCTAGAATATGCTATAAACGTCTATAAATCTCGTATACGAGCTCTATATAACTCGCTCTTATACGAGGTAAGCATATTATAATCACTATACTATAATCTAGACCTTATATCTATAGAATACTTAAGGAAGAAGAATAATCTATATTCTTCCTTCCTTAAGAATTAGTTTTGTCATTAATATATACTATATTAATCTATAGTATCGAAATCAACTTCATTTCAGTATTATTTCATATTCACTTCACTTACCTCTTACTTCTATTTCATTATCTTCTTACCTAGCCTATTACCTCCTTACATAAGGTCTAAGTCAAGGTCTAAGTTAAGGTCTAGGTCAAGCTTAAGGTCAAGCTCGCGCTTAAGGTTAAGGTCAAGCCCGTACACTTAAGGTCAGGCCTAGGCTTATATAATCATACCCAGGGTCAGGGTCATGCCCGTACTCATACAGTCATACCAGGGTCAAGCTTCAGGTCAAGCCCGGGCTCGTGTACATAAGATCAAGCTCATACCCGGGCTCGTGAGATCATGCTAGGGATAAGGTCATGCCAGGGCTCGTATACATAAGGTTAAGCTCGAGCTCAAGCCCAGGCTCGTGTACGTAAGGTTAGGCTTAAGCCCGGGCTCATGAGATCATGCTAGGGATAAGGTCATGCCCGGGCTCATATATATAAGGTCAAGCTCGAGCTCAAGCCCAGGCTCGTGTACGTAAGGTTAAGCTTAAGCCCGGGCTCGTGTACATAAGATCAAGCTTAAGCTTAGGCTCGTGTACATAAGGTCAAGCTTAAGCTTAAGGTTAGCTCTAGATATATATATCTAGCGTAGCATAATATCAAAATTCACGATTCATCTCAACATTCACTTTGCCAGCATATCAAGATTCACTTTACTAGCATATTAAGATTCACGATTCATCCCAACATTCACTTTACTAGCATCTCAACATTCACTTTACCAGCATATCAAAATTCACTTTACTAGCATATTAAGATTCACGATTCATCCCAACATTCACTTTACTAGCATCTCAACATTCACTTTACCAGCATATCAAAATTCATTTTACTAGCATCTCAACATTCACTTTACCAGCATATCAAAATTCACTTTACTAGCATATCAAAATTCACTTTACTAGTATATCAAAATTCACTTTACTAGCATATTAAAATTCACTTTACTAGCATCTCAACATTCACTTTACCAGCATATCAAGATTCACTTTACTAGCATATCAAGATTCACGATTCATCCTAACATTCACTTCGTGACCCCCGGGACCATACTATAAATATCCTCTTTCCATCAACTCAAACTCTCCTTCCTTTATATATCTCGTCATCCCATCTTCATCACAATTCAATAACTCAACAATTTCACGTCCATTCCAACCCAGCATACCTTCAACTCCAATCCACCATCTCTCTCCCTTAGTCAGCACCATGAGCCTATCGTACGTCTACCTCCCCTAGGAAAGATATAGCTAACCAAGCCCTAGGCGCGGCCGCAGCGAGACGCCCTCTCACGCCCATCTAGGCCCCGAGCAGCCTGATGCCCGGGCCCAGCGTATAGACACTTTTATGGCCCAATTTGACCCTAGCCACCCCCGATTCATCCACGTGGCCAATATCTAGGATAAGATGATCCGGCTTGCCGAAGGCACCAACCGGGCCGGGCCGCAGATCCCGCTCCTAATCCACGGGGTATTCCTCACCCGGCTATGTACAAACGCCGACCAGCGGCGGGTCCTGGCTATGCCGAGCTAGCCCGTACTCCATACCCCAGGCTCTATCCGTGGCGAACAGTTTACCAACCAACGGCTCTCGTACATCAACGCTTTCTTGATTCAATCCCGGGGGCAGCTAGTAGATCGGCCCTGTGATGAGTGTGTACGAATAAGCCAGGAATCCGCGCTTAGTATGCACCCCTTTCCGATCTGCGCACGACTACCCGGCAACTGGCGTGGGGCCTGTGCGAATTGTAAGTGGCCAGATAAGGCTAAGCTATGCTCCTGCCGAGACTCCCAGCCAGCCTCGCGGACCCGGTCTATCACGTGGGCCCAAGCTACCGGACGACTGGCTATTATGACTGCCCCGGCTGCCCCTGCTGCTTTACCGGCCCCGGCTAGCCTAGCGGGCTCGTCCGCACGAAATCCAGTCGTACTAGATGCTGACCTTGTGGATCTGACCTCGGAATATAATGATGGACCACTTTGGGACCGGGAGATTATCGAAGTTGAATCGGATAGTGACGGTGACTGGGCCTAGATTGATAAAGGATATGGCTTATGATACTTGATTTTTACCAAATTTGATCTATGATAGCGTGGCTGATGAGGTATGGAGTGATGACGGATATGGCTTATGATACTAGATTTTACCAAAATTGCTCTTTGATAGCGGAATGACTTAGGTTATGAAGAATATGATACTAAGATCCTGATCTAATCGTACGGAAGAAGAAGAAGTAGGATTTTCAAAAACTTTAAGAAAAGGTAAGAACTGAGACGGAGGTGGAAATATATATCTTAGCCGAGCTTGTACATGGCCCACTAGATCAGCACTAAAATCTCAAACTTAGTCAAATTACTCCAAAAAAAAGGCTGGTTGGAATTTCAACGCTAATTAATCTATCATAAAAGTTTCAGCTCGTCAAATCTACAGAATATAATAAAATAGATAATCAAAAAAGCTAGGGTGGCATTAGAGAGTGTACAACGGTCGCGCCGTCTTGTACATTTTGCTACCCCATCAAAAAATCATGCGATTTTTGAACCCCTACAACTACCTTTATTTATGGTTCAAATCACTTGAAATTGCAATTGGAGCGGGAGAAGACTGAGCATTATAATATCTGAAGTTTTAAGTGATGTACGACCATTAAATATAATTGTAATGGGGTCGAGTAGAGTTAATTGTAATGGGCCCCGACCCACTTTTTTTCTCCCATACTTAAGGAGTTTACCCTAATTGTAATGGGGCCCATTACAATTACCCCCATGGGTTAGACTGCCACAAAACCCAACCCAGCCTGCGTCTAGGGTGAACCATTGGAATCTCCCGCTTGCTGGGATAATGACAAGCCTGGGATCACCTCCATACTCATGTACTGGTCTTCCCTGTCTACTTATATCTTAGACAACGCATCCGACACAACACATAACAAACCTCCCATCCACAAGATCAACACTGATGCCTCACATATCAAACAACATGAACTTCGCTAACCCGGACCCAATGCGCGGTCGACTTAGGGCCCAACATAACCCAATTCCACCCAATTTCGGCAGAAAAACCAGTATCAAGCAATTATAAATTATCTATCAGTATTATCTATCACCGCGTATATATCTCTGCATATGGACTTTACACATTCTCTTCAAGAAACGTTTATATAGATCAGCTATTCATCACTGTACATTATGTACATACTATAGTATTAATACTACGAAGCAAAATACGCTCTATTTTCCAACTAATCTTAGCCGTATATGTATTTCACAATGTGGAGATCCACCCCTTTTTCCATCTCTAATGTATTTCTTTGGAAGATGCAAAAATTCACGATTTCTGCATTTCAAAGCTAATATATATTGATCATATATTATGTCTACTATATATTCAACCCTAAATACTTATATGACTCATTAAAAGGTAGTAAAAACCTCTCTAGAATATAGGTATTTTTGCATTATCCATGTTTGCATTATTGGTGACCCAAGTAGGGGCCCTGGACCCAGCCTACGTTAGACTTTATAACCTAGCCCTAGCGTTAGGTCAGACACTTCGACCCAAACCCTAACCTAACCTAGGTTAGGTCTAGGTGCGGTCCGCCGTGAGTTGGGTGCTACGGAAGTCTAAATAATACTACTATCCTCACCCTAATTTCCCCCTCCCCTCCCTCGGATCTTAGTGCGACTATAGTCCTCTTGATATGTAAAATTCACCCTAGCGGACCCTAACCACCCTAGAAATCCATCGTACTATAATGCTCCTACTCCTATGGGACAGGGATAGGGATAGAAATCCATCATACTATGATGCTCCCACTCCCATAGGAGAGGGATACGGAACCTTGAGCTGCCATCCTCCCTATTATACTTTGTCTATCGATCTAATATAGTCTTTGGGTTAGCTGCTAGAATCCATTATACCACTAAGCCGCCGATGGTCTATTCGCACCCGAACCGTCCAACTTATACCTTTCCTGCCGCACGCCTGCCAAAATCTAATTTCGGCTCCAACTCGATATCTATATGCATCCATCTAGATCGATACGTTTCAGAGGATTCCTACATCCCCAATCCAAGATACTGCCGCCGAAACCAAATGAACGCCGCAACTACCTCGGCATGCACCGTATGTGCCCCAGCTGCTCGTTGCCCAAAGAATCTCGCCGTCCCTTCAACATCCCAGACCTTCACACCGCGATCCGCCAGTCGCTGCTCGAACGCTTCGCGGATCTGGCCATCCTGCCCTTTCCAATACCACATCATAAACACCATATTCAGCAACGTCCACTTGTCACGCTGACACGGGTGCCTGAAATCCCCATCGTCATCCTTTTCGTTGCCCCAGTTCGGGCAAGCACTCTGCGGCATCCAACACTGGTAGCACCCCACAAACCGTGCGAGCCGAATGTGATTCTTCATTCGATCCCGCATATACATCACAAGCCCCCGAGACGCGGATTGGCACTTGACCTTCTCGAAAACCTCATGCCCATCATCCCGCCCTTCTTGCGCACACAGCCAACACCGTCGATGCCATCGATCCATTTCATCCACCAACAGTTCATGGTCTTCATGCTCGCTTGCACGTTGTTGTCGACTATCATCCCACTGTTGTTGGAATCCCTGTTCACTCTCCTCGACCGTCGGTGCAACCCATTCTACCTGGGACTGGATACTCTCGTCGTCGCTAACCCTGCTGCCGGCGGTGATCGTGGATCGTAGAGACTCGCTGCGAGGAACCAACCCGGGAGTACCATATCGAATAGACTCGCTGTGCAGATCCGGGACCATGACAGGAGAGCTATGCGCGGGGGGACTCAACACCACCCTGGCTTGGCTCGGGAGTCACATCCACCGCATCGGGAATCCTGGCCTCTGGCTCATGATTACGCCACTGAGGATCACAACAATCGCACAATGACTCGCGCTCGCTATCGCCACAACGCTGACGACTGTACCCGTCGAGATAGGAATCCAGAATACGCCGTCGGCAGACACCTTCACCAAGGTACTGTCCCACCATCTCCTGGGCCGTGGCCTGAGCACTGGAAATCCAATGCGGTACCCAGGTAATATCGACCGGCTCAATGATGATTGCCTCACTAGCTTGCCCGTCACGACCAGCCCGCCCACTCTCTTGTGCGTAGTCCAAAAGAGATCGAGGTCGCCCAACGTGGATAATACTGCGAATATCGGGGATATCGATACCCATTCCCAGCGCACTAGTGGCCACAATCACCCGATGCGGTCCATCCACGAATCGGTGAAGGACTTCCGGTCGTTCTTCTTGATTCGCAAAGTAGGACTCGCATTGTAAAAGCTGGGCAAGGATTTGAACTTGGCTCGCCTGATACCCGTACACCACCATCTTCCCCCGGGGCAGCCGCTGCAGACGACCACGGATGAAGTCCACAACGCAGTCCATGCGGTACCAGAGATCCGGTCGGTCATAATCTCCGGTAGGTGCGACCTGCCAAACACGATAGGCCACGTTGGCTCGATGGGTCCGCGTGCGATGCCAGTTCACCAGCTGGGGGGAAGCATTCATGCGAAGGCATAATTTTGGCTCCAAGGGAGGCGGCAGCGTAGCAGTCAGATAGATCATCTGGACTCGATTCTCACCCAGCACCCGCGCTGTCTCACCGATCATAGGGCGAAACTCGGAGTGTCCGAAGAGCAGGGTATGGCACTCGTCAAAAACGATCCGCTCCAACCGATGTAGCGCACGTTGCCGCTGGGCAAACTGCTTGAACCCTTCAGTCTGTGCAGATTCAGGTGTAACAAAGACAATGGATGCCCCATCAGGTTGAATCCGCCCCTTCCACTCCGCACTGGCAATGCCCAGTTCAGTACAACGACGATGCAGATCAGCACGTAACGCAATCAGGGGAACCACCACAATCGTCATACCAGAGCTCACCCACGCGGGCAGCATAAACAGAAGACTCTTGCCACTGCCCGTGGGCATAATCACCACGATGTTGTTCAACCCAAATTGGATGGAACGGATCGCCTCCTCCTGGATCCCGCGGAACTGCATATCGGCACAGCTCGTCATCCGCTGAAGCGCGTGGCCCATGTCGACCGCACGAAACTCCTCAATCCGCTGGCGTTGGCTCTCCCGCGCAGCATCGTCGAACTGATTCTTCCGCTTCCGCCCGGAGGGCTCTTCTTCGGGATAGCCTAGAACGCTATGCCAGGCAGTACTGGCCTCACGGAACGCCTTCAATCGCTCTCGGGTGGTACCGGCCATCTCAAACATTTCTCGCCCATACACGGTGCCAGCGACATGCGAAGAGTGTGCGGCCTGGAGATCAGCAATGTGGCCCATGAACTGCTCGTGATCCATGGTACTGTCATCTTCGGTGTCGAGGTCAAGCCTGCTCCGGTCCTCATCTTGCTGATTCTGCGGAAATGCATGTTGCAGCATGAACTTGCGGCTCATGGCGATGGCGATGGTACGATACATCGAAATATTGATCCAGTACCCGTTCAGGCCAATCTGTGTCTCCCGCTTCAGCACATCTCGCAGACGCTCCGACGTCCACTCACGCCCACTCAGGGGATCGGGACTCCACAGGTACGGCCATTGCTTTTGGATCGACTCCCAAGACTCCCGGGCACGAGGGGCTAACTTGAACAGCATTGCCTGCAGCTGCTCCACAAATGGCAACACCAGCCACAGATACCAGACGACCATCTCCCCAACACTACGAGGCAGATACCGATGAATCACTTTTACATCGTTGCTAGCATAGAACCCCTTGTGGTAAGTACTGGCCGTCACCACCATACCATCCTCGATGAACACATTCCGCATGCCCGTCAGAGTATTAATATGGCGCAGGCTCAGGAGCTCGGGAGCACGCGCGGGCTGACCACCAGAGATATGAGTTAGGATGGCAAGCCGTTCACGGAACATGGCAACTCGGTTGAAGTATCGCTTAATGGCAGCCATGCGGGGACGCTGCGTGTCCGGGTCGATGAAACGCTGGAGTGGAGAGTCGGTAGATATCCGATTGAACATCCATTGAGCACCAGAGACCGGCCATGGGGTACGACTATCGTGTAGGAAACTAAAGCCCGGTCGGGAATCTGTAGGATTATCTCGCATATGTTCCCAAGGAATCTGGGGCACAACCGAACGGTCGCACAACAAGAGATCGTCAAACAAAGTTTCACTGGTCTTCAGCCGCAGCCCATGAACGAACCCGCGAAAGTCCCGCATGCTGAATTGGATATCGCGGTACTGGAGGCGATCCTCATCTTCCCAGCAAACATGCCCAGCCGAGGTGCTGCTAAACTGAATGCGCATACCATAGGCACGGAGGTCAAGCATCCATACCATAGGGCTTTGGGTGCCACGCACCATGAATGCATCCATCAGGATCTTCAACCATTCACCCCATGCCAGCGATTTTCGTTCAGCACGGCGAAGATTAAAAAGACCAGAGGAGCTGCTTTGTGGATACGTGAGTGGTGTGCTGGGGAGATTAGGGCTGGGAGGCTCAGGGGGTGGGGGTGCGGCTGTGGAATCCTTCATCCCGCGAAAATATATACCCCGGAATACTATCCAGCGCACTCGCCAAGTCCGTATGCGTCCCAAATTCACCACTGCGCATCTCCTCCAGGATACGACCACTGTCTGGATCCAAACGGAGTGACTTGTGCAGCACCATGAATCGGCTGATCTTAATCACCTTGGACAAAATTTGGGGGTAGCTCTCCGCATCCAACCAGCCAAGTTTGCCAAACCCGAGAACCGCCAAAGCGACCACAAGACCGCACTCATAATTGTCGCGGCGCACCTTCTGTGCCAACAGCTCAATGCAAAAGTCCATGATCTTCTCCTGCAGCGGCGTCCACGAATCGCCCCGCGCATCATTTTCCATCGGATCAGGACTCTCCTGCTGGGCAGCATATTCCGCCTGTGCGCACCAAGTGACCGCATTCCATGTAAAAGCTTGGCGTTCGGATAGCTTATACTTCGGGCTCACCCAATCATGCGGCCGCTGAGTGCGGGCAAAGAACATCAAGATCCGCTGCCACGGCTCCACGTGCTTGCTAAGGTTATCTCCGTCCAGATATGGCTGCAATGGCTTGGTAGCAGCTTCGGCAGAGGTCCGCTGGGCTTCGAAGTTCAAGTTCGTCCCGGCATGCTTCGCAACACGCTGACCATATGCGGCGACACCGTGCATCGCATCCCAGATGATCCGATCGATCACATCCTCCATATTATCTTTTCCGCCGTCAGTTACAAGTCAGGTCCAAAAATGAATGGGAACACTGACACTCTTCCGGTCGTCTCACGCAGCGTCGCAGATTGGGCTCTGGCACGCCAGCGAGATGCTTGGTCCACTGGGCTCGTCGCAGCCAGGAATTTGCCTCGTTGATCTCACCCGCCTGCACCACCGTCGTACGCTCGCCCATCAGCTCTGGCTGGACTTCTTGTGTCCACCACCCACGAAACTCCTCAATCGCCTCATCCGTCGGCAGTGGCGGGGCAGGCTCGTACTCGGCGCCCGGTCGCACCACACGGATAAACTGAGAGCCAGCCGCGCGTTTAAAAAATCGCTGGCAGCAGACGGCCTGAGTGCTGGTCTTGATCTGGGCCTCCGCCTGTGCGAGCTCTGTGGGGGAGACGTGGCCGCGTTTGCCGAATGGAGCCCATCCGTGGTGGATACGCCAGTGATTCTTCATAGTCTTCACGCCCCGACAGACGTAGTGGCAGGTACTGCTGTGTCGGCACCAGATGCCATCGGTAAAGACTGTAAGACCCTCAACTGGTTTCTTTAGTGTAACGGGGACTTCAATGCGCTCCCGGTCCGCCTGCACATCTCTCCACTGGAGATCGGTCTCAACTTCAGCCTGCACCAAGCGCGCCTGAGCAAGTGGCACCCGGTGGGGTAAACTCTTGAGGTGAGAGACGATCTGACCTGGTCGAACGGCATGCTCACATCGGCGGCAGACAAGTAAATGGAATTGTATATCATGAAGGAAAAAACTAGAAGCAGTGGGAGTCGCCATATGGACAAGGAGTGTGTGAATAGTAGAAATATATTTTGGTGTATAAACACAGTAAGAGAGTGTGAAGAACAAGAAGATAAATGAATGTAGGTGAGTGCAAAATACTGGGATGAAGCTGAAAAGAAGATTTTCGGATGCGTCTGGTGCCTGGATCTTACCCCTGAATCCTTAGCCGAAAAATTCTGGTGCAAAAGTCGATATATCGCTACATTGTGATTAGCTATATGGTTGAAGGTTCATGATCGCGGCTGCAGAAAGTAGCCGTCGCACCCCATCAAAACATCATCCCATTTGACCCCCCTGCAAAAACTATTTCTACTGGTCCACACAACATAAAACTCAAATAGTGATAATGTGTATATCTACTGAAAAACATACTCGAACTTTGGCCTCATTGAACTACATTGAAGGCCAGCATCGTACTACGCAAAATCGCCAAAAGGAATCCATCGTACCCCCTAGCCCCACTTTTTCCCCTCCATATTTAAGGGCACCCTAGAAATCCATCGTACTACAATGCTCCCACTCCCATGGGATAGATTCACTTTACTAGCATATCAAGATTCACGATTCATCCTAACATTCACTTCGTGACCCCCCGGGACCATACTATAAATATCCTCTTTCCATCAACTCAAACTCTCCTTCCTTTATATATCTCGTCATCCCATCTTCATCACAATTCAATAACTCAACAATTTCACGTCCATTCCAACCCAGCATACCTTCAACTCCAATCCACCATCTCTCTCCCTTAGTCAGCACCATGAGCCTATCGTACGTCTACCTCCCCTAGGAAAGATATAGCTAACCAAGCCCCAGGCGCGGCCGCAGCGAGACGCCCTCTCACGCCCATCTAGGCCCCGAGCAGCCTGATGCCCGGGCCCAGCGTATAGACACTTTTATGGCCCAATTTGACCCTAGCCACCCCCGATTCATCCACGTGGCCAATATCTAGGATAAGATGATCCGGCTTGCCGAAGGCACCAACCGGGCCGGGCCGCAGATCCCGCTCCTAATCCACGGGGTATTCCTCACCCGGCTATGTACAAACGCCGACCAGCGGCGGGTCCTGGCTATGCCGAGCTAGCCCGTACTCCATACCCCAGGCTCTATCCGTGGCGAACAGTTTACCAACCAACGGCTCTCGTACATCAACGCTTTCTTGATTCAATCCCGGGGGCAGCTAGTAGATCGGCCCTGTGATGAGTGTGTACGAATAAGCCAGGAATCCGCGCTTAGTATGCACCCCTTTCCGATCTGCGCACGACTACCCGGCAACTGGCGTGGGGCCTGTGCGAATTGTAAGTGGCCAGATAAGGCTAAGCTATGCTCCTGCCGAGACTCCCAGCCAGCCTCGCGGACCCGGTCTATCACGTGGGCCCAAGCTACCGGACGACTGGCTATTATGACTGCCCCGGCTGCCCCTGCTGCTTTACCGGCCCCGGCTAGCCTAGCGGGCTCGTCCGCACGAAATCCAGTCGTACTAGATGCTGACCTTGTGGATCTGACCTCGGAATATAATGATGGACCACTTTGGGACCGGGAGATTATCGAAGTTGAATCGGATAGTGACGGTGACTGGGCCTAGATTGATAAAGGATATGGCTTATGATACTTGATTTTTACCAAATTTGATCTATGATAGCGTGGCTGATGAGGTATGGAGTGATGACGGATATGGCTTATGATACTAGATTTTACCAAAATTGCTCTTTGATAGCGGAATGACTTAGGTTATGAAGAATATGATACTAAGATCCTGATCTAATCGTACGGAAGAAGAAGAAGTAGGATTTTCAAAAACTTTAAGAAAAGGTAAGAACTGAGACGGAGGTGGAAATATATATCTTAGCCGAGCTTGTACATGGCCCACTAGATCAGCACTAAAATCTCAAACTTAGTCAAATTACTCCAAAAAAAAGGCTGGTTGGAATTTCAACGCTAATTAATCTATCATAAAAGTTTCAGCTCGTCAAATCTACAGAATATAATAAAATAGATAATCAAAAAAGCTAGGGTGGCATTAGAGAGTGTACAACGGTCGCGCCGTCTTGTACATTTTGCTACCCCATCAAAAAATCATGCGATTTTTGAACCCCTACAACTACCTTTATTTATGGTTCAAATCACTTGAAATTGCAATTGGAGCGGGAGAAGACTGAGCATTATAATATCTGAAGTTTTAAGTGATGTACGACCATTAAATATAATTGTAATGGGGTCGAGTAGAGTTAATTGTAATGGGCCCCGACCCACTTTTTTTCTCCCATACTTAAGGAGTTTACCCTAATTGTAATGGGGCCCATTACAATTACCCCCATGGGTTAGACTGCCACAAAACCCAACCCAGCCTGCGTCTAGGGTGAACCATTGGAATCTCCCGCTTGCTGGGATAATGACAAGCCTGGGATCACCTCCATACTCATGTACTGGTCTTCCCTGTCTACTTATATCTTAGACAACGCATCCGACACAACACATAACAAACCTCCCATCCACAAGATCAACACTGATGCCTCACATATCAAACAACATGAACTTCGCTAACCCGGACCCAATGCGCGGTCGACTTAGGGCCCAACATAACCCAATTCCACCCAATTTCGGCAGAAAAACCAGTATCAAGCAATTATAAATTATCTATCAGTATTATCTATCACCGCGTATATATCTCTGCATATGGACTTTACACATTCTCTTCAAGAAACGTTTATATAGATCAGCTATTCATCACTGTACATTATGTACATACTATAGTATTAATACTACGAAGCAAAATACGCTCTATTTTCCAACTAATCTTAGCCGTATATGTATTTCACAATGTGGAGATCCACCCCTTTTTCCATCTCTAATGTATTTCTTTGGAAGATGCAAAAATTCACGATTTCTGCATTTCAAAGCTAATATATATTGATCATATATTATGTCTACTATATATTCAACCCTAAATACTTATATGACTCATTAAAAGGTAGTAAAAACCTCTCTAGAATATAGGTATTTTTGCATTATCCATGTTTGCATTATTGGTGACCCAAGTAGGGGCCCTGGACCCAGCCTACGTTAGACTTTATAACCTAGCCCTAGCGTTAGGTCAGACACTTCGACCCAAACCCTAACCTAACCTAGGTTAGGTCTAGGTGCGGTCCGCCGTGAGTTGGGTGCTACGGAAGTCTAAATAATACTACTATCCTCACCCTAATTTCCCCCCTCCCCTCCCTCGGATCTTAGTGCGACTATAGTCCTCTTGATATGTAAAATTCACCCTAGCGGACCCTAACCACCCTAGAAATCCATCGTACTATAATGCTCCTACTCCTATGGGACAGGGATAGGGATAGAAATCCATCATACTATGATGCTCCCACTCCCATAGGAGAGGGATACGGAACCTTGAGCTGCCATCCTCCCTATTATACTTTGTCTATCGATCTAATATAGTCTTTGGGTTAGCTGCTAGAATCCATTATACCACTAAGCCGCCGATGGTCTATTCGCACCCGAACCGTCCAACTTATACCTTTCCTGCCGCACGCCTGCCAAAATCTAATTTCGGCTCCAACTCGATATCTATATGCATCCATCTAGATCGATACGTTTCAGAGGATTCCTACATCCCCAATCCAAGATACTGCCGCCGAAACCAAATGAACGCCGCAACTACCTCGGCATGCACCGTATGTGCCCCAGCTGCTCGTTGCCCAAAGAATCTCGCCGTCCCTTCAACATCCCAGACCTTCACACCGCGATCCGCCAGTCGCTGCTCGAACGCTTCGCGGATCTGGCCATCCTGCCCTTTCCAATACCACATCATAAACACCATATTCAGCAACGTCCACTTGTCACGCTGACACGGGTGCCTGAAATCCCCATCGTCATCCTTTTCGTTGCCCCAGTTCGGGCAAGCACTCTGCGGCATCCAACACTGGTAGCACCCCACAAACCGTGCGAGCCGAATGTGATTCTTCATTCGATCCCGCATATACATCACAAGCCCCCGAGACGCGGATTGGCACTTGACCTTCTCGAAAACCTCATGCCCATCATCCCGCCCTTCTTGCGCACACAGCCAACACCGTCGATGCCATCGATCCATTTCATCCACCAACAGTTCATGGTCTTCATGCTCGCTTGCACGTTGTTGTCGACTATCATCCCACTGTTGTTGGAATCCCTGTTCACTCTCCTCGACCGTCGGTGCAACCCATTCTACCTGGGACTGGATACTCTCGTCGTCGCTAACCCTGCTGCCGGCGGTGATCGTGGATCGTAGAGACTCGCTGCGAGGAACCAACCCGGGAGTACCATATCGAATAGACTCGCTGTGCAGATCCGGGACCATGACAGGAGAGCTATGCGCGGGGGACTCAACACCACCCTGGC
The DNA here is from genome assembly GCA_028828275.1 of Penicillium frequentans. NCBI lineage: Eukaryota > Fungi > Ascomycota > Eurotiomycetes > Eurotiales > Aspergillaceae > Penicillium > Penicillium frequentans. The sequence goes on along the minus strand of JAQIZY010000003.1, from coordinate 1,692,914 downwards.
TTGGCTCGGGAGTCACATCCACCGCATCGGGAATCCTGGCCTCTGGCTCATGATTACGCCACTGAGGATCACAACAATCGCACAATGACTCGCGCTCGCTATCGCCACAACGCTGACGACTGTACCCGTCGAGATAGGAATCCAGAATACGCCGTCGGCAGACACCTTCACCAAGGTACTGTCCCACCATCTCCTGGGCCGTGGCCTGAGCACTGGAAATCCAATGCGGTACCCAGGTAATATCGACCGGCTCAATGATGATTGCCTCACTAGCTTGCCCGTCACGACCAGCCCGCCCACTCTCTTGTGCGTAGTCCAAAAGAGATCGAGGTCGCCCAACGTGGATAATACTGCGAATATCGGGGATATCGATACCCATTCCCAGCGCACTAGTGGCCACAATCACCCGATGCGGTCCATCCACGAATCGGTGAAGGACTTCCGGTCGTTCTTCTTGATTCGCAAAGTAGGACTCGCATTGTAAAAGCTGGGCAAGGATTTGAACTTGGCTCGCCTGATACCCGTACACCACCATCTTCCCCCGGGGCAGCCGCTGCAGACGACCACGGATGAAGTCCACAACGCAGTCCATGCGGTACCAGAGATCCGGTCGGTCATAATCTCCGGTAGGTGCGACCTGCCAAACACGATAGGCCACGTTGGCTCGATGGGTCCGCGTGCGATGCCAGTTCACCAGCTGGGGGAAGCATTCATGCGAAGGCATAATTTTGGCTCCAAGGGAGGCGGCAGCGTAGCAGTCAGATAGATCATCTGGACTCGATTCTCACCCAGCACCCGCGCTGTCTCACCGATCATAGGGCGAAACTCGGAGTGTCCGAAGAGCAGGGTATGGCACTCGTCAAAAACGATCCGCTCCAACCGATGTAGCGCACGTTGCCGCTGGGCAAACTGCTTGAACCCTTCAGTCTGTGCAGATTCAGGTGTAACAAAGACAATGGATGCCCCATCAGGTTGAATCCGCCCCTTCCACTCCGCACTGGCAATGCCCAGTTCAGTACAACGACGATGCAGATCAGCACGTAACGCAATCAGGGGAACCACCACAATCGTCATACCAGAGCTCACCCACGCGGGCAGCATAAACAGAAGACTCTTGCCACTGCCCGTGGGCATAATCACCACGATGTTGTTCAACCCAAATTGGATGGAACGGATCGCCTCCTCCTGGATCCCGCGGAACTGCATATCGGCACAGCTCGTCATCCGCTGAAGCGCGTGGCCCATGTCGACCGCACGAAACTCCTCAATCCGCTGGCGTTGGCTCTCCCGCGCAGCATCGTCGAACTGATTCTTCCGCTTCCGCCCGGAGGGCTCTTCTTCGGGATAGCCTAGAACGCTATGCCAGGCAGTACTGGCCTCACGGAACGCCTTCAATCGCTCTCGGGTGGTACCGGCCATCTCAAACATTTCTCGCCCATACACGGTGCCAGCGACATGCGAAGAGTGTGCGGCCTGGAGATCAGCAATGTGGCCCATGAACTGCTCGTGATCCATGGTACTGTCATCTTCGGTGTCGAGGTCAAGCCTGCTCCGGTCCTCATCTTGCTGATTCTGCGGAAATGCATGTTGCAGCATGAACTTGCGGCTCATGGCGATGGCGATGGTACGATACATCGAAATATTGATCCAGTACCCGTTCAGGCCAATCTGTGTCTCCCGCTTCAGCACATCTCGCAGACGCTCCGACGTCCACTCACGCCCACTCAGGGGATCGGGACTCCACAGGTACGGCCATTGCTTTTGGATCGACTCCCAAGACTCCCGGGCACGAGGGGCTAACTTGAACAGCATTGCCTGCAGCTGCTCCACAAATGGCAACACCAGCCACAGATACCAGACGACCATCTCCCCAACACTACGAGGCAGATACCGATGAATCACTTTTACATCGTTGCTAGCATAGAACCCCTTGTGGTAAGTACTGGCCGTCACCACCATACCATCCTCGATGAACACATTCCGCATGCCCGTCAGAGTATTAATATGGCGCAGGCTCAGGAGCTCGGGAGCACGCGCGGGCTGACCACCAGAGATATGAGTTAGGATGGCAAGCCGTTCACGGAACATGGCAACTCGGTTGAAGTATCGCTTAATGGCAGCCATGCGGGGACGCTGCGTGTCCGGGTCGATGAAACGCTGGAGTGGAGAGTCGGTAGATATCCGATTGAACATCCATTGAGCACCAGAGACCGGCCATGGGGTACGACTATCGTGTAGGAAACTAAAGCCCGGTCGGGAATCTGTAGGATTATCTCGCATATGTTCCCAAGGAATCTGGGGCACAACCGAACGGTCGCACAACAAGAGATCGTCAAACAAAGTTTCACTGGTCTTCAGCCGCAGCCCATGAACGAACCCGCGAAAGTCCCGCATGCTGAATTGGATATCGCGGTACTGGAGGCGATCCTCATCTTCCCAGCAAACATGCCCAGCCGAGGTGCTGCTAAACTGAATGCGCATACCATAGGCACGGAGGTCAAGCATCCATACCATAGGGCTTTGGGTGCCACGCACCATGAATGCATCCATCAGGATCTTCAACCATTCACCCCATGCCAGCGATTTTCGTTCAGCACGGCGAAGATTAAAAAGACCAGAGGAGCTGCTTTGTGGATACGTGAGTGGTGTGCTGGGGAGATTAGGGCTGGGAGGCTCAGGGGTGGGGGTGCGGCTGTGGAATCCTTCATCCCGCGAAAATATATACCCCGGAATACTATCCAGCGCACTCGCCAAGTCCGTATGCGTCCCAAATTCACCACTGCGCATCTCCTCCAGGATACGACCACTGTCTGGATCCAAACGGAGTGACTTGTGCAGCACCATGAATCGGCTGATCTTAATCACCTTGGACAAAATTTGGGGGTAGCTCTCCGCATCCAACCAGCCAAGTTTGCCAAACCCGAGAACCGCCAAAGCGACCACAAGACCGCACTCATAATTGTCGCGGCGCACCTTCTGTGCCAACAGCTCAATGCAAAAGTCCATGATCTTCTCCTGCAGCGGCGTCCACGAATCGCCCCGCGCATCATTTTCCATCGGATCAGGACTCTCCTGCTGGGCAGCATATTCCGCCTGTGCGCACCGAGTGACCGCATTCCATGTAAAAGCTTGGCGTTCGGATAGCTTATACTTCGGGCTCACCCAATCATGCGGCCGCTGAGTGCGGGCAAAGAACATCAAGATCCGCTGCCACGGCTCCACGTGCTTGCTGAGGTTATCTCCGTCCAGATATGGCTGCAATGGCTTGGTAGCAGCTTCGGCAGAGGTCCGCTGGGCTTCGAAGTTCAAGTTCGTCCCGGCATGCTTCGCAACACGCTGACCATAGGCGGCGACACCGTGCATCGCATCCCAGATGATCCGGTCGATCACATCCTCCACATTGTCTTTTCCGCCGTCAGTGACAAGTCAGGTCCAAACAGGAATGGGAACACCGACACTCTGGACCGCACTAACAAGTCGGCCGGGATGCCTTTTAAATAATCGAGCCATCCAGTGCGGTTTAACCATGATGTGGCCTCGTCGAATTCACCGGCCTGGATGTTGGTCCCTTGGCTGCGTGTCTGCTGTGCCTGTAACTCGCGTACGCGCTGAACCAACTACTGAATGGTGTCGGCGGGTGGTGCGGGCTCTGGCTGGGTGGTCGTCTGATGGACGTGGATAAAATGGGACCCGGCTCCGTTCTTGAAAACCCGCTGGCATGAAACATGTGTACTGTTGGTGTCGATCTGGGCCTGGATGTCTGCAATCTTGGATGGTTTGGGACGGCCTCGGTGGCTACCGGGGGACCATTGATGCTCCTCGGACCAATGCCTTTTAATACCCTTTAAATGTCGGCAAACATAAATCGAACATTTCAAACATAATAATCCATCGTTGTAAATGGTCAATCCGGGGATGGGTTTCTCGATCTGGGTTGGCCAACTACTAATATTGGGCTGGTTCTCAATATGGTCCCATTGCTGGATACTTTGCTCAATGTACCGCGCCGTTGAACGGGGTATTCGGTGATGGGTACTGGTTAAATGGGCGGTGATGTTGTCCTTTTGGACGGCATGCTCGCATTTCCGGCAAATCACGACCTGAAACTCGGCGTTGGTGGAAAAATACTCGCTGGCGTTGGGGGTGGTGTCCGACATGTGGAATCGGAAATATATATGTACCGGTCGTCATGGAGGCTATTAAAGCAATGTGATATTTGTTTTATGGTTATCTTAAGGGTCTATTAGGGGTTTATAACGCGGCAATCAGAAGCGATGTTTGCAGGATTCTGGAGCCCACGTCCCTTGAAACTATAAAATATATAATGAAGTTTTAGTCTCTGGCTTGCCGCAACTTTTTCTTTCCCCTCCTCTTTCCTAGAGTATGGAATTAGAGGTAAGCTCTTGAATGGTATCAAAAAATCCTTGAAGAATCGTTGTGGCCTGCTGTGTGGATGCCGTAAGTTGGCTTATAGATTCCCTCTGTGCTTACACGATGTCACCAGGAAGTACTGCGCATTCACCTTTCTTGCTAATAACCACATAATCCTACTGGCTGTACAAAGAAACTCATCGGCGTTAATATGGATGACCATCCCGAATGTGGAAACAAACCTTTGTGTCGCAGGTGAATTCATTGCAAATATATAGACTAATGCCTATGAAAATCTGCTAGAGGATGTGAAGATTATGAACATCTAAAACGGTCTCTCTATTCATCGTCACTAAAGTATATGGTGATATACTCTGGCCCAGTCTTTAGAGCGGAGCTTTTCTGACCGTTTTCGAGCTGGCTATATCGGCGTTTAAGCATACGTGGCGCTTCAAATCCAAGGAACCTATGCCACTCTAGACTGATCGCGCGATACCGCATACGCTTGGACTCGATCACTCCTGGGGCCTCCTGTAAGCCACGCGCGTAGACAGTGCCTGCCACCCATGATCCATGCGCGGCTTGTTCATCCACGACTGGGTCATCGGCTCCGTAGTCACGCTTAAACCCACCGCATTTCAAATGCACCCGTGAGATGCCGATCGCAGCATGGCGCCAGGATAGTACATTGAGCTTAGTATTGAGATGTATCTCACCCTCTCGTTTCAAGCAGGCACTCAGACGTGAGGCATCCCAGTGGCCCTTATCGCACGGCCAGAAAAATGGCGATCGGATGCGGTGGTCGCTTCCACGAGCGAACATACTGGCAGTCTCAGTGAAGGGCTGAATTAGCCATAAATAATACACCACAAGCTCGCTGACCTCCCTCGGTAGATACCGGTGAATAAGTTTGATCGAGTTGGTAATGCTCTGAGACTTATGGTAGCTAGTGACAATGCTCACGAGCCCATTCTCCATGATCATGTTGCGGTGTCGCCCTTCTGGAGTGTTGCTGTGCCGGATACAGATGAGCTCTGGCGCCCGTAGAGGCTGTCCACTAATGATGTGGATCAGGACCAAAAGACGCTCTAGGAATTGTTCAACCCACTTTAGGTACGCTGCCACATAAGAGGCCCGCCATTGTATGCGAGAGTCGGCCTGCCGCACTTCAATGAATCTCTTCCCGCAGGGACTCATTAGTCAAGACTCTATCTAACATCCATCGTTCGCCGGTGGTAGGAAGGATGGCGCGGTTTCGCTTATCCTTAAGGAAATTCCAACCGCGCTGGTTATTCACTGGATCATCGGTGAGCTGGTGCAGTGGAAGTTCAGGCACCACATCAGCCCGCATTTCATCTTCACCCAGCAGAAAAAGTCTCTCAAGCTCATACTGCGCAATTTCGACTTGTGTGCGCACAAATCGCTGAAGGCCATCCATGGTAAGCTGGAGCTCCCGGTACTGGAGAGACTGATGATCGTCACTCCAGATCAGGTATCCTAGGCTAGTAGATGTATTCTGGATTCTTTTGCCATACGTCCGTAGCCGGGTGATCCATCCGAACGGTGCTCGCACCCCGTACACTAGGAAACGTTCACGCATCTCATTAAGTGCATCGCCAGGATGTTTTACCTGCTGGTCATCCGCAAGGTCGACCGCCCGTTGCGCAACTAGCATCTGTGAGATTTTCACTAAAGCCGAGAGGTGGCTGGTATAGCTAGCCGGGTCATGGTACGTTTGATTCTGGGCAATTAATTCCAAGCGCGGCCATGAACGCCACCACAGGACTCTCGAAGATATCGCCACGGATCTCATGATCAAGGAGCGCGATCGAAAGGTCGAGACAGGCACGGTCGAGCTGCTCCGCAGCCCGGGGTGCTAGTTCCCAGCTTCCTATCTCCCGAGACAGCCACCTCTTGCGCTGGGCATACTTGTTCCGCTTGGTGTAGTCGCCGCGCCCATCGCTCGATTTCGTCCATTGCGGCTAACTGGCGCGTAGAAAACTGATGGCGGAGTTCGATCCGCTGGTCGGGCCGGCTGGTGCGATACACAAAACTAAGAAGTCGGACCCAGACCTGTCGGTAACGGGAGTAGGTTGACGGCCGTAGCTTAATCTGGATCGGTCGCTCCCAGATCCCTGGCTTTTGAACAAAACTATTAATACGAACTTGGTCGAACGCGTTGATCCTGTGGGAGGAGATAGAATCAAAAGCAAGCTGGACAAGCCTCTTCACGCTATGCTCGACCGCTAGAAGAACGGGCTCAGTTACAGGGCTGGGCGGGAAAGCGAGCGATGCGACCTCGCTAAATTTGTGCCCTCGAACATACTCTGGCCACCGGGTAAGCTCCAGCCATGGCGAAGTCTCGGTCTCGTCGTTATTGGTCGGCGCAACCTCATTTTCAGCCTCCGCAATCCCGTCGGAGCGGAGCAACGCTAAGTCTACCTGGGCTTGGATGAAGTCCGCCTCCTTCATTTCCAGTGCCTGTCTGATTTGTCGCTCGTCCGCGGCCGGTGTAACGACGAAGTAGCTACTGTAAATGCCAGATACGAAGAATCGCTGGCATTTTACGGGCTGGAGCTTTAAACGATCCTCGCGTTTCGGCTGGCCGCGGCGGCCGGTGGAGGGGCCATGTGCCTGGCGGCGGTGGTTCTGGATAGAGCACGGCTGGGGAGCCGTATATGTGCAGCTCTCCTCTGGGCATCGGTAGCCATTATAGACTGGTAATCCGTGGATAGGCCGAGCATCTGGCGGTGGGATGTGGAATGGCTCCATCGCTGGGTCCCATGGGTTGACCTTCATAGCTTCTGCGTATATAGCTGCCCGCTGCGCCCCAGTCCTGGCGGATGGATGGCGGGCATGTTTACTGGCCAAGTGACTTGACATACGATTAGGAGTCACTGCCCACTGGCAGGTTTTGCAGATCCAGACCCGGTGGGTAGAGTTGTAGTGGAAGAACTCTCCAAGAGCGTCCATGGCAGCAGCACGAATAGGAGGTTTGTCAACGAAAAGGCAATTTATTCAAAAGAAGGCATGAGGCAGAACAGGATTTTACTAGAAGGTAGTATATGGACGAGCACGAATTTAGAGGAGGCACCATAATATCGAATACGAAGCATCGAAGCCCCTGAGTATGACAGGTCTTCTACGCCGCGCGTGGGCGTGGACACGCGACGCGTATCTCACGTGGAGGCCCAATAGCTACCCCGAAAAGGGAGTACTGTCGTAGAGTGTAGGAATATTTTAATTGATCAGCTTAGGAATACGAACGGAGAGCTGAAGGAGTTTTTGTGTCTGTCCCCTCGGGAGTGGTGTAGAGTTCAGGATTAATAGACATCTGGTTTATAGTACCGTATTATAGTATTTAACTAACTTCTGATATTATGGTAGTAGTCTAGATTAAGTCCCTGCTATTAGTCTATAACCAATGGCGTCTACCTGTGGAAATAATCACTTATCGGCCTTGAACTGGAACTACGGAGGTATAGTGCTTTTTTGACAGTGTCGGTGGGCAGAAAGAGATATATAAACCACGAGCACTAGCGTGCGTTAACGATCAACGTACCTTAACTGGTGCTCACGACCCAGACTGAACGCCGTTATGTCACGGCCCCTCCTAATATCTCGTCAGTGGACTCTGTTATCTTTCTAACTTTATATCACAGAGTTCACTCCTCTGATGTCTTGGGGTCGAGATCTTGACAATATACTGTACTGTAGAGGGGGCTTTGGAGACTTTGATTGGGTTCTCAGTCGGCGGACACGCACTGGGGTGAGCGGGAGCACGCACCACGGTCCAATGAGCGTGCGTACAATTCCACTGGACCCCCAGTGGAATTGACAATAGAGTATAGTATATATATCGTTGACCTTTGGCAGCTCAGATACACTTTCGCCTGAAGGATCCAAGAATTCATCCAATGGCATGAACTCATCATCACCAAGCCTTTCAATTACTTGGTTATACAGAGCCCCTATTTCCTCACGTAAATCGGGCTCGTTCACAAGTGGTGTAGGCTCGGTCGCGGGCTCGAGCTCGCTCACGGGTGCAGAAAAGGAACTTGGACGGATTAGAGTGCTTTTTTGGAAGCAATTTTGAATGGTTTGATCCGATACTTGATTTCTCCAAGCCTGAGTAACCCAATGAAGTGTATGATTAAGATTCATTTTCGCCCGAGGATCAAGCCCGCGATCAAGGATAGCAATCATCCAACGTATCCATTTCTTCCGGTAATGGTGCTTCAGGTTTTGAATGATTCCTTGGTCCAAGGGTTGATAAATCGACGTTGAGTTTGCAGGGAAAAAAACGATCTGAATGTGGGGTGGTGGTGGTGCTTGCTTAATACCCGCAAGATGCGGCGAAGCATTATCCATTAATAGCAAGACTCGTCTATTTGTACCTATATGCCTATAAAAGGAGCGTAGCCATCTTGTCATGATGTCATAGCGCATCCATGAGGCCTCATTCGCATTCCAAACACATCCCAGAGCTTGGCAATTAGTTGACCGGAGAGCGTGAGGAGTTTGATATCGCCCGATCAACCATAAAGCTATTCGGTCTGAACCGGTCGCATTTGTCGCAATAACAAGAGAAACCCGCGCTTTATCGAGCTTTTGTCCGGAAGTCTTTTGCTTCGAGAGTCCCCCATTCGGCATTTGTCGCCAGAATAGCCCTGTTTCATCCATATTGTAGATATCTCCCGGGTGGTATTGGTGACAAATTGCTTGGATAGGTTTGATATCTTCGTGTATAGAAGATGGGACCGAAGCAGACTCTCCATGGAAAGTATGATACTTGAGAGAATAGCGTTTTTTGAAGCGAGTAAGCCAACCCTCGGAGAATTGCGGTTTTGGAAGATCTCGGTATTCAGGTATTTTGGACCAAAGTTCAGCTGCTTTAAGCTGAATCAAAGGGCCGGTCATTGGGTATCCATTATTGATATGCCCTTCTGCCCAAACAGAGAGCTTTTGGTCCAACATAGGCCATTGAGAGGATGATGAGCGCATACCAGAGCCCGCAGGACCTAGATCAAGGTAGTCATATTGGGACGAAAGGATCCTTGATACAGACGCACGGGTGATCCGATGCTTGAACTGGGTCTGAAACCAATCCACACACTCTCGTTGGGTAGGGCGAGGGATGCTTTGGGACGAATAAGTACGCAGGGCCTGCTTCTGAGCATCTGATATGCCCTGTCGTGTACGCTTCAGGGGGTTGGGAGCGGAAGGATTGGCAGAATAAGGCATTCTGATTGGTCAATGGTGATGGGTAAATCAGGATGACTAATCAAAGATGGGAAGAAAGGGGTTACAATAAGAAGAAATTACAATAACCGGGAGATTTACTAGTAAATAGCCATAAAAGTGGGTCCAAACAAGCGAAGTGTTACCATAACTGTGGATTTACCATAACCGGACGTACCATAAGCGAGAGTTGACTGTATACTTACGGGATTGTTGTCGCGGGGTAAGTAGTACAACATGTATTTGGGAACGTAATTGTTGTGAATTTCAGACATGTTAGATCGGAAATCGGTGCCGTGTGGGGAATGTATAATTCCCCGGGTAGTTATCGGTGTACGAGTACTTCTAATTGTGCAAATTATGCAACTTATTTCTTACTTCCTGGCAGAAATACATCAACTGGTTAACAAACACCTCCCACCAACCAATACACCCAGTCACCGGAGAAAAGTGTCACACGCTTCGACCCCTTGGGTGTGCTGACCAAGACGTAGGCTTGGTCAGCCACAATTCTTGTCATTTCCATGTCATTTCCACATTTCTTGTCACTATTTACACTTTTTAAGCTTTTCCAGCGTCAGCCCTTCTGTATCAACTATATAAAGTACTTTGTCATCATCTCCCATGACTCATCCCTCGAAATCCTCGTCTTTGTTTTCATCCGATTTTGGTGGAGTTGAGACCGAATCCTGCGCAGCGGCCTAGAGCATACACATATAGTCTGATCTTTTCTCGGCTTCGTCACGCTTCCAAATTTGGCGATTAGCGATTAATGGAGTCAAGGCAGTAAGACTCGATAACTACTTCTGGTTTCTTTTGGTCTGAATTAGACGTTGACGAGCTTAAACTAATAACAATTTGCTTTCAAGCTTAAACTACGATATCGCCCATAGACGGGCGCGTGGGCTAAGTTATGCCTAGACTTCCGCAGAGCCCATAAATGGGCCTAACCTTCGGGCCCAACCAAGCCCAGTCATCACTTTTGCAATGAAGACTGGTCGGTTGGCCCCGGAAGGGTAATAAGGAACTAGGTCTGAGTCGAACAGATATAGGGTTTTGCTTCTAAATGTACGTAGTCAATGGTGCAGCGCACACTAGCTAGGGGGCTACATACGACCCAAGGTCGTGAAAAGCCTGAGGAATAAATAATAATAATAATAATGATAGTTCCCGAGCCCCCCAGATCGACACTCGAAAATTTTTTTTCACTCAATCTTCGTGCCTAATTTGTTAGGTTTCAATACGGGGACTCTATCGAAGACCACTGCGGGGATCCACTCAACTCACACAGCTTAAGCCAATGAAATTAAAGAACCCCTGTAAGCCTTGGGACCGTTTCAAGACTGATTAGGCCTAGAATGCCTGGACTAGGAGAGACGGAAAACTAAGAGCCAGCTCATATGACGTATAGCCTTCTATGCCGTCTGTGCTCTTCAATAGGCCATTCTGTGACTGATTTCGTCTCAAGAGGATTTTCTCAAAAGCCAGACCCTCTCGAAAGAAGGGTCCTGTTATCGGACTTCCAAGTGTCCATAAACTTTAGGATGATCTACCCAAGAACCAGCTTTTATTCACGGGTACTTGCATGGATATTATTGACTGAATACCCGTTGCAGCAAGGATCGGAGAAACCATATACCGAATATCCATTGTTTGATCGCTGGAAAAACGTTCTGCCGCAGCCGGCTCGACTGACTCTCCGCTCGTTGGTCTGCTGGCCCATACACAAGGGCAAATGTGACGGCCCTTTCCAAGACGCCGATGGCTGATAAAAGCTCCCCGGACTACAAATCTCTCTATCTGCAGGCGGAAGAGAGACGGAAGCAGGCAGAAGAACGCGAAAAGCAGGCGGAAGAACGCGAGAAGCAGGAAGCGGAAGGTAGACGACAGGCAGAAGATCGTGAGAAGCAGACGAAAGAACGCAACCAACAGACATCTTTCACGGAGCTCTTACGGCACTGTCATGATATTATCTCCCGCAAATTGAGAATCGAGACACCATCTCGCTCAACCACTGGCAAAATACCCGCTCCGACCGGCAAGTTTTGCCCAACTCGATTGGAACATTGGGACGATTGCCCAGAGCAGTTGCTTAGAGTCTACAGCTCCGTCTGCCAGTATCTACAGCCAAGACCAGAGCGACCACAACGCTTGTTTTCGCCTCTGCTGGAGTTGAAAGGACTCGGCCGCCGATTTGCCCGCAAGCCCCTCAGCAGTGAACAAGATCTCGAGGCCTATGAGCGGTTTGGAGTGGAAGAGCATGTCCATGATATAATAGCTGAGCTATGCAAAGTACCAGCGGCATGTGCTGAGTTCGGCCTCGGTGATGGGATTCAGTTCAGCAACCACACTCATTCTTTGAGCAGGGACGAAACCGTTGGAGCAGATGAGAGTCATGTGTCAAGCACACCACATCCACAACCAGATCAGTTTTGCATCCACCGGGTCGACGGCAACACGACTACCCTCCTGACGACTGTCGAGTACAAGCCGCCTCACAAGCTGCCCGTCGCAGCTCTTCGCATGGGACTACGGCCAATGGATTTATGGAAGACAATGGTCAGATCAAATAAAATTCCCACAGATGAGCATGCGAAACTGAGGTACAATGCGGAGCGGCTAGCCTGCTCTGCGGTTGTTCAAGAATACCATGCGATGTTCGAAGAAGGATGCGAGTATTCCTATGTGACAAATGGCCTTACCCGTATCCTTCTTCGTGTTCCGCAAGATGAACCAAGCACGCTCTATTACTTTTTCTGCGATCCCCACAGCGAAGTGGACCCAGCAGGCGATACAACTTCCCAATTATCGAAGACCTCTGTTGCGAGGGTATTATGCCTCTGTTTGATGGCATTCCGATCACCCTCTCGTGGGCAAGAGTGGAGAAATCGCTGGCGGCCCGATCTTCATACGTGGCAAACAAGCTTTGAACATGCCCGTTCCCAGATTCCGAGCAAAGAATTACAGCAGATTCCCCACTCCGATAGCACAAACCCTGACTTCCCGAGTCCTGAATCTGGGTCGTCCTATGAGCTGCCCTCGTCATCCCCGCTACCGTCTCCCTCGGATGGCCGTCGAGTGCCTACACGAGCTCAAAGCAATTGTGCACCTTTGGATACCCGACCGCGTTCGCCGTCACCCAACTCATCCGGCTCTGACACGAATCAAAATGCTGGCCACAAGCGGAGAATCAGTCAAGTCACGTCTTCGCCGTCCGCGCGGCGATCGGGTCAACGACAGGAGTCAAGGCGTGACCAAGATGACCATTCCCGACGCCGTGCTGCACAATTTTGCACGCAGCGATGTTTACTCGGCCTGCAGACTAGGGAACTCCTAGATGAGCTGTGTCCAAACGTGGATTCTCACCGCCGGGGCCAAGACGACCTGACTGAGCATCCTATCTCGGCTGAAGAACTGATGATTTCATTGAAAAGCCAACTGGACGAGAACATCGATCGTTGCATTCCGTTTGGTCGCTGTGGCTCTTACGGTGCGCCTTTCAAACTGACATGCACGAAATATGGCTACACGGTCATCGGTAAAGGTACCACTTCGGGATTGTGGAAGGAAGTCTCCCGCGAAGCGCAGGTATATCAGGTCTTGCGCAAAGCTCAAGCATCTGCCGTGCCTGTGTTTTTGGGAACGATTGATTTAGCAAAAATATACTTTCTCCATGGCGCTGGACAAATCCGCCATATGCTCGTAATGGGCTGGGGAGGTGAAAGCACCGCCAAGATGGACCTGACACAGCGACTTCGCCGCGAAATCCACAAATCGAACAAGGAAATCAAAGCTCTTGGAATAATACACGAAGACCTCAGGCGAGACAATGTTCTTTGGAGTGAAGAGCTCGGACGTGCTTTGATCATCGACTTTCACCGCTCTACTTTGAGACGCCGACCGGCTAAGCAGCGACCGGGGACCGCCAAACGACGGCTATGTCAAGCAGAGGCAGCAGATGCGAAACGCGTCCGTGTGTTGTGAGAATGAAATGCTTCTTCTACCTTTCAAGTTGATTACCGTATTCTGGATAACATTGTCGCTACCATTCATTCATGATCTTTGAGGCGCCGCTTAGATCTGAATATGGGTTATTACGTATATGCGGGAGCTCATTTTAGGCTGATGGTCACGAAGAAACAGACAATATACTAGTTGGCGTCTTCCCAAATTGTCCACGGCTTTAGGCCATAGACCCCCTATGTCGAATTCAGTGGCAGGGTGCTTCTTTGGAGGAACTCGTCACGTACTAAAATGGATCTGGCGCCTGCAAATCATGGAGCATAAGATTGTCAATCTGGATCGAGACTAAAATGCACACGAATGAAACATTAAATCAAAAAGGGAAATGGAAAAAGACAAAGACAAAGGAAACAGAAAAAGCAAGCTGAAGGACTTCCGTGTACGGCCCTTCATTTCGAACCATCTGTCGGATACTCATATTCTATCCCATTATGGAGGATTTCTCGTGGCGTGTCCAATGCTGGAATGAAGGCTACCAGATCAAATGTACATTCCCCCCGCGTGTCCAAATTCCTCCAAAAACTTCTCGTTGGCCTCAGCGGCCATTTCCAGGTAGCTGTAGTCCACTTGCTGCCCATCGTCGCTCGCCAAAGCGTGCGCAATCGATGTGATGTTCTTGATCTAGTCTTGGTAAGCCAACTATACAGCCAATCACAATTATTTGGAACAACTGACATCTCGTCCATTGAGGGCCATAGATTCCAGACGTCGAAGCTGTGAGTCACGAACAGTAGCAGGCCCTTGGTGTGTGTTCGCTTTCGAGAGAAAGTATGACCATATCTCACGCCGCGCATCTTTGGTCAAGTTGTCATACTTGACTTTCTGATGAATTCTGCTTAAAACCGCATCATCGAAGTCAGTTGCCCGATTCGTGGTCAGGAATAGGATTCCGTCATAGTATTCAAGATTCCGCAAAAACACAGTCACAAGGCGATTGTGACCCCCAAAGGGATGCAATGCGACGTTCCATAAATGCGTCTGCTTCATCCAAAAGCAGTATTGCATCGAAATGCTTGGCGATCTTAAAAATGCGCTTGAGCTGTTTGTCCAGCGCATTGGGGTCTCCGTGGTCGACATCAAGTTCTCCCGCGGAGATCTAACTTCCCTTAGTCTCGGTGCTTTCGGTGTCTAATGATTGACTCACTGAATAGAGAGGCAAATTGAAAAATTCTGCCGCGGCTTCAACTGTTGAGGTTTTCCCGACCCCTGGGGGCCACTATCAATTGTTAGAGGTACCAAAAGTATTCGCGCCGATAGCCACTGACTGTAACAGGATGTTTAGCCCACGCCCCTTCCCTGCGACAAAGTCGTCAAACGGAACCATCGGTGTGCGACCTAATCGAGTTTTGGCCAAAGACAAGAGCAGCCGTTTCGAGCCCTCGGGAATTTTGAGGCAGTCAAACGATTCAGGGAACCATTGCATGTCGCTTAGATCTGAAACCGCAAATTCCACTAGCAACAAGTTAGGAGAAAAGGCTCTGCCATGCGAGTTATCTGACTCACTGAAAAGCTTCTCCTGGAAGCTGAAACCGTGCACAGTAGGCGAACAGATCAAGAGCTCGTCTTCACTCAACTGGTGTAGCTCCGTACTTTTGCTTTTCAATTTCTCCACATCCCTGGTTCGATCATCACCGAGTAGTGAGTCCCAATCAATGATCGATATTCCATACGTCTTCGGTGCCAACCTGTCATGAACCCGAGGTCGCGAGTAGTTTGGTTGCATCGCCTTGAAAAAGGCGGCATGGACACCTACGCAGCTGTCGATATTCATTTTGATGGGCTCGCCATCCTCCATGATAAAAGCACTCCCGTTACACCGCTGAATGTGCTTACCGACTAGGCTTCGGAATTTGCGACCGGTATCAATCAGTTCCTGACGAATTTGGTCATGTTTAGGGTGGTAGCGAAGTGGAAAAGCATCGAGGGATTCAATCGGCTTGGAACCGCGGAACTTCAAGATACCCAAGACCACACCAGCTTCTCCAAATCTTTCACCGTCGTGGTCAAAATAGCGAGCTTCGAGTTTGTAATACGTGACACCGTCGCGGGTGATCTCTTCGCCTGCATCGAAGATAACACACCTGGGCTTTCCAGTGCCTAAACACGTGGTAAACACGTAGCATCCCGGCTTGAAAAGAGCCCACAAGAGGTCATAGGTGATATGGCCTTGTTCAATCAGCGAAGACACACTTCGTGCAACAGAGGCATTCGCCTCCATCACCCATCCTAAAAGCAGGTTAAGATGTTTCAGACATTGCGCGTCGCAAGCCAATCGAGTCTCCAACTCTGCTACTGCTTGCTTCAGCTGAGGGATAAAATGGAAGAGAACTTTCTCTTCGAGCTATAACGTTGATCAGCAAGTGCGCTTTTGATTATGGTAGTATTCGCTTACGGAGAGCTTGTCCCCTATCACACTGACCGCTCTGAGATCTTGTAGCACCCTTCGAAGAATCTCGCACAGCAGCTTAGACTTCACGTCAATGAAGCGAGTCACCTGCTCGGATTTTCGATCTTCAGAGAGGTTAGTTAATGGCCATCTGGTAAAGGACGGGTACACATACCCACGCGCTCGCGGATGATAAAGACATACGCATTTAGAGCATCACCGTCGCCTTCAGTTGCTTCCGGATTCGACGAACTCATATTTGCACGATTTCTCGTCCCATCTGGGTTGCTATTAGCCATGTCAAGGATGAGAAACAATGATTCTCTACCTTTCCAAAATGTGCTTATGTTCCAGCAAGGACGTCCCAGTAACGGCCATTCGCTGAACGGGGTCGTCCGGCTTCGTAGATGCCCACTTTTCAAACGACTTATAATCGTCGGGGGTGGTGCAAATCACAGGGCTATGATCTGCATCATCTGCCACTGGATCAATCACATCTTGTTGATTGCTTACAGGGCAATGCAGGGAAGGAGCAACCAGCTCGGGGCAATGTCTACCGCAGTTGAATTTCTTCAGTAGCTGCTCCAGCTGGACCATATCGGGGCCTGGTTGGGGGTTCTCCTGGAATACAGGAGTGTTTGGAGGTGCCTTGAGGTCGTAAAGCACCTTTTCAAGCACATTAGAAAGGTGCTTCAGATCCTTCACGGTAGCTTGAGGCGTTGCCCACCCATTAGCTGGGCTATCTGGTGGCATCAACCCTTGGTGAGAGGCAGATGGGTTTTCCTTTAGGGCCATGATATCGCAGCTGGAAGAATCAAGATAATTGAGACTATAGAGGACACGAAGATCAACTTGAAGTATTAAAGTCCAAAGCTGGTGTTATGGTGCAACGGAATCTGGTGGGTTACTCCCTTTTATACTCTCTTCAGTTCCCAAAAACTGATTTCGTCGAAAACGCAATGTGCCGCTGATTTGCATGGGTTTCATGTACGATCAGGGTTCCGGAGGATACAGTGATCGGCGATCTAGACGAACAATTGGGGGCTTAATCTAAGCTCTGGGGCTATCCGACCGAAGAGACGCATTGTTTTTGGGTCCATTGACTATAGCTAGCACAAATTACCTGATGTGATTCGTCCTCGTAAAATTTAGCTCTGGCGCAAGTAGATTGTATCTTGTAACTACTCATACCATGACACCAGGACAGTGGTAAAGAACACTTAGGTGGGACAAAATGAAACAAAATAAGTTGAATGAACCAATCTTCTATAATGAAATGGTATGCTATGAGACATTATAGAGCAAAAATGACAAAAGTGAGACAAATTATGGATGCTGTCAGATAGTGCTACAAAATGCTACAAAATGTGACCAAATGGTGCGAATTGGGGAAAACTACTTCAAAATATGCCTGGTAGACTACGAACGTGTGTTCTCTCAATTTGCACTAGTTTTATGGTCCTCGAACACGTCACTGGGAAGCGATGATTATGAGGGATGATTATGAGAAGACTCAGATTGAAGTCAATGCGTTTTCTTCGGCCTTATACAGATTATATGGGCTGGTGCGTCAGGAGACACCCGCTTTCGCATTTGGTTTCGACGGTGCGAGATCACATGACTTATATTTGCTACCCAAAGGTCCCGCCCGCGATGGGCTTCGGTTTTCTCCATCGCAACATCGTGAGTCAAACTACCCCTCGGCGAAATTTCCTCAGAAATTGGAAACTAAAGGCAAGCATATCAAACAACCACGGGTTGTCGACTCGATCATCTTGAATGCTACTGACGCGCGCGCCCAACCTTGAATCACGCAGTGTTTCCATTTCACTCAAAAGTTCCCCGCACCCTCAAAATATCAACATCAGAATAGTGATGAGTACCATCAATGAGACTGTGTTTCAAAAGCCAAAAGCAGAAGATGATAGGGGTCTAGAAGAGGAAGCAAAATCGTTGTTGGTCAGAATCCCGGAAGTTTTACGCAATTGTCAACCGCTCACTTTTGTCTCTGCAGAATGGGAAGTCCGTCATGCTTGAAACAACGTTTTTCAATGGGAAATTTTTAGACTCGAATGTTGCTCCGGCAGTCCTGATACACGGAGATGAAGGAGAGGGCGTTATCCACTCGCGCATTGCAGCGGGCAGCATTGATATACTTTCAACGGGATCCAGGACAGGAAGCGGCCAAAGAATTCTCGTCTTGAGTGATGGACGTACAGGCCTTGTGTTCAGGAACGTGCTATTGCGACGTTTCGTTTTGCGAGACACCTGATGCCTGGAGCATCCAAAGATACTGAATGAAAGAATAACTGATTTCCCTCGACACCTCGATGTTAACGCTGAACCCTGCAGGCAGTTGAAGGTCGACATGGATATAAGGAGGTGTTAAATTGAGAAGAGAGTATGAAAGCTGCAGGTCTGGCCCGCTGATTCGAAGCATTTCGCTGACAGCTTGCAGATGGGGGAAATCTGCATGATACGCTTGGAGGAAGCCCATTAGCTGTGAAGAAAGGAAGAATATTGGCTCTTCATCAGTCACATCTAATGCAAATGTTCCGATAGAACCTGTAACATATGAGAAATTTTTTGTGAAATCAATCTTATCAAGACGAACCTGAGCTTCCAGAAACTGATAAATGCGCGTTCTCGGATGGCTCACTACCTGCAATGCCTCCGTTAGTATTACCCAACAATACGAAGAATAGAGGGAACATACCAAACCCTTGAAGGGCATCATGAATTTTAGTGGGTTGGTCAATTGGGCTGCTTCGCGTTGCGGGTTCTGGAAGGGAAGGGGGGGTTGGCCTCTTGTTCTTAACACCCCGCGACTTCCCAACAGTCCTGCTTTTCGTTCTTTCTTCAAGCCAGGTTAGTATTGGTGCGTTCGAGGAGTAGAGATGATGATTTACCTTGTACGTGGATAAGGCCTCCTTTCTCTCTTTCATGCTCGAGTTCGTTGATGAGCTCAATCGCACGGGATTCGAATTTGTGGGAGGGTACGTTGTTTTGCCACCAATATTCAAGACGGGGAAACAATTCCTTGTGTTCCAATGATGCTAGATCAGTGATAGATATTGTGACTGCAACAAGGACAAATAACGGTTTCCCTATCGAGTAGACATTCTTGAGATGTTGTCGCACCTTCTCACGCCTGTTTTGGGTCTGCCGCGATACCGAATGTTTGATTATGTCATGAAGTAGACAATACGCCGATTCTAGTCCTCTCTGGCTGTTCGCGTCGAGGAATGGGCTATTGTCAAGAATAATCCTTTGGTGCACAAGCGAATTGAAGAAACGCTCGGTCGGTGGCATGGCGTTGTCGGCTTCTGAACCAACTCAGACTGAAACAGGTCAAAATGGAAAAATAATGGGACAAAATGGGCGCAGATTGATTTCTCATAATGTCCCGCCCTGAGCATTGACCTCTCGTTTTGACATTTTTAGCTCCTGCTTTTCTAAAATTGGATGTGGCTGCTTACGGCTTGGCATGTTTTCATGGCCAGTCGCTTTCCATCCACCAACCATGGTTTGGGGGATGGCGGGGATGTGATTGCTATGCGTCAACACACTTCGTGGCTGTCTGTTTTGTAAAAATCATACGGTCCATTGTAACCATAGTAGCCCACTTATGATCTTTCTTGCCCATTCCCCCTAGCTTTCGACCAGTAATGATCACAAATCCTCTCTAGCCGCCAAATGTCCTCTTTAGTTGTAATTTCTGCTCACCATTGGGCTATGGGCGGCTTTTTTGTGCGCAATGCAGCCCTCCACTGACCATTTCCGCCCATTACAGCCCAAGGTAGCACCTTTTGTCCTCTTAAATCTCAAATAAGAGAGGAAAGCGTGAAATCATATACAATATGTATCCTCGACTGATATCTTGCAGAGTTTCTCTACCAACATGTCAACAGATAGCGTTTTATAACGCTCATAGTGGAAATAGTATAAAGAGGATCATATCGTCTCACTGGAATCCTGTATCCAACTATTGGAAGTCAGCCTTACTAACTCATCCAAAATGTAATCCGTCCTTTCTTCCCATTCATTAAACCGAGATCTTGCTGACTCTTGAAGGACCTCTTACTTCCCCGAAGCCTATGACTCGTTGCCATCCCTCCGAGAAGCCGCCCGTGTTTTCGAAAAATACGAAGCAGAAAAAGTCTTACTGGGCCCCATAAGACAAATTTATATCGAATCTGGAATGCATGAACACTATGGAGTCAGTCTGTTGCACAAACACTTTCCGATGGAAACGAACCAACGGCTTGTGGACTACCGAAACATCTCGGCACCGTGGACCGTCAATGACAAAAACGCTGTGGTGTCCAAATATGAAGGCTTCATTGTCCCTCGATCGTTCAGGTTTTTCGACAGAAGATTGACCCCCTTCGAATTTGAATTCTCTTCATTCTTCCCTCAAGGAAACTGCGACCTTGAGTTCTTTGAGCGGCTCTCGTGTCTTCTCCATGATCACAACTTGGAAAACGTACTTGGAGTTCGATGCCTCGACAAGTTTGATCCTGAACTATCCGTGGAGGTCACTGAGGGCAAGACCAACATCATGATATCGCGGGGATCTGTTCAGAACTCAGAGCTTATTGAAGCGTTCTGGATTTTTAGTACCGACGATGACCAAAGATGCCATTGCAGAGAATCCTGCTGGAAAGATTCCGAGGGAAAGCATGTCGAAGACCATGGATGCTCTTGAAGCGGTAGAAGAAGATCTTAAGTATTCTTTGGCAAGCTAGTCCGAACAACCTGTCATAAACTTCATCCTTCTGGACAATGGAGATTACATCATTGACGTTTGCTATTCTTCGGAAGAATGACAAGATTTGAAAAACACACAACTATATGTATTTCACAAAGAAAACTCCATGTTTTTCCTGGCATCCAGGACTGGGTTCCGTAGCATGCTAGTAAAATTTCCCTGCTTTGTTTCCACAACCCCAACCGGTTTAAAAGCAAATTTAGAGTATAGCTGAACACCATCGGGAGAGGATAAAACAAAAGTGTGAAGCTCATTTTTGTCCACAATGTCGCAGAGCATTTTCAAGAGCGTAGAACCAACACCTTTCCGTTGATGATCAGGGTCCACAGCCATGAATGTGATCCCTTGAGATAGTTTAGTGAGGCTTTGAAAGGTCCTAACTGGTTGCGAGCTTACTACATATTTCATTGCCATGCCATCTTTGGAACACTCTTTGCCTCTCCGCTCTGAGCAGTTTGGAGATGCCAAGCCATGAGGGCACGTCCAAAGAAGGGGGGTCCAGCTGTCATGATGTCCCATCTTCCTGCTCTGCCTTTCTTCGGAGTTGATTATCGAGTCATCTTGGATGAAATTCTGACCATTAATCATCCCGTTTGAGAAAACACCTGAGCAGGTGGTCCAACCTATCAGTCCGACAGGTAGGCCATCTGCTCCACATGCCTTGTATAGCGTTTCGTTCTCTCGATGAATTGCTTCATGAATTCCATCAATTGCCCATTTGATTTCATCTTCATTACAATCCCACTGTTGTTCTGTTGAGCGTGGGAACATAAAGCGACGGAGCGGACTACCTAGGTGCGCAGGAAATTCGACCCGTCGTACGAGCACACCCACATCCTCAGTTTTGACAGGCGATAAGGAAAATGCCATTTGTTGCTGACTTGGAAGAGGAAGTTTTGATCTATGCTGGATGTCTTGACGTTCAAAGGAGAACAACTCACGATCCACAGATGAGTCACATGCCTCTTACTCAGCCAATAGGGCAAAATCGTTGCTAGCAAGCACAGGAAAATAATTTTTGCCATTAGTAGCTCTCAAAAAACGTTTGAGGTAAGCACCTATGAATGAATAAATCAATCAATCAATCAATCAATCAATTAGATCGCAAGTTCCCAGAAACATTCTGGCCCCCGAGAAATACTAACAAGCCCCAGCTACTTTTTCAATAGCATCATGCCAAGCCCTGAAGATCGCTTTGAGGCCCTCGTGTTTACAGTAACATTTGCCGAGCGGATATACAATTTAGAAAACGTTCAGGGATTTCATGAACATTGAGCACTGTTGTAGTTCAAAGGAAGATTGATTTTTTTTATTATTCAGAGGAAAACATGAGGCTATATATACAATGAGAGGAACAAATTGATTTCCAATCAATTTGGTTCTTGGTATAGATACCTCGGGATTAATTCCGATGGTTCGGCTTGGTTCCTGATCTGCACCAGCCTCATATCACAACATTCCCCCTCAGGATCGCTTTGTAGGCAGGGCGATACTGGAATTGCGTAGACCAGCCAGGCCTCGGTAAAACCACTCAGAAACCTTCGTGGGAAAAATAAAGTGGAAAGAGCGCCTGTGCTGTCATGCATGATGCCTTGAAGTCTCCGAGACGTCGATTCCTAAGAGACTACAAAACTTGGCAAAGGACGTAGGTCCCAATGGCTTAGTGAGACCATCTGCGGCCTGTTCCTCGGTTGGAACATATTGAAGCCCTATCTCACCTGTATCCAGCACGGCTCGCTGATAGTGAAATTTCACATTGAAGTGCTTCGTCCGTTTATGGAACTCGGGATTGCGAGATAACGCGATAGCGGACTGGTTGTCGGCCATGATGTTGGTGACCGGAGACCGATACAGCTGCGTTTCGGCCAGAAAGGTGCGAAGCCATTGGAGATGCAGAATGGCATTGTACTGTCCGATGTATTCGGCATGAGTGGTAGACGTGGCCACTTCCCCCTGTCTCTTGGACGACCAGGAGACTGGCGCACCTGCAAGCTGGAATGCATAGCCAGACGTCGAGTATGCCCCGTCAGTGACGACGGAGCCACCGAAATCGGCGTCCGTGTATCCAATCAATTGCCCACTGCGGTAGGTAATACGATAAGACTGCGTGGCTTTGATGTAGCGAAGCAATCGCTGCAGGGCGACCTGGTGATGCAATTGCGGTTGAGACGTGAAGCGACTCAACGTGCCCAGCGCAAACGCAATATCTGGTCGCGTGCCAACCATCAGATACATCAACGAACCAATGGCGGTCGCATAACGAGCTTTTGCTTCCTCGTCCGGAGGTTTCTCGTCTGGACGATGATTTAGGATTTGCTTGGGATTCATCGGCGTAGACTTCGGCTGACAGCTCTCCATGCCAAAGTCGGAGAGCACCTTCTGGATGTACTGGTGTTGATGAATAGATACGGACCCATCGACGTGATGATCGAACTGGATCCCAAGGAACGATTGTGGAGTACCCAAATCGTTCAATCGGAACTCCGTTTGCAAGGCTCGTTGGACTTGTTCGATCTCATGCGTGTTTGCCGCAGCAACAAGAAAGTCATCGACATATACACAAACGACGCAATCCGGCTTGTAGAACACACAGTTGTCCGATTGGGCCATGGTGAACCCATGAGAAGCCAGGACGCGGTGGACGCATTGGTACCAAATCCGCGGGGCCTGCTTCAACCCATACAGTGAACGGCGTAATCGACACACGTATCCTGGTTCTTCGAAGCCCTCCGGCAACTCCATATAGATAGACGAATCGACGTCTCCATGGAGGAATGCGGTGACCGCATCGTATTGGTGGAGTTTCCATCCGCGCAACACGGCGCTGGCGACAATGCAGCGGACCGAGTCCATCCTGGACACAGCAGCAAACGTTTCGTGATAGTCGATGCCATGTTTCTGCCGGTAGCCTTTGATGACCAACCGCGCTTTGCGCGTTCCGTTGACTTTGGTCTTGAAGACCCATTTGCAGCCAATCACATGATCTCCGGCTGGGACGTCCTCTCGCCGAACCTTTTCCCAGGTTCCGTGTTCGAGAAGCGACGCATATTCTTTCTGGATGGCGGCCCACCAGTCCAGCTGGTCTGGACCTGATACAGCTTCGCGAAAAGTCGCCGGGTCGACTTGTTTGTCCGGTGCGGTTTTCAATGTACCTGCCGAGTACACCTTGCCGAGTGATTCCAGGAGACGCCGTGACGGTCTTCGTCTGCGACCATAGATTGAATACCCAAGATCCGATGTCAAGTCGGTTCCTTGTTGGCTTGGATTGACCACTGGAGGTGTCTCCTCGTCACGCTCAGATGACGTTTTCTCTTGCTCATTCGACGGAGGTAATGGCGATGCAGGTGGTGTTGGCAGCCCGCTGGCTGAACTTGGCTTTGATGGAAAGACAGGTGATGGAGGAGCATTGTCCGGGGAGGTCATTGCCTGTTTCCCCCTCGATGAGTGGCGCCACTGGGGTCCTCTCATCGAACTCGACATCACGGGAAAAGACTGTCTTTCCAGAATGGGTTTCATAGAGCTTGTACTGATTTGGTTCACAATAACCTAGCAGTCGGCACTCGGATGATCTCGGTCCGAGTTTGGCTCGATGCTCTTTTGGGATCAAGACCCATGCACGGGAGCCGATCCGTCGCAGATGCAAGAGTGAGGGCGGCTTCCCGTAAATCACTTCATACGGAGTCTTCTTCTGTAGAATAGAAGCTGGCGCGCGCAGCTTTAGATAGACTACCGTGTCCAAGAGCTCGACCCACCAGGAAGGAGAAAGGTTCGCATCAGACAGGAGCGTGTTGATCCGCTCCCGGATAGTGCGATTCGTGCGTTCCGCCAATCCATTCTGCCCTTTGCAGTACGGCGGCGAGGTATCGAACTCAACTCCCTGGGTTTCGAGATGTGTTCCAATTGGCAGATACTCTCTCCCATTATCGGTGATGAATCTTCTGATCTGGGCGCCGAACTGTCGGTGCACCCAGGCCTCAAAATGTTGGAACTTCTGGAGCGCTTCATGCTTCCATCTCATGGCATAGGCCCACGAGCCTCGAGAATAATCGTCAGTAAAGGTGATCACGTACCTGGAGCCATCTTTGGCAATCGGCATCTCCATGATGTCCGAATGGATCAATTCGAAAATTCTCGTTGAATGCAGACGTGGCCGTCTTGCGCGGGAGTTCCTCTTCTGATGCTGCTTACCCGACATACACGCCGGGCACTGCGGCGTTGCCAGCAGCTGCGCCTGCGTCAGCGGTCGGTACGGAGTGCCGGTCTGCCGGAGGACCACCCTCAAGTCGCCCCGGTTCAGATGTCCCATCCGAGCGTGCCACAACGCTTCGGAGGCCTGGTCCACTCCTGTGCACACATCTTCTTCGAGTATCACAGCTTCACCACCGAGTTCAGAGGTTGACGCTGCGCATTCTGCGTCACTTGACTCCCGAGGATCGTCGACGTCCATGACCACCGCCTGCGGTTCCAGGGAATCTGCATGGCCATGGGTCGTCGGCGCCCTCGCCAGTTGGACTCGCTCTCGAGATCTCTTGCTCACATGGCACCGCAGGATCAACAGATCCTCCTCCGCATGGTAGGCGGTCCCCACGGTTCGTCCTCGGCGTTGCACAAAGACGTTCTGCGGGTGCGCCACCACCGAGTAGCGGTCTCGCAACAGCTTCGGCACGCTAATCAGGTTCATCCCGACGCGTGGCGCAAAGTACACATTCTTCAACACCAGGGGTTGGCTGAA
This sequence comes from Penicillium frequentans, assembly GCA_028828275.1. NCBI lineage: Eukaryota > Fungi > Ascomycota > Eurotiomycetes > Eurotiales > Aspergillaceae > Penicillium > Penicillium frequentans. Next base: position 1,667,390 of record JAQIZY010000003.1, on the reverse strand, counting down.
CTTCCCCCGGAGCGTGAGCTTCACCGTACCAATCCCTTCGGCTTCCACTGGATCGCCCGCCGTGTCCAACATCTCGCGGTGGGGCCGCAGACTGCTGAAGCAGCTCCGGTCCCAGCAGATGTGGCTGGTGGCGGCCGAGTCCAGGATCCACCGGGGTTGCGGTGCGTGGGTATAAAGGGTCGTCACCCTCGCCCTCACGATATTGATCCTCGGTCTCTTGGAAGTCGGCGGGCCCTGCCGATCTTCCATCTGGCTTGATGGTATCATTTGCAAATTATTTCTTGGTGAGCCGGAAACACTCCTCTCGGCCTTCAGGGCATGGTCCCTGGACGGCTGAGCTTCTCGCTGTTTCTTCCAGCACTGCGCGACCACATGGCCGCGCTTCTTACAATAGTTGCATTTCTTGGCAGTCTGCTGCACCGTATTGGCAGACGGGCCAGATGCTGCCTGCAAGGGTGTTGGAGCTTCTTTTCTCCGAACCGTCTGCTCAGCATTAGACAGACGATTTCCGATCGTGGTCGGATTCACCGGATCCTTGTCATTCTGAATGGCATCCACAACTAGAATGTATTCCGGTCCGATCTGCGTCAGTAAGATCGCAATGTGCGTTCGATCGCCAATGGATCCGGGCACGATAGCATTCAGTCGATGTACGAGCAACCGTACCCGATCGACAAATTCGCGGGCACTACCGCAGCGCTCGCCAGTGGTTTCACGGAGCTGCGCAAACAACTCGCAGAACGTGGCGAGTTCCATTCGCCGGTACCGTTCTTCGAGTTCATTCCAGAGGTCGCGAGACGTCTCAAGTCCCGCGACATGAATGCTAATGTGGGGGGACAGATACCGGAAAATGGTGTGGTAGGCCTCAGCTTCGCGGCGCGACCATTCACGGTGGCGCTCGAACGCCTGGACCTCCACTTCGAGGCGCGCCTCAATGGCGCGCTGTCTCACCGCCCCCCGCGAGGTGCGGTTCCACCAAGGGGTGGATGTCTGCCGTAATAGGCTTGGCGTACTTGAATAAGCAATCAGGACGCTGGAGGTCGCCCGACACGACATCCCAGACCTGCCTGGCTTTTAAATAGGAGGTCATGAGACGTTTCCAGGTTGCGTAGTTATCGCTTCCTGTCAGAGGCTCGATGGCTGTGACGGCTCGGTCCGGAGAGTCATGGACCAGAGCAGACATAGTGATGATTGCGAAAGCGGGGTAGATATATAATCAAGATGGTTAACGTTAAGATAATTCTCAGATGAGTAGAGATGGCACCCGAGAGTTTGCTCCCGGGCTCATAACCTGTTATTTTTCAAAGGAAGATTGATGGTTTTATTCAAAGGGAAACATCAGGCTATATATACAACGAGAAGATCAAGTTGATTTCCAATCAACTTGACTCTTCGTATACATACTTCGGGATTAATTCCGATGGTTCGGCTTGGTTCCTGATCTGCACCAGCCTCATATCACAACACTGATTCGTGACCGTCAGTCGACCTCGCAACAATCTCTCAAATGTTCAGCGCTCGCTTCAAACTTCTGTGGCGATTTTCAATTTCCCTTATGGTCTATTCAATTCACTTTCTTGTATTGAATGATCACTTGCTTATCTATAAGCATATTCACTACTAGTATGTTGGCAACTCTTGTCTCCACTACGGAGTAGACGAGGAAGATTCTAACCAGGAAAGTGCAACACGTGACGGTCTTGGCCCGTTGATCACCGGTTAATCACCTCTCCATTTAATCACTTTCCCGTTTCACCACTTTTCCGTTTAATCACCTTTCCGTTTAATCACCTTTCCATTTAACCACCTTTCGTTGAATTGATCAATTTCTTTAACATTCTTTTCGCTTCTAAAACCTTTTCCAGAAGATCTGTCCTTGGAAATGTTCTGCCCAACAATCCGACCTCGTTTCCCTCGGCGCAAAGCAGGCTTCGAATCCTGTTTCCCTCTAAAGCACCAGCACGACTCTGCGTTCAACTGTGGGCGCTATTGACAGATGCAATTTTGATGCTCTGGGGAGAAAGTCTTGCCCTTGACTCAGATTTGACGCCGATTGCTTCTCTGCTCGTTCAGATTGCGTTTGAAAACCAGGACTTCGCGCGTCAAGCAGTCGAATAGGACAACAACGACAAACGGGTCACCCCATTCAGGGAGACAGGTCTATCATCGACATTGCCTGACTCTTCGCAATTCTTCGTAAGTCATGGACGAGAGCACTCGAGGCCTTCTAGCCCAGGCTATGCGGGACGCATTGGCATCGTGTGGTATTGATCATGACGAAGGCTACATTGATTCTATTATCTCTCAGATTGACAACGATGGTAAGTCGTCCTTCAAAAGCTTTGATAATATTTGTGCTGACTCTTAATAAGTCCTCCGAGCTCATGTAGCGATCGTCGGAGACAATGCGGAAGAGCCACGACTTCGAATTAGCAGCTCTGTCTTACAGACGCCTCCGGCATCACCGTATGAAGGCCGTGGATCTTATCGGCTTCTGCAAGCGCGGAAAAAAAATCATGCCAATCAGGCAGGCGCAGTGAAGAGAAAGAAGCGAAAGCAAAAGACTGCTAAGCCATCAGAAGATAGTGGTAACAAATCCACCACTCAAGAATCTGACATGAATTCCGCACAGGCGGGCTCTCAGAGTCAGATTTCGTATAGTGTCGATCAAGAGGTAAGCCACCGTCCCGTTGAAGCTTACTTCACAAATTATCGGAAAGCTCATTCGTTACCCGTACTTCAGCTGCAGTCTAGTGACAACCCTGTGACGGACTCTCAAGTTGCTTTGCCCGTCAGCACTTTCCCGTCCCATCAGTTAGACTCCGCGTATACGACAAAAGCAATGGCATCGATATTAATTGAATGTCTAATGGTTAATTCGGCTATAGCTCGATATGGGCATCGAACCAATTTGTCTCCAACGAGGACTGATCCTTCTAAGATCCGGACATACGTTGATGAGATTGCGGAATACGATTATGAACAGGCCGTCAGAACTATTCAAAAGGAGACTGCTCTGACTATGGGCCGAGGTGTTCAGAACCGGTGCAACGAGACAATCTTTTGGAAAATCATTCTCAAGGGTGCTGCGCTGGTTGATCAAACAACACTGCCACCCGCGAAAGGGCCTGCAGATGGGTTCACCATGGCAGAAAAGGCTGCAACGAAGAATTTCATGGCGGCTGCTGGATACGGGTTAGGAGCTGAGAACCAACGACAGTGCCGCATTTTCTGGAAAAACCTTTTCCAAATGCGCGAAGCGGGCATTGACAAAGTGCTTTACTACCGCAACAAGGAATTTGACAGCTATTGCAGGGGTTACCCTAAAACAGCAGAAACCTCGCTTGTCGATGCAATCATGTCGTGGGAGACTCAGTATAGACCTTTTATCGAGCAGTTGGAAACACGTGCTTTCAGACTTGGACAGGGTGACCTGGCGCGCCTTTGCGATCTTGAAAGCCCCCACGTTATGGAGAGGTTGGAAGTTTCCAAGTCCTCTTGGAACAATGCCGGAAATGAATGGGCTTAGACCTGGCAGTGACCCTCCGGGTGGTCCATGACCTTGGACCCTCCACCCGCCCCTCCGAGGTTCAGGGTCGCTCATGAGCGACCCTGACCCTGACCCTAGTTCCATGAGGGTCGCATGCGGGTGACCCTCCATGACCCGCAGCGACCCTCGGATGCATAAATTTCCAGCGCTAAACCTAATGCAGGTGGATAAAACTGCTTACTTATCGTGATAAAATACTGTTATTTACACCTGTTTTGTCCATTGGACCATAAACACTGACTTTTGACCATCAAAATTGTGGAATGTCTTAAGATGTTTTGATAATATTGTTTTTCGACAATGGTTCTATTAGTTTCATACTTCTTTTACGTTATGCGACCGTAGGAAAGAGGTACAATAGGTAGTGGAAGTTATCAGTCTGTAATGGAGTAGAAATATATATCTGCAATGTGTGTTGTGTTGATCAAAAGGTTTATCAGGGGTCTGAGGCTCACTGAGGGTCAGAATGAGGTTCGTTGAGGTTCACTGTGGGTAACCCGCAATGAACTAACCAATGACAATAGCTTATTCAAGAACACGATATATCAACTTAGCAAATCGTACATTTGCGCCTCTCGCACTTGACTTAGAGAAAATAATTGACTGTAGGTCGTCTACTCCTTACTGTCTCTCTATTCATATATCCATATTGAGTATGTCACAGTTTTCTGACACTTATGCTTCCTCAAACTACGAGGGGGCACCATTAGACACTCTTCAATATCTTATTCCAGACGATACTCCCTTTACAACCCCTTACGCGTCAGGTAGTCAACAAACCTTGACATCGGCATACGATAATTCTCGATTCGCTCCTCCAAGCCCTTTGCAACGTCTATCTTTGCCTCCCTCTATCACAACACTCAATCCCGACCGTATCAATTCCTTCGCCCTATACAGTGATACAATGAGTAAGAAGTTTGTTGAATGGTGGCTTCAGACAGAATTTGGGAAGTCTAAGCGTATCAACTGGGATGCACGCCATCAAGCTGAATGCTGGAACTCTTTTGATCAAGTGGCGAATACAAAAGATGGGAAGCCAGGTGTGATGTGCAAACAGTGTCGAAAGGTTCTTGATCATCCTGCAGCTGCTCATACAGGCACTTCATCTATGAACAAGCACAGGAAGGGAGTCAATTGTGCCAAATTCGCGTCAAGAATGCCAAATATCAAGACTTTGCTTGAGACAGCTGTATGTCATTTTTCCTGATATTATCTTCTTTATTAACCTATACATAGGCATCGAATACATCAACTCTTGTGTTCTCACAGGATATTTGGGAGCAGAAGCTGTTGAATCTTATCACTGTATCACATCTTCCATTTTTGTTCCTTGAACATCAGGAGTTTGCTCATGTCATTAAATATGCACGTCTTGCTCCAACTACACCCGCTATTCCTTCACGACGCACTATCCGTGAGCGGCTAAAGGGATTTGTCAACGAATATCAAGAGAGACTACTTCAAAGTCTACCACCAAAGGCAAAGCTCTCTCTTGCACTGGACTGTTGGACATCGCCATTTCAGCAGGCATTCATGGCAGTCACGGGCTACTTTTTGGATGAAGAGTGGGAGTACCGAGAGGTTCTCCTTAGCTTTGAGCCACTCTCTGGCACCCATTCTGGTGCGAATCTTGGTGAAGTAGTTACTCGAATACTACAAAAGCACAATATTCTTGATCGAGTACTTGCAATTACCACTGATAACGCCTCGAATAATGCAACACTAGTTCAAGCTGTGAACGACTCGGCAAGGACTATTCAATCGAGCACTGATTCTACCATTATCCGTGTACCGTGTATTGCTCATGTTATCAAAATCAGTCTCACAGATTTGCTTGGGAAGATGAAAGCATCTCCAAGTAATGACACTACTGAGCTAAATTGGTCTGATGATCATGTGAGAGCGCTACGTGCACGTCAAAGAAAGCATGGGATTGCAGATACCCTTAATAAGGTAAGCTAATTCCTCAATATTACTTCTATATACTGATCTTCTATCTAGGTTCGCAGTCTTGCTATGTACATTAATGTAAGCCCACAGCGCCGAGATGCATTCTATGCCCTTCAAGATCAAGAGCCTAAACTTGTTCCAATCCAGGATGTAAGAACACGATGGAACTCAACATTTCTGATGCTTCGACGGGCAAAGAGGCTACAATCAGTCTTTGATACCTTCTGCTCACAGTACGAGCAGCCTCATTTTGCACTAAGCTCAGGAGAATGGAGGCAGGTTGAGTATCTGCTTTTTATTCTAGAGCCATTCTTCAGGTTCACCAGTCTTGTATCACGGACTAAAGACTCAAGTATTCATCTTGTTTTTACAATATACAATCGGCTTTTTGACCATCTTGAGCGTGCAATTGCTGCGCTGAGACGGAAGAAAGTTCCTTGGAAACAACTTATGCAATCTGCACTTGAAGCTGCATCAGAAAAGCTTTCAAAATACTACAAAGATACAGACAGTATTGATGGGCATCTTTATGCTATTGGTACAATTTTGTCTCCATCTCAAAAGCTCCAATTCTTTTCCACAAAGGAATGGGAATCCGAAGATCCTACTGAAACTTCTTGGAAAGAAATTTACAGAGGTAGTCTTGAGACCCAAGTTGAGCGTTATAAGGAGCAGCTCAACATTGGGCAAAGTCAGTCATCGTCAAATGGTCTATCATCAAGAGTTGGAATATCTGAGCTTGAGTCTGCATTAGAGTTGAATGACTCTCTACAGCTTACTACTCCAAATGAGGATGAGCTAACTCAATATCTTGATTCTGGTCAGTCTCAGTATCTATCTCTTTTCGTTATATCTAACTGACTTTTGTATAAATCTAGCACTGCAGCGTTCATCACCTCGTGCTTTCTGGAAAGATAGCCAACACAAATGGCCTGTTCTTGCAAGCATTGCCCGTGATGTTATGTCTATTCCAGCTACTGGTGCAGGTGTAGAGCGGCTATTCAACTCTGCGCGCGATATTTGTCATTATCGACGAGGTTCACTGAAGCCGAAGACGATTCAGGACATCATGATGTTTATGTGTACAACAAGATTTGATCTGCAGGAGAACCAGCGGCTGATTCTCCAGGAGTATCTGACTTCCCAAGAGATCGCAGCTTCAACAGAGGCAAGTAGCACAGATACTACCTCATTTGAACCAATCAGTGATACTGAGGAAGATGTGGTTGAACAAACTCAATCACTGCCTGTTTCACAACCATCCCTGAATACTGTTCTCGGGAGGAGACAAAGAAGTGGCGCACTGAGTGAAGGTGAGGAGATACAATCTAATCCAGAGAATGATGTCGATGAAGATGGTGGACTTCCTCTTCCTCGATCATCTGGAAGAGTTCGAAAGGTATCAAGAAGGCTTGATGGATATGTAGTAGATAGAAACTAGAATCAAGAATGTACTTTAAAAGCTTCTACAACCTTGGAACATTGTATGGTCATAAAATATTCTCCAAAGAAGTTCAGTCACTGTAATTGAGATACTCAAAAATACAAGGCAAACCTACATAAATTATGCATATCACAAGATTTGCCTGTTTGTCCTGTTTGTGGACCCGCGGGTGACCCTCAGGGTCGAGAGGTTGGACCCTCGAACCGCCCCAGTGGCGGGGCGGTCCGAGGGTCATGAGGGTCACCCGCGGGTCACTGCCAGGTCTAAGCTCGAGGATTTGAATGAGGTTTATGGGCCAATGGACACGCACCACGGGTGACGGGTACACGCAGAATAGACCAATCAGGATGTCAAGAAATGCATTGGGGTCGAGTGCATTTAACCACTACAGTATAAAGGCCTCGGCGGGGCATCAAGTTCGCTTAGGAAGTGGAACACGACATCTGTACACATAGAGATATACATATGTAGGTGTAGATCCTGCATATCTTTCGCGAAGTTGAGACACTGGATTGAGGTACAGGTGTGACGACATATTTCTCACTATGCAAGTAGGTGCAGCTATTTTTAGTTCACGCCTGCTGTATTGCTGTACTTCATACATAAGTTGGTACATAATGAATCAAGATCTGGAAGCATACGAAATTGCCGTGCCATGGCCTGCGGTCAGACATCTCCCTTGGTCATATTTGGGCAGCAATGGCCAAGCTCAGGGCCGAACAAGATAATCCCAGGATAGGGATCAAAGTGATGATGACAGAGGGACTAAGCGACTCAGACGTCGCACGCTTCAAAACGATGGCTTCATCGACTCGAGCATGATTCAGGTTGGATCTAGCAGTCCATTAGCCGAAGGCTCTCAGGGAACGTCATCTGTGGGATATATCGATAATGAATCGCATTTTTTCCTGAATTCACCAGAGAACGAAACTTTACGACTCGCGTCATCTGTCATACGCCATATTCTGTGCTTTGCGCCTCCTCAAGACTTGGTGGCATCGCCAATTGTTGTGGAATTTTGAGATGCAAAAGCAAGACTTTCTACATTGACGCCTAGGCTAGGACGGAAAATAATCGCGACCGATGATGGAGGACTTTGCTTACGCGAAGAATCGCACGGCGCCTTCAGGGTTTCCAAGAACCGCCTAGCGATTTTAGAAGCCAAAAGAATTTGCAATACTTGGAGAATGGCCAGCCGGTCGTTTCAGACAAGTGTTTCGCCCAAATGACGTGCGAGGCTCTAGTAACCAGACTAGCAGATCCATTACGGGAGCTGCAACATGACAGGTATCCCTTAGACTATTTCTTATCACCCATACAATATACGTATGCTTCACAGGATCTGACAATACAACATAGTGTACTGCTGATTAATGCGACGCAGCATTATATGTGTTTCCTACATTTCGAATTCAGTGTTGAATATCTTCAGGATTTTGAGTCAACTGCGCCTTCCTCTTTTCTGTATGCGGCCTCAACACCGTGGTTCGATATCAATTCCAGAAGTGGAAAAGAACAGATACTTCTAAACTTATCCGGGATCATGCGCTGGGCGAGGATTGTGTGACATGTTTTAAGGATCATGAAGTATGTCACACCTATTCACCTGTGTTATATTTCGATTCAAAGGAACCGCGTAGCGTGGCTCAGAGTATCTCGCAGCAAAGCGATTGATGGCGACCCTCAGATGTGGCCCATCAGCAGTGGATATGAGTAAACGTCACACGACGAATCGGGGGAGAGTAACCACATCGTTCACGGTGGAATTGTATGAAAAGAAAAACAAGCACGGGGATGTATATACACCTAAGGACTCTAGCCAGGAGCCTGCATACACTGTTCTGCGAAAGGTCCGGGTAGCAAATATCGTGGCTAGACGTCACTTGATTTCATGGTATCATCTTCGTCCCAATATCCTGATTCAACAGAGTACTGCCCTCGCCGGAAAATCAAATCCCCACATGGATGACGAGAGCGTTGATAGGTCAGCGGCAAATACCGATCAGCTAGGAATCTTGTCTCTTCCCTGTTATCATCGTCCAGCTTAACCTTTGTCGTCGTACTTAAATATCGACGAAAGCAGTCGAAATAGGCCGTGGCCCACTTAATCCAACCGTTTGACTTTTGCTCAAGGGTAGGAGCATTCCAATATGCTCTTGCTTCTACCGGCTGCTTGGCGATAATCTGAAAAACTTTCAGGTTGGGAAGAAGTGAGGCCCATAAGGGGGTGTTAGGAGTACTAGAAACATCATCGTCTGTCATTGAGACCAACAAATATCGGATTTTACGTCTGTTTCCCGGAGTAAAGTTGTGTTGGAGGTCCCCTTCACCGTCTCCATTCAAGGAGATATCGAACAAATTTTCCCCATAGAGAAGGTCCAGGCATTCTTCGCTGATTTGGCTTGATAGACGTAAGATGTTGAGCCTGCTGTAGTGGGGGTTGAAAAAGCCGTAATCATTGTCCATAGACTCGGCTCCACAAGCGAACATTGACTGAGTAACTCTTATAACGCGCTTTCGAGGAATGAGCAAGGAATATACCATTCGACGTACTTCGAAAGGCAGATCAAGGAATCCGGCATGCGCAGAATGTGGGTGCAGTAGTCTGAGCTCGTCGCTCGCGTTTTGCTGCGTATTCATTTTACTCATTGGCAATTGTTTCGAGGCTTCTGGATCGAGGTATAATGTCCTATACCACAATGTCGCTACTAAAAGTCGGGTTGAATAATTCCGAATGGATTTGAAGATGTTTATTTCCACCGAAGAATTATGGCGCGATCAAGAGCTATTCATTTTCAAGAACGATATATGCATCAGGATGACGTCAATTACCGTGACCACATTTTGGGTTGTAGAAGTCCCGAAGACCCTTTTTACCTTTGCCTGGGTTCTAGATACAGCATGATAATCTTGGCTACGTGCAGAACATGTCAGCCTGAAGCCTGGTGGCAAAGCACTCTGTTCACCAGGGCAAGAAGGTCCTGGTTGTAGCTACAAGAGATAACTATCTGTTGGGTCTGTTTGAGGGGTTCAGATATCAAAATCAAACCAAGTTGTCGGGCAATATGATATTGCATATATATTGCCATGAAGTACGATTCATAACTGGTGATTTACACTCATTTTATCAGACAGTCCTTATCTTTCCTGTCTTTTTCGCTGGCAATTATCTCTCGGGTTTTGGTCAAGTTTCGGCATTCGCGATAATGTGCTTTATTCGCGTTCAAATCATTTCGGTATTTGATGAATATCTTAGAGACACGCACACAATGGATCTAGTTTTAACATGCACTACATGAGTCCGGGGCAATAGTTCATGGGACGTAGCTGAAGAACTAGCCGCAAATTCGGCCAGACGCACACAAGGTTGGCATCAATGCCCTCAAGCGCCTCATGCTAATTCGCAAGGGGCACGACTTCAAATACCTTTTGTGAGATAGCCATGTAGTATGGAGGCGAAGATGATGAGTCCTTCTTCTCGGGAGCGGAAGAACGCAATGTTGTGGAGTTGAGGCTGCGTTGTTCCATGTCAGAGTGGATTTAAAATAATATAAGGAATGCTTGAGCTGGAATGTCAGGCATATTCCTTTTGATGAAGTGAATTCCGAACGACCTTCGTCGTCTCTGTAGCAGAAATGACTGAATTTATTGTGCCCTCACCACATTCTGGTTGTCTCGAAAGGAATACTGGAGTGGTCTTACAATGTTGTCAGTGTTGACGGTCAATAAGCCAAATTTGGCATGAGTGGATGAAGGCTTTATGAATCGATGGCCTGTTGATTGATTGATTGATTGATTATTCATTCACGGATCTGTCAGCCGCAAGGCCGATTTGCCGGCAGATCTCGGGACAACTACATGCATGACATGATGCAATGACAAATTGATTTCCAGCGCTCATCTCTCACTTCCACTCCACACCGAATTTCCATCTCTCTAAATTCCTCCTATGTTCACCTTATTCGCTGACACTAGTATCCACCCGCAGATAAAGCGCGTCAGCGTCGAGGTAGTAGAGATTTACGCTCACTCCAGGAAAATCAGACTGCCTGGACAACCCCGTTCCTCGGTCAGTACCCTAACCGCATCAGTTCGGTTCCGGCGCAAGACAGCGTGCCGTGGCCACCGCCGTTGACAGACTCGTCCGGCCGGGCGCGGCACGGTGCCTGGCACCGATCCTTCGTCCCCTCTGATGCGCTTCCCGCCTCATCGAAACGAGGCAGGCGATGAATTGCTGCAGTAGTTATGGTTCGCAGACGCAAGCAGGGCAGACACAATGCCCAGAGTTTACGGGTCTCCTGTGCGGGAGGCCTGAAAAGTGTTCGGTAGTGCCCGGAATTGGCCGAGCAGCCTCGTCTTTAAAATGAATGTGGCCGCTTTGACTGCTGAGGCCGGCTTGGTGAGCCAGTCCTTCCAGGTCATCCCCGCCCGCGCGGGCGGTGGGCCCAGCACGCGAAGTCGAAGGTTGGTAAAGCGGGGCCAAAAGACATTAAGTAGCTTCGACAGGTCTACTTGCATAGACCACTACCCCAGTTTTCCACCCGATAAATGAGGCTTCTGGTCTTTTGAGGTTCACCACACCTCTCACTCTGGGTGTCTCTCAGTTTGCTCCTTAAGCATACATCACGGGCAAGCCAACTAGGACGACACCGCTTCAACCGACCAAGGTCAATCTCAGGCCCCCAGTGCGAGTGGAGTAGTTGACTCCCGGCTCTTTGTACACCGACACGCGCATCCGTCCTCTCGGGCTATACAGACAGTCTCTTGACAGGCCCCGACTCTGCCGCAGTGGCTGCCATTGTACACCACGCCCCGCGAGAACTTTCACTCTCGTTTCGCGTTACCTGAGGAGGTCTCCCTCCGGCAGGCCGACCGTGTCTTGCAGAAAGTCCTCCATACGCTCCGTCCGGCAGTATATGTTGGTTGCTCTCCACTAACCAAGCTTGGTCCCCGATGTCTGAACAGGATCGACAGGTGCCCGTGGCGAAGCCTTAACGAGTTCCGTCGACTGCCACCAGTCAAATACCAATATTTTCCAGATTTCCCGTGTGTCTCCCAAGAGGATGCCCGTGTCTCGGCGGTGCCCGTGTCCCGAAGAGCAGTCGTCCTGAAGCTTGCCCGTGGCTGAGCCTTAACGAGGTCTCCAGCGAGCGATGTCTCCGAGCCTTAACGAGTTCGAGTCTTAACGAGGCCTCTGGGCCGTGAACGAGGTCTGTCTGATATTAGCTTGACTGCCTGTGTCACCGGTTCACTACCGCCTCGCCGCATCTCGCACGATGCGATCCCAGACCGTATGCAAGCTCAGGGGTGTCCTGTCTTCTCCTTAAGGCGACACCACTTCCACTGGTAATGCAAGACCAGTATCGGGCCCGAGTGCGAGTCGGGTAAGAAGGAGTCGGATGGTTTTCATATCCCGTTATCCCCTGATTTTGGTGTGGTTGTGCGGTCGCTTCCCGCGCTGGGCCGGACCGCATAACCACGGCGGATTCAATTTGATCTCCCCAACGAGGATTAACACCGGACACCACGGGAAGGTATGAATCCATTGTCCCAACAGCCTGGCTAGGACTGCTGCCCAGTGCGAGCTCACTGGGGGCAGGGAGGAGCCCCTTCTCGTATGATTTTCCATTATGCCCGTCCCTTGTTTTGTCTTCATTCCGTCCTCGCTCGTTGTAGCTTCCCTTCTCTGACTCTCCCTCACGCGGGCTGGTCCGTTCTTCCGTAGACCCACTGGTCTTTCCCTATTCGCGTTATATAACGTAATTCCCTAGCGAGCGGAACACCCCAAAACACATAGTAAATGCCTTTTTATATCTCAGCAACAACGTATATAAATGATATCAAATTTTCCATACTATTTCTATAAGACAATTATAGTTTGGAAATAGAGTCTGGTATAATTTGATATAATATTTTATAACATTACCATAAAATACCCCAGGATTTGGCTCTAAAGCTTCAAACATATATATTTGACACAATTATTTACAGAAATTGATTATATCCTGAGAGTAGACTTTAGATAGCATAAAGAATATATTTCCATAAGGATATTCGAAGAAAAGCTATGGTTGTTGAGATATTATGTTGTAATTTATCGCATTTACTATGTGTTTTGGGGTGTTCCGCTCGCTGGGGTGTCCCGCTCGCTAGGGAATTACGTTAGTGACACCGCTTTATAAATGTCTGCATCCAGATTACCATGATGGACAGTTCCCCATTCTCCCCGCCTTCGCTACTACCTCGGTGGCTACGGTGTCTATGGATAACGTCTTCGAGGCGTGTGGACTGATTCATGAGTCTGTGCGCAAGGGCCTCACTACCCCGCTGGATGGAAGTCGAGAAGATTTGCTTGCTATGGTGGGTGAACTTACGTGTATGAGAGCGTACATATACATCACTGAGCACAATGCAGTTATCTTCGACGAAATTCAAATATTCCTATTTAGCTAAAACTGTTGTTTTAAACCAAGTGAATCCTCTCAGTATAGCTGGGCTTATTTCTTCCCCGAGCCTGAGGGAGCAGTATAGGTCGAGCTGCCACGTCCATTGTTGTAGTATGTGCTCCCATTGGGGTTGGAGTAGTAGTAGGAGCCATTTCTAGAAACGAGCATTAGATAGGAAAAGTTAAGCCTAGGTGGCAAGTTATCTTACGAGTTCGAGTAGTGGTAGTTGTTTGAATTCGAAGCGCTGGAGCCGTAGTCACGGGAGCAAAAATGATTACCCTGGTTCTTGGTCAGTAGCGCACCCAAAATTTCCTATCTAGCACCTTATGTGCAAGAGGATTTGTGGCAGAACACGAGGGCTTGAATTGACATACCTGGCTGTTCATGCCAGAGCTGGTGGTGTTGTATCCCTGGTTGGAAGGCATGGTGGCAGAATACGGAAAGATTAGAATTATCAAGGCAACTACCAATAGTGGAGGTAAATGAGAGGTAAATGAGGGAGGAAGAGGGAAAGAGGGTGTTTGGGGATGAGGGGTAACCTGGGTGGGACAAGAAGTGGATCGTCGGCTTCGGGAAAAGTGGATTATCGGATTTGATTCGACTGGAGCCCCGCAAGTTTTTGAGCCAAGTGCCAAGCCCCTTGCTGGCCGATTCCCCTACTTCGATGAGATTGGTTTGATCTGGCAAATTTTAATCTTCGTGGCGCTTGACGGTTGCGGGAATGCCTTACATTGACCGATATTCATCGTGCTCGTGGGTTTATTCGATTCTGGGGACAAACAGAATTAACACCATCTAGAGGGAATTTCTGGATTCATTCATACAAGAACAATTTCAGACTGTGGCAAGCCCCCTGGTCGTGCTGGGATTGCGGTAGGTCCATTCCGTGGCTGCTGCCCGAACTTGTGTATATATATGATTGGTCCGCTTTTAGGTGCCCGCAGCTCGATACCCTTGTTGGGTTCACGGCCTTTTGATACCGACGCTACAAGTATGCTATTATGATCCATTAAGATACTGTATTTTTGCTGAAGGCTTACACGCTCTGTAACCCTGATTTTGATGATGATGATGAATTCATTTGCCCGATGTAGCTCGCTCTATATAAATGCTGCTATGCGGGAGTGCTGTCGGGCCCGCCGACAGCGGAAAGGTGGTGACCAGCCCATTGGTGACCTCACGAAGCTCATAATGCGAGCTTCCCGCTGGTCCCATCGAATGTAGAAACAAAACAACAAAATAACAAAGGAAAGCAGATGTGCAAGTGTTTCACCACTTGCACGGCGTCTAAACGAACGTTCCTAGTCCTCACCGCCTTCCCTAGGACTCCGCTCCACTCTCACTCCACCTACTCCAACCTCGCTCCTGTAATCTCCACCACCCTTCTCGACTGTCGACAGCCGCTCGCGCGTTCGTTTGACTCAAGGGAGTGTAGTGGACCTGGCACTGCACTCCTCGCGGGCACCATTCTTCTTCTTCCGTCACACTGTTCTCGGGGGGTCATCCTCTCTCTACTTCTTCCACGCCGAGAGCAGTTGGATCCACTGCTTGGAACTGGTTCAGAACCCCTGTTTTGACCATAAAGTCGGCAACGGTAGTGCGCGCTTCGGGGCGCGTCAGAAGTTCGTCTCGACGAATGACGATCCCTTGCCCCGACAGGGCGCGCCGCATCCAGTCCCGCTCCGCTTGGTGGAGCGGGCACTCCAGTAGGACATGAGCCACCGTCTGGTTGCCCAGTTCGCAGTCACACCGTGCCGACTCCCGTTGGTTGATGCGAGCGAGGTAGGAATTCAGTCCGATTCGTCCCGTGCGCAGCTGCATCAAGATTGATGTCTTTGCTTTCCGGAGTCCGAGCCAATAGTTGAGTGTTTTCTTGGTTGGTACTTGGATCAGTCGCCTGGTCGGCCGACTGGTCTTCTCTAACGCCCAGACCCTCTCCCACTCGAGTTTCGCTTCTCGGCGCAATCGACGTTTGGCTGCAGCTGCGAGGCAAATGTCCCGATTGAGCGAGTTCCGCGGTTCTTCGGGTCTCTGTGCAGCTTCTTTCGCGTGTGCGTCCACGATCTCGTTGCCTGCTACACCTTGGTGAGCTGGGATCCATCTGAGTTCCGTGCGAATGCCCTTATTTGCCAATTGGCGGATTAGGTCCAGACATCCCGCGAGATAAACCTGACCAGAGGGCATGCGCGGTCGTCGGAGTGCCTTCAGCGCCGCCTGGCTATCCGCGAATATGACCAAGCCGTTTTTTGCCCGTGTGAGCCTGGGCTCATCACCTTCGAGAACTAACTCCAGAGCCATCTCTATGGCCCGTAGCTCCGCAGAATACACAGTAGACGAGTCGTCATCGCCCATCTGGCTGAGAGCGATGTGTTCCCCCGTCTCATCTACTGCTGCTGCTCCTACTTTACTCTCGATGCCGCTTCCGTCAGTATACATAATCAGGGGTTTCTCTTCTGGGGCTTTCCCAAGTATCTGTTTATGACTTTGCACAGCAGCGTCTCGGCCCTCGATCGTTACATGTGGTGGTGCTTGCCACGGTGGGAGGACGAATGCCTTTCGACTCTCCCAGTTTCTCGTCAAAGCTCCCGGGGAAGTCGTCAGACATCCGCCCGGCTTCCAGGCTTGCGCCTCCATCGGTGACCAGCCAGACCAGTCTCTCTCACCTGCCGATCGATGTCGAAGCATTGTTGGCGGGACAGCGAATAGAGGCCCCGTTTGTAGTCTAAGTGCCGTTTCTTGTACTAATCGGTTCATTTGGATCGAGATCGGCGGCAGGTGAAGTTCTGCATTCAAAGCTTCTGCTGCCGTGGTTCTAAAAGCTCCACTGATAAGGCATGCGGCCTGCTTTTGAACTGCCACGAACGGGTGACACATATTTCTTGCTTTGGACTTGCTGATGAGCATAGGTTGGTACCATGCGGAGACGCCAAAGAGCATGTGCGGTATGATCACCGCTTGATAGATTCTGCGCATGGCATAGAGTGAGGCTCCCCACGTTGAACCCGCCAAGCTTCGGAGTGCTTGGAGGGAGACGCTAGCCTTGGCCACAGCTTTCTCGCGGTGATGGTGAAATTCCAGACCCGGGTCTAGCCAGTAGCCTAGGTATCGCTCGGCCGTTCTCGTCGCCTTCACGCTGTGCCCTCGTAGATTTAGGGATGTGTATTGTGGATCAACCTCTTTGGTATTCACAAAGTGTATGAGAGCGTATTTCTTCGGGTCAAAGACGGATGCATGCTTCTCGGCCCATTGATCGGCCTTGTGGCATGCCGCCCTGAGCTTCCTGATGGTCTCGCGTTCGCTGTCGCCTTTGGCCATGAAGCCAACATCGTCGACCCACCCGCTGCCATTCACACCATTGCCGCAGCTCTCAATGAGATCTGCGTTGTAGATGAGATACAGAATGGGCGAGATCGGCGACCCCTGAGGGATGCCCGTGGGTGTGGGAATTGTATTGGACATGCCTTCGGGCATGCGGATTCTCGTGCTCCGATTGGTCAAGAAAGCCTTCACCCAGGGAACGAAGTGTCCCAGGCGTCGTTTCTTGAGATTATGCAGAAGGCGATCGTGGGAAACATTGTCGTACGCCCCAGATACATCTAGCATTAGCAGAGACACCACTGGCTTGCCCTTTCCCCATGCGGTTTTAATCCGATCGATGATAATGTGAATAGCATGGTCAGTAGATATGCCCCTTCGGCCCCCCAGGTGGGTTCGTGGGAGCAGTCCCTCGTTCTCCACCGCGTAACTGATCCGTCGTGCAACGACTGACTCCAGGAACTTTCCGAGTGTGTTGAGCAGTGCAACCGGCCTGTAGGATTTTGCGAGTTGATAGTCGCTTTTGCCCTGCTTTCGAAGAACAACTGTGATCGAGCGCTGGAAGTGTGAAGGATTGTAGCCAGTGCGTATGCAGGCGTTGAAGAGCTGAAGTGGCGTTTCTCGGATGACCGGTATCTCGATAAGCTTGTGCCAGAGAGAATTCGGTATGCCGTCCTCTCCTGGTGCTTTGCCTGCTTTCGCTCCTTGCACTGCCTCCTGTATCTCTTGTGCCGTAATTGATGGAAACTCGATCTGCTGCGGGTACTGAAATGATTCTGTGTCGGACAGATCAGCTGGCGGTGGCAGTGGGAAAAATGCAGCCCGGAAGGCGTTTGCTTTTTGCTCAATGGTCTCCGCGAGAGCTTCGGGTGCTTGGGGATCCGGGATTTTCAATGACGGGGTGAGCCCCTTCTCGTAGGCCCCGTTTCGGCTCCTTGCCCACTTTGCTAGTCGCCACATGCCTTGCGGGCCATCTTCGATGACCTGTTGTACTCGGCACCGATGCGCTCTTGAGAGAGTCTTCTTGATGAGACGCGCCTTCATATTGCGTGCGACGGAGTAGCGCATCCAGTCGAAGGGGTCTTTCGTTCGCGTATGGATGCGGCGAAGACGACGAACCTCCTTGACTGCAGCCTTACACTCATCGTCGAAATCGGAATTCGACCACGCTGATGGTTTCGCCCATGGAGTTGAGTCCTCAATTGCCGACTGAATAACTTCCACTAGCTCCTGGCATTGTTCTTCTATCTGCTGAAAGTCTGTCTGGGACAGATCCCTTGCCTGCAGACTGTCCTCAATCTTCTGGACAAGTCTCTTGTTGTCAGTGGCATTCCAGTTTCTTCGCTTCTGTTGTACAGTAACAGGTGTCTTAATGTCAAGCACGGTTCTGACTGGAAAATGGTCAGAGGAATGTTCGATGTCGTCCGCCCTCTCGCATTGTATCAGCCTGCCCGTGAGGCTCGAAGAGATAAAGGTGAGATCAATCACCGACTACTGATCGCTTCGAGACCAGGTAGGCTTGCCTTCTTCGGTGGTCAGTTCGAGACCCCACTCCGTAGCAATTTCGATCAATTGTTCCGCCTCGTTGTCGGTTCTGGTGCCCAGGCCTCCCCACATCGGGTGGTGTGCGTTCATATCTCCCAGAATAACGTGTTCTCCCAGAGGGCGTTTCGATAGTTCGCGTCTTAATTGCTCGAGTGTTTTGCTGCCTGGTCTATTGTATATGTTGTGTACGAAGAGATCTGTCCAATCCCTGCCATAGTGAGCTCTCCTGAGCTTCAGCAGTTGGTAATCTTGCGAGATGAGCTGGCAGGACCAAATGCTCGGGTCAAGCTTTCTGGACACAAATAGGCATACTCCTGGGTGTGAAAGGCTGGAGTCCCGATTTTGGTGGCCCTCCTGGCCTTCGCTCCCGCCATTCGCACCTTTTCCGGCCGGGTATATCAGCTGAAATGTTCCTGTCGCTGGTTGGTGGGTTGTCTGTTGTATTTCGTTCTTCCACGGCTCCTGCACTGCGATGACATCTGCTGTGAGAACGTTTCTGTCTCGCAGAAATGTAGCCATTACCGGCCACGATTTGTGTACGTTGTATTGCAAGATTTCGAAAGATTTCATTGATGTGTCTGTTCGTCATCGCTTCGCTCGCTGGCTTCGTGCCATACCTCGTCATGAGGGTCCTCGATCGTCGGTGCGTCAGTCGTGAATGCCGGCGGAGAAGATCCAATTGGTATCGCTTGCTGCTGTTTGTATTTCAAGATGACCATTTTTCGGTATTCAGGACTCTCCGGATCCAGGCCCTCGCCCTCGGGTCCGGGTGTGCTACCGGCATCGTTGACAGTTGTGACTTCGCTGATGAATTGGGACAGCCGGTCCTCATGGCTGTCCTGCTGAGTGTTAGCTTGAGGGAAATCCGCAGGTGTGAGTTGGATGTTGAACCAGTCATTGTCATCGGGCTGTTCATCCATGGTCTCTCCTGGCTCGGCCGTGCGACGTCTTTTCGAATTGGTTTGGTCCTGAATCGCTTTCTGGGAGGCCACCTGGAGCCTGGTTGCTCGTTGACAAGCTAGTGGGATCATTGGTGGCTTGGGGTCCTTCACTCTGGTTCTCGATCCCTTTGGGCGACCCGGACCTTTCTTGGGTTGAGCTGGCTCGGCGAGCTCATCTGGTGTTATCTCTGCTTCCGCTGGTGCTGTCTCCAGGTCGGTCACGGTCTGTTGGTTATCAGGTAGAGACTCCTCCTCCTGATGTCTGTCTGGAGCATGTATCGACGCATCTATCCCATCGACATTCGTAGGATTCAGACTGGACGAGGTTACATCTATGTTGGCACTTGGAACCACCCGAAAATGCAGTGGAACACGATGGTACGCCGGACAATCGGCAAGCGCCTGTTTCGCTTCGTTCAACGCCACCATCTTCACCGGACACTCTCGACTTGTCGGACGATGCCCTTCGCCACAGTTGGCGCATTTCACCGGTATCGCTTGCCCCTTGGTCGACGGACACTCCCAGGTCGAGTGTCCGCCGGCACAGTGGCCACATCTGAAAGCGTTGGAACAGTGTGACTGGATATGCCCTGGTTTTTGGCATTTTCTGCATAGCTTCATCCGCCCCTCGCGGCAGAATCGTGAGGCATTGTGAATTTGCTTTCCCCACACGACGCCAGTCATGATCGCGCGATTCGCCACGACGGGGCTGGTGAACTCGATCAAAATCGAGCCCTCCGCCCTTTCACCCGGACGCGTCAGCCATCCCAGATACTGGATCTTGGAATCCTCGCCCCAGCTGTTTTGCCTGAGCAGTTCCGCTGCAGCGTCAGTCATCGTCTCCGGAGTCAGCTTCATCGACTTCACGGGAACATGGTACGCCACGACTCCCCACGACGGTTCCTGGATCACTGAGCCGGGTCCAAACGCCCGCAACCACGCGGGGTGTTTGCGAAGGACCTCTGCACCAGCCGCGCTGTTGGCGATCATCGCCACGTCGCCCGATGGCAATTTCCGGGCTGCGACAAAGGACGCCTGTTTGGCCAACACCCCTGAATTCTTCCAGTGGAGAATTCCAGCCCGACAAATTTTGGGAGATACATATGATGTGTCTTCAGACTGTCAGGCTTACGAGTATTCACAAGTATGTGATGCCAAAATTCCCAATTGATCATTTATACCATGCTAAGGATGTTGGTTATTTAGCTACAATTCTTTGGTTGCTCCATGTTTGGAAAGAACTATTTCACAACTGCAATCCATGGCGATATCAATCAACGAGCGTGAACAAATGTTATTTCGCGAGGAGGAACACATGGATCTTCGCGAGCTTCGAATATATATTTGCCAAATCTCCACAATTTGCATTGCAATTTGTCAAAGGATGACGAGAACATTGTCCGTATTCAGTGATAGTGGGGAAACATAAGACTCAAGAGAGGGATTCCGAAGTACGTGTAAATGTATGCTATTCGCAGGTGTCTCGACTTCAATGCCAATTTTGTTCGTGTTTATGGTGAGATACCACACAAAAAAGCGCTCAATTAGTTGTAACGCATTTAACCACAATGACAGCCATGAGATAAAGACAAATATTCCAATTTAAGTTGAACAAACTAACTCCCTCTATGGGAAGCAAAGTTCCCGATCTTATCGCTTGCATATTTCTGTCACAGTGGTTTCAAATTCACTAGGCTACTATCACATAGGACCTCTCTTTGAACGCGGCACTCCAACAGCCAAATTCTGCATGGTAAATCATCCACCACAACGTACTTAGGAAAATTATTTATATATCACCTAAAAGCCTATATTCAGCAGATTCGAAGACATATTCAAAATCTACATCATCTTGAAAATTGAGAATGTGAGGATAGAAAAGTATCTTGACCAATAGAAATTCGGACGAAAACCAGACGGAGGTCACGTGGCGGGAATCAAAACATACATGAGCGAGCGCCCAGTGAGCCGGAGGCTGTTTTTCAATCCTTGGTAGGCCTCAACATGGTCCGGTCCCTGTTCCGTAGGTCAGAACCTGGAGTCGGACAATTTGGGTCCCAGGTTCCAACTTGTAGAACTGGAACCGGAGTAACGACTCTGCAGTTTCTTCTCAGTCCGCACCTGCAGGAACCTGGAGTGTATAATTCTGCCAAGAATTTTCCTATTTTGGCTGTATAAATTGGTGATTCATTCATTTTTTGATGTATTGATATGTGACGGTCAAGTTCTTCGAACGCATTCCCATGTCCAGTATTGAGAAATGTGCGAGGCACGAAGGCTTACAGCCTCCCATTTAGCTCTCTGTCTCGAACAAAAGTATTCTGGGGAACAATGATTGTTGAAGTATTGGGATACAGCGAATCCGAACTGGAATTTCACCGAATTTTCGCCTGTAAAGCTCCTGATGCCCAGAAAGGCTGTTTCAAGATTAAACTCGAGAGTTGATATAGTATCAGGAACCCTGTGCGGAAGACTTTACCGCAAACTTTGAAGTTCTGAGCTTAGGGGACTATGTTCGGAAGGTTCAAGCAGATTTCCTCGCCAAAATCCTTCATCAAAGCTTGGGACAAATAAAAGGGGAGCGTTTAAGAAGACTCCAAGATATGGCGAAATAATCGTAGAAAGAAATATATCTTTCTTATCTTGTCAATAGTACCATGATCATATGCGTGACTTGGCATCTGAGATGCATCGATATGCCCACTCAGGTATCTCTGTAGCAGTTAGGTTTGGCTTGAATCCAGCGCGAGACGGCAGCTCTTCTTACATCGGTGTGGGCTACGTGTACTGCTGAAGCCGGATGAAATTGACTCCGCTCCACGCCGCTGCAGGCTTTGGTCATGCACAGGTAGTTGCAGTCTTACTTGACGCAGGGTTTGATCAAGACGCTCAGGATGAGAATGGAATGACGGCGTTAGCAACCGCTGTGCAACAAGGGCACCCTGATGTTATTATCCTTCTGTTGGAAAAGGAAGCGAAAGATCTACCCGACGATCGGCGAGAACATGCTTTAGATCACGCCGTGGTCATGTGTGCAGGAAAAGACAATGATAAAATATTGAAGTTGCTTCGTGGAGCACACTTTGCGGAAATGAAACTCAGTTCCCAGATATCCGAGTTATACCACAGACGCAACGGTTGGAAACTTGGCATCCTCGGTCTGTGGGCTCTGAGGAGGGCCTTGAAATAGGAATGACCCAACCAAATGTTCTGGACCTCGGCACCTATTGCGCTTATACGAATTATCATTGTTCTTGGCATTTGCATGAGCAGGACGGAGCTGAAGAAGTGATTTTGCCTCCTGAGTCGAGTGGAATTTGTCTTCTGAGGATACTCGATGCAGGGGCATCGAATTACAGTTTAAGCCTATGAGAAATAGCATTACAGATGGCTTCAAGAATGGCAGACTCTGGATCCTTATAGTTCTGAAATTGCATGCGTTTCATCCAAAAGTGACCTTATCTTTTTTATGGTTAATTGGTGCCAGGGGCTCATCCCTCAGGGGCTCATCCCAATTCTTCGCCATCTGATTTGCTCCTAGGTGCGCACTCCCGCGGAGAGCGGCCGTCGCTAGAACACCTCTACGCGACTCATAATCGTATGCCCGTATGCGTTACCGCGGGGTGATAACTAGCCCACAGCGATTTCTTTTTCTTTTTCCTCATTGGTATCCACCGTAATCTCGGCTGTGGCAGGGACAAGTGGTGCAAGGAATTCAAAAACCAAGATCAACCAGGCCTTCCACTCCTCAAAGACGCTACCGGGCTCGATCTCAGGCCACGAATGTGATGTGGAGGCTCGGGTTGCTCGGCAATGATACCTAATCGCAAAAGGCCGTCAAGAGTGCTGGTCCATACCTCTTTGTCCATACGGAAACCAGGGTGGTAGGAGACACCCATGGGCCGTAAGACCAGAAGTATGTTTCGCATTTTCTCTCTTATAACCGGTTTAAAGTGCCTGGCTAGGTCCGATTGACCCTCACCGTGAAGTATAACCTCAAAAGAGTTATCTCCATAAAGAATAGTAGTAACCGCATCGTTGATCTGGTGGCAGAGAAGTAGGATTCCAGGTAATGCACTTAAAATTGCCGACGGGCAAGAATCTTCCACCGTAGAAACCTCACTTGCGAACTCTTCGTCGTTGAGCGGGCAGATTGAAGAAGACCCTTCGTCACTATGCACATCGGCTTTACTCTCCAATTCGTATGGGTGGGCATTGGTTTGAAAATCGTACTAGAATCCTTCAGCATTGTATCGATTCACTGTGTTGTCCCAGTGCCATGACGGTTCAACCCATCCTCGCGCACGATTTCCTGCATGAGCCAATATGAATATCAATTCCGCATGGGGACATTGGGTATGTTCACTTCACATCGCACATAGAATCCCACAGCCTAACTCTGAGCAGTTATATACCCGCTTACTCGATTCAGTTGTCAAATTATTGAGTGAGACAGGTGGTCTATGAGGAATGTCTCTTTGTAGATGCCCTTCGTCGGATGGAAAAATGCGTTGCATCATGCTGCTGGAGGAATAAGATGTGCACACACACGAAGCCAGCATGGATAGTTACTGGGCGATGAGTCATTTTCCTAATAACTTTCAATCGATACTACTGTCTCCACCCATTCCTTATTTTCCAGTGTACGTGCGCACGTTTCTGGCCTTTTACACTGTATTGGACCAAAATTTATTTCAATCAGTACGGAATATCAAGGTACCCCTCAGCTAAGGACCAACAGACAGAGCGATAGGGTGACGGGCGACGGGTGACGGTCGGGACTGTCAATAAGGTCTAATCTCGCCTCAACCGATATCCTTTGTCGATAGCTTTATATTCGATACTAAAGTCGACGCTACCATTGATGTCCTGTCCTTTACGTTCACAAATAAAAGCCGAATTTACTAGTTTCACTGGCTCTCAGCTTTCATGGTGCAGGCCTACGCTTGGCTGTATTTAGATGGTATTTGGCAAAGGGCAGCGCTGGGCGCCCCACTTTTTGGTATAAATCCTGAGAAGGGACATGATGCGTGCTTCCGAAAGTGGTCAGTGCTGCCAACTTGGCATACTTGCAGGAAACTAAAAAAAGAAAAGGAGCGAGGTTAGGTAGTAATGCATCAAGGCGTATTATTTGTATTGGAGTGGGGAACTAAACGATAGCTCCCGAAACCATTTACTTACCTGCCTGGAATGATCGGCTGACTATGCTTTCGACTCCAGTCTTCCTTTTAGGCCAGCTAAGCTGAGAAGGAGAGAGCAAAGATGAAAAGAAAAGGAAAAGAAGTAGCGATACCTTGGATTCTTTGGTAACCACATCGTTGTCCACATCAATCTTGACTACCGTTTATTCTACAATAACAGTGGGGACAGTCTCTATACTCGAGATTAGGCGCTGATGCCGGTCGAACTACTTGGGAGCAGGCCTGAAGTATCCCCCAGAATTTCGATATAGAAGTCCCCGTGGAATAGACCATTGTGCACATATTTATATTACCATACACTGCCCACTGCCCAACAGGACTGGTATTCAAGCTATACCAATCAGCCGCACAGCCGTCAATGGGTTCCAAATTTTCTGCCACCACTGGCATCCTCTCCAAGATAACGAAATGTTGTGGTATGAGGCTGGGACAGATTAACAACGCAGCAGCCTCATCGTAATTAATTCCGAGATATCTATAGAAAGCTTGAAGTTGATTTGAAATCAATTTCTGTGTCGCTGCCATGTTCTGCATCATATGCAAAGCTTTTTTCCCACAAGGCTTATGATTAGCTTTTGGGCAAGGCATAACAACGCTGTATAAGAGCATGCGAATCCATTTTTTTCCAACTCAGCTTGGCGTTGGCCCTTGGTACAGCTTCTGTGCCGATCAAGGGTATGCGACCAAAAAACTGGCCCAACAATTTTCTGGCTCGACTCATGGCTGTGTCGCTAAGCAGCATTAAGTGATTAGTTATCTGACAGATTTTCTTTTGTGGTCAAAATTCCGCCCAACTACTATCAATAGTTAGCCAATGCGCGGATGCCTAATTTTCGCATGGTGTGTGGCTAGCCAGTAGTCTTTTTCCATCCGAAACAATAATTAAGTAAATCATGTTTTCGGAGCTTGGCAGGACGAAAAATGATCAATCACCTGCAAGGCCACGTACTCTCCCCAACAATTAGTTGGTGTTTCTTTGGGTAGCATCTGTCGCCAACTGTATTGAGTGAAGAATTGGGCTCATTGGGTCTCCGTCCAAACCGCCTCACCACCTCCCGAATGAGCCAGCTTGGAATTTCATTCAAAGACTTATACCCCAATAATTGTCTTTCTTCTCTGCACATGTTCGAGTCTCCAAAAAAAAAATATAGCAAATATCGATCCTCACAAACATGCTTGGTGCCACCAGGGTAGACTTGAGATATTTCTTTTACCCAGTTGGCAACACGCCAGCCGTCAATGTACTTGGTTGTCGGATTTCACCGCCAATTCGTGAACCAAACAAGGAGCAGGTCAAGATTTTGCTCCTAGCATGTGGAGATCCCAGAAACTTGCTTTTTACCCTTTCGTGCAAGCCCGTACAAGGTATGACTGGCATTGAGATAGCATTCAGACATAGCTGACCTGATTCTTCAGATGAGCACATCAAATGGGAGTTTACTTGCTGTGACATTGAAGCTGCAATAATAGGTATTCACATCTCCTTATATGTTTCTACCACGTGCTGATTGTCATCCCTCCAGCGCGTAATGTCATTCTTTTCTCTCTTATTGTTGACGATGCACCGGGTGGTTCGATTTGGAACATCTTTTACCATTTCTATATTACGAAGTACGACATGGAGATAATAAGGGGTCAGACGGATAAATTACTATCTTGTTCAAAAACGATTGAGATATGGTCCTGCTCAAAATATGGCAGCTTCATCAGATTTTTGAGTCAAGATACGTTGTCTCGTCTCCGCGAATTCTGGAATCAATACTCTAGGATGGCGGGCTTGGATGCTGACAAGGCAAGCTCGTTTGAGGGCGAGGTAAGAACAGCAATTCAGAAAACACTCAAACGACACAACCAAGAAACTGGCATCTTTGTTCATGGCATGCGCTCAGCGACAGTGCACTGGGCGCGTGCGGCGCCTGTGCTTTCTTCATGCTTCAGAAAATTCTGGGAAACCGGCGTTGTTGCGGGTAATGCCACAGACATGAGGGATCTGGGAGATTGTGGGTACGGACGCGTGAATCCGTTATTTGCCATCTCTTCAGCACCAAGTGGAAGATTTGCAGTTCATTACGGCACTGACCCTCTACTTGGCTTCCACCTGGCAAGCGCATTCGATGACGAATCATCTTCGGAACAGGATTTGAGAAACAAAGTCGTCACCTTGGCAAAAATTCAGTTCTTGGATTGGTGCACTGTTCTGAAAAATCATGTACTTTCCCGCACTCTTCAAATTAAGGTGTTTTGCGGAGATGCTTTACGGTTTTGTTATGAGCTACAAGCCTTCCACAGTTCAGCGAATCTAGTTCCGAAAGTCGTGAGGGCATACACCTCTCCATGGAGGTCCACGGAATTGAAGCTTTGTGGCCTAGATCGGGCTCTTGACAGGGGTTTGTTCGATATAATCGAAACATCTAACCTCGCTGATCATGTGGGAATGCTCAATGTTTTACCTGCAATAGTGCCGCTATTATCCCGGCGAGTCACCTCAGTCATGTTCACAAATACATTGTTGCGGGCGACAGAGGATATCCCTGCAGCACTGCCAGCTCTACTGTGCTCAGATGTGGCTACAATGTCATTGATCCTAGGTCTCGCCCCCACTGCATATCTTCTTCCCTATACGGTTGATGCCGTTGGGTTGGAAGCAGCCTTAGATCTCACGGCTTCAAAAAACACTGGACGCCAGAGTCAGTACCATATGGGAATTTCGTGGAGAGTCGCAAGCTTTGGTGACTCGGTCCAAGTACAAAATGGTTCTGCTTCTTATGATCGGCTTTTTTTCAATTTGATCAGCTCGCCAGATACTTCTTCCAGCTATACGTGACAATGTTCAGTTATGAAGATGTGGGGTCAATGGTGGGGTCCATGATGCGTCAAATGAGATCACCACTCTCTGTAGACCTTCGACACTACAATCGCATGACGTTCGTCATTTTTCTGTCCTTGGCAAGAAACCGTGTCCAAACTGAGTGGAATTCCTTCATGACTCGCCTTCTGGACATGATACAGACCGACAGACGGCTTCTCGTAGGCAGCAACAGTGTTCAAGAGCTTTATTCGCTACTGCACCTGTTTGGCTTGTTCACGAGTGATGTCCTTCAACAGCCACCTCGCAATGTTGGTAGAACTCCGTATGGGCAGCCTAGGACGTGCCTCGCTGACACCGGTCTTCTGGGGCGTGAAGATGTTCCGCCAATCGTGTATTTGGCTTTGACAGTCCCACGAGACAAACTCGCAGTGTTCACGGAAGACAAGGACCCAAGGGGCACACCAGGGCTTCATGTCAGTGTCTGGGGTATTCAACAAGGATTTGACAATAGCTTTTTTGCAATTCAATGTTTTTTTGGACAGCTGAAAGCACGATCGGATGACTGTTATGCCTGTGATGTTATCCCCGACAATCGCGGGTGGCAGGGCCTTGCCAACTTAATCGTGACTTGTGCAGTTCCTACATGGGGTTTGCTATTGGGACCCAAGGCACATATTCGAGTTGCCTTGACAATCTTGTCCACCCCTTCGACATGCCACTACTTGCCGAAGCTAGGGATCCGTATGTCTGTGTTTGAGTGCGGATTAGATGATCTTAATCTCCGAATCCTGACTGAACCTCCGGGAGTGAGATTGAACCATGAGAAACAACATTTTCCCATGGAGCAAGGCATATCCTCTTATCTAGAATCATGCTATGTACATCTAGATGGGAATTCTCGCGCGAAAACTCTTCGAATCGACAAAGTTTCCGAGCTTGTGGCTCAAGGCACAAAGCCTATGGTGACGCAAGTCTGTCCGTGCACACTGGCTGTCGGGCTCGAAAATCTAACCAGAATGAGGCTAAGTTATCCATATCCAATCAATGGACAACATATTAGAACCGAATTCATCTCTGGGGTTATTAAAGTCACGGTCTCCATCGCTTCTGCGCTCTCATGTGGTGGATACAATTATAATATTTTCCCAATTTTGCTGCTCGAACGAGAACTAATCACGCTCGCCATTCCTAGCGTGGACCTGGACAAACAGTCTGTGATCCCTGCTATAAAAAGACTCGAATGGGTCCAACAATTCATGGGTTTCACACTGAGCAGTAGGGAGCGAAAACTGCATGAAGAGAGGCCAGATCTGAATTATAACCCGTTGGTTCAACTTAAGGCCTCCATCAATGCAATCTTTCAGAGCTTCGCAGGGACGAGTCTTCGCCACCGCAATTTCCGAATATTTGAGCTTGCTTGCAAGCACAGAAACAATAGCTCTGATACTCTGATTTTTGCTTCAAAGCTTCGCCACAATGCCTTACAGGGCTCAATGTTGCTTGATGCCTATGTAGTTCCATTGTCGAATGAGCGAGTTTTGGAACTATCTGATGCACTAACGCAACGTGGTAGATCTGGGGAGATACTCAGCATTGCTCTTGAGTCTCGTGACGAAGAAATACTATGGAAGAAGTTGCTTCCTGTTCAGGTGGAGTGCTGTCGACAGATCTGGCATCACCAGAAAACCTGCCATTATCGTTTGCAAGGTGCCATTCCATTATCTTTAGAGTACAGTCAATTACCAATATGCTCTTGTGGCGAAAACAAGGACATTGGTGGATTTCCTCGGTTTCAGAATTGGGAAATTCTCGCCAAGTATGCGACTCGTATTGCGATCATGCCACTTTCAGCAATCCCCTACTTGGAACCCTTCATAAGCAAGGATCAGGCAGAACAGATGACCCAAAGCCACACCCATCTGCCTAAGACAGGGACCAGTAATAAGAAGTGTGATAATTGTGGACAAAGTGACAAAGAGCTCAAAAAATGTTCAAGATGCCGCAATGTAAGTTATTGCAACCGTGACTGTCAGAAGGAAGCTTGGAAAAGACATAAGAATGAATGTTGGAAAGGATGAAGTCCAGATTGGCAGAATTGAACTAATAGAACTTCATCATACTGGGTACATAAACCATTCTCGGAAAGGTTATGGGAACAGTCACGACCGTAATCGTTAAATCGCAGAAAGCTCATTGAAATTACTGCTTCCGCAACAATAAATAAGAGGAGGCATGTATATTCCGTCAACGCTGCATGATCGACACGCAGTTGGAGCATAGGGCTGACACGATTTAGGGAAAATCCGACTTGGCTCAACCACATCACCACATTAAATAAGACTAAAAATTGAAAATTTAGATAGAATTAATACCTTTGATCCCACTCATATAGTCAGAATTTTAATTAATGCGTGGTTGGTGGGAATAGGACATCCAAATTTAGCATCTTTGGCCGGGATGTAGGAAGTGGATTACTTAATCACAAAGTCCGATTTTTGTCCTCAAAATTAAACCCTTTTTGGCTATTATAAGAGGCTTAGCCTGTTTGGGGACACACTTCTCCTTAATATGATAGATCTAAAGATAAAGCCGACGAAAATACATATCGTAGCCCCTCTTCCAACTATCTTACCTTCAATACTCCTCTTCAATTTAGTTAGTACATTGATCAAGGTTAAATTAGCTCGTCATGGTACAGCCTCCCCCTCATCATGTATACTGTAGTGGTTAAATGCACTCGACCCCAATGCATTGCTTTGTGTCCTGATTGGTTCATTTTGGGTGCCTCCAACAAGCAGTGGACTGAGTTTGGCAAGGCATGGAAGAAAAAGGAGAATAAATGCGCTCAAACGTTTAAGCGAATGGAGAGCCCTTTCGACATGGAATACCATTCCCGCACTTGGGAAGACCTCAAACACATGGGGCTTGGTTTTTATTCCTATAGCAAGAATGAATGTCCGTTCAAGTTCTGAAAGATACCCGCAGATATTGACTGGTTATGTAGAGACACAACACTGGGGCAGATGACAGGATCCCTTATAAACCAGGTATGTAATATTTCGAAAATCAATAGTAAAAGGAGTCCTTCACCCCCCTTCTGCGTTTTCTTTGCTTGCATCCAAGATTCAATTATCGACCGTTATGCGTCGGAATTTTTCTCTACTTCTTGTGCTTTTCTGGCTAAGAAGTGTGGCCTTTGCTTCCAGTTTGGCCAAGATACCTTCAGGGAATTGTTCTGTTTTCTCCGCCGCTCGGGATTCTACGACCGGATTTAGTTCGGTAGCATATTTCGTTAATTGAGTCGAGTCATATTCCATGTACATGGCAAATATATCTCATATAGCTGACAAAAGTCTAATTAACAGGCTATTTACGGCCGAAAATTTAACCCCCAAGACCTTCCAGCCGAGCAGCTCACAGATGTTCTCTATGCATTTGCTAACGTGCATGCGGAGACAGGAGAAGTATACCTGTCAGACTCCTCGGCTGATCTTGAAAAGCACTACTCTAGTGATTCTCGGAATGAGAACGGAAACAACGCTTTTGGATGTATAAAGCAGCTGTTCTTACTCAAGCAAAGAAATCGCAATTTAAAGGTGTTGCTTTCTATCGGTGGCTGGTCTTATTCTCAAAACCTCGAGGTCTCGCTCGGTACCGATGCTGGCAGAGTAGCTTTCGTTTCTTCACCGTGAATCTTGTCAGGAACTAGCGGACAATAATGAGTGAACACAATGATTTTGCGACTAGAGGATCTACACTCCCACACCCCTAGTTAAGGGACGAAGCTATTAAGGCGAACTTGGTCGAACTCATTTATTCAGTAGGTTAAGATTGACTCCAAGGCAAGCTAGATCAGTCTCCGTACGCTATGTTCAACTAAGACTAGGATTGGCTCAGCTATAGGGTTTAGCAGAAAGGCTAGTCTTGCGATATCGCTAAATGCATGCCCTCGGATATATTCCGGTCACCAGGTGAGGTCGAGCCAAGGAGACAATTTAATGACATCGCTACTAACTAGCGCAATTGTATCCTCGGCTTCAGCGATGCCATCTAATCGGCGTAGCGCTTCATCGACCTGGGAGTCCTGCGGAAGCCTACTTAGGATCTATATTAAGGGATAAGAGACTAAGTATACCTCTTCTAGTAGGGTAGTTACTAGTTATTTTAAGTACGAAATAAGTATAAAGCTAGAACTATAGGTTCTAAGTAATAATATATGACGTGGTTCCCGGCCGCCCGAGCGTCCCGGTCGCCCGAGCGACAGTCTCAAAAAAATCGCTCCTGTAACAATCTTTACCTTCAAACATTAACCATGCCACCAATTCGCTCTCAAAAATCTCAAAGATTGGTACAGCAAGAGGGGCCCCTCTTATTAGCTATCAAAGCTATAGAGGATGGTCAATATGCGTCTGCCGCTGCTGCTGCACGTGCTTTTAACGTGCCAGTCTCTACCTTGAAGCACAGGATCAAAGGGCGACAATTCTGGAATGAATCTCGCCCCTCCGGCCATAAATTTACAGTGTTGGAGGAAAGGTCCATGGAGAATTGGCTGCTATCTATGGACTCTCGAGGAGCGGCTCTCACGCATGCTATGTTGAGAGATATGGCCAATTTGTTGCTCCGATCGCGTGAACTGACACCCTCCGATCCCGCTCCAAAAGTTGGCAAAAATTGGACCACAGAATTGGTCAAGAGACATGAAACTCTCTCGTCTCACCTTTCTCGTAAATAAAATTATGAGAGAGCCCTTTCTGAGGACCCGCGGGTGATTGGATCCTGGTTTCACCTTGTTGAAACCACAATCCAAAAATATGGTATTACATCTGATGATATCTATAATCTTGATGAGTCTGGCTTTGCAATGGGAATCAATTCGACTCAAAGAGTCATCAACTCAGCTGAATATCACGGTAGAAGAGGCGTATTACAGCCTGGGAATCGAGAATGGGTCACTGTGATTGAGTGTATAGGTGCTAATGGTGTTGCGCTTCCGCCATATCTCATCTTCAAAGGAAAGGTCTTTTTAGAGCGCTGGCTCTCAAAACCACCGCTTTGGAGTCTAAATAAAAGCGCGAATGGATGGACAAGTGATGAGATTGGTATCGATTGGCTCAAAAAGCACTTTTTATCCTCTTCCTAAACGGAAAGGGAAGTATGTGTTGTTGATATTTGATGGACATTCATCTCATTTGCCACCTGCATTCGACAAAATATGTGAAGAGAATGACATTATCTCGCTTTGTATGCCTGCTCATGCCTCTCATCTTCTGCAGCCTCTTGATGTTGGGTGTTTCTCAGTCTTGAAAAGAGTATATGGAGCGCTTGTCACGGAAGAGATGCGTCTTGGTGTCAATTCGATCGATAAAGATGGCTTCATTCAGCTCTACCCCATTGCCCGAGAAGCTGCTTTCAAAGCTCAAACCATACATAACAGCTTCAAAGGAACTGGTCTAGAGCCTTTAGATGCCACTTCTGTACTAGATAAGCCGAACATCCAGCTTGATTCACTTCCACCATCTATACCACTGGAACTACGACCAGCATCTTCTAGCAGTACTAGTGATCTGGATACGCTTTGGAGCCTCTTGAAACTGCAAAAAATGAATTCGCAGATCAAGAAAGGACTTGAACCCTCATCAGAGACAATGACTTCGCCGCTCAAGCGAGCTATTGACCGGTCGCACAATATGGCTGTTCGGCTAACTCATGAGCTCATCTTTATCCAAGATCGTTGCACCAGGTTAGAGACTGCTAATAAGAAGCAAGTAAAGAAAAGGGCTTCGGGTGGGAAGCAGATATCGCATGAAGGTAGTCTGCGAAGTTTGGAAGAGATTAGAGCTGATTTGGTTTGATTGATTGATTGATTGATTGATTGATTGATTGATTGATTGATTGATTGATTATTCATTCACGGATCTGTCAGCCGCAAGGCCGATTTGCCGGCAGACCTCTATAGGGCAGTCGGGACAACTACATACATGGCAAGATGCAAGGACAAATTGATTTCCAGCGCTCGTCTTTCGCTTCCATTCTCCCGAGTATCTCCCTCCATAACATAACGTTGAAGTCGTAGAGATCCACGCTCACTCCAGGAAAATCAAACTGTCTGGACACCCCCGTCCCTCGATTGGTACTCTAACCGCATCAGTTCAATTCGGCGCAAGGCAGCGTAACGTGGCCACAGCCGTTGACAGACTCGTCCGGCCGGGCGCGGCACGGTGTCTCACACCGATCCTTCGTCCCCTCCGATGCGCTTCCCGCCTCATCGAAACGAGGCAGGCGATAGATTGCTACAGTAATTATGGTCCGCAGACGCAAGCAGGGCAGACACAATGCCCGGTGTTACCGGCTTCCCGTGCGGGAGGCCTGAAAAGTGTTCGGTAGCGCCCGAAATTGGCCGAGCAGCCTCGTCTTTAAAATGACTGTGGTCGCTTTGACTGCTGAGGCCGGCTTGGTGAGCCAGTCCTTCCACGTCAACCTCGTCCGCGCGTACGGCGGGCCCAGCACACGAAGTCGAAGGTCGGTAAAGCCAGGACAGGTGAGCAACACGTGCTGCGTGTCCTGATTCCCAATGTCGCAGCTGCACCGTGCCGGATCTCGGAGGGGATTTGCTTCCAGCTGCTCCTCGCGCCATCGTGGAATGGTGCTCAGGTAGCCAGGAAGGCCAATCTTGCCGGTTTGCATCTGGATCAAAGCTGAGCTTGCTGCTCGTGGGAGCGTTTCATGTAGCTCGAAGATATCCTTCGTAGGCACCGGGAATAGAAGACGCGCGTATGCGCCGTGCTCGCCATCGGCCCATTCCTGGGTCCAGTGTTCAAAGGCAATTCTGCGTAGTTTCATCCGGCATCCAGAGAGCAGAATCGTCGATGGAGGCGCCGTGGTTGGCGTATTCGCGGCGTCGTTGGCCAACCTGTCTGCTCGTTCGTTGCCCGCCACGCCCACATGCCCTGGTATCCACCGGATGCGCACATGGCATCCAATGCCCCGCAATGCTTCTACCAGGCACGAGATTTCTCGCACCGTGCGCTGGCCGGAGCTGCGCTGCGGATGTGCGCAAGCTCGAATCGCTGCCTGGTTGTCAGTGAAAATGGTGGCTGTTCGGGGGTTTGATCGGTGATTCGTTTTTCGTCGCCGTGCAAGAACAACTGCAGGGCAAGACGGATGCCTTCGAGCTCCGCGGCGTAGACCGTGTGAGTTTCCAGCGTGCCGAGCACCGTGATGGTATCGCCCCGGGACGTGGTGGCAGAAGCGCCTACGCCGTGTGTTGTGCCACTCCCGTCGGTGTAGCCTATGGCCAGGTTCGGCCCGCTGGTTGCTCGGATCACTCGATGGTGTTCCTGAATGGCCTGTTCTTTGGTAGGTGCGATGTGCGTTTCGGCGGGTTCCACCATGGTGCCACGGCGAACGGCCGAATGCGTTCAACTTTGGCGACATCAATTCCCTTCCTGGAAAGGTGCAATTCGAGGCGTTGTAGCGGAGAAACAAGGGCACGATGAGCTGTAGCCATTGAATTTCCGTGCACCGCGGCCGTTCTCGGCGTAGATTCAATCGGCGTGGCATGGAGCCGTAGGCAGGTTTCTTCCGACAGACGTTGCATCGTGATCGAGACTGGCGGCACGTACAGACAAATCTCGAGGGCAGAGCGTGAGGTCGTGCGGAACGCACCGGCTATCTTGTACAGAGCTTGATATTGGATCGATTCCATGGCTCTTCGCGCCGTCCCCTCGACTCCTTTCATCCCGTATGCGCCCTCCGTCCGCCATGCGGAGCAGGCGAATGCGATCTGCGGCAGCAGCACGGCAGTCCACATTCGACGCAGGTTCAATGTGTTGACGCCCCACGTCATGCCCGCGATGGAACGGAGTGCCGCCACGAGGGCTGCAGCCTTCTTACGGCACCGGTCAACCTGCGCGCGGCCCGTCAAGTTTTCGTCCAGTTCGACCCCCAGATATCGTAGCGATGATGTTGGCTGAATTTTGACGCCGTTCAGCATAAGCGGGATGTTGGTCGCGGTGTCTGGCTTGCGGGCTCCGACTCCCTTCTTCCACATGTGCATCAGCCCGTACTTTGCCGGTGCAAAGATCGACGCATGGCGTCGGGCCCACACCTCGGCTTTTTGATGAAGCCGTGTGAGCAGTCGGCAGTTCTCCGCTGCGGAGAGGTTCCACACGAGGATGCAGATGTCGTCGATGTAGCCCGTGACCAGCACGCGACCCGGCGCGGCGGCATGTATGGTGTCGATCAGGTCAGCATTGTAGAACAGGTAGAGGATCGGCGACAACGGTGACCCCTGCGGGATCCCTGTGGCCACCGGTCCCCGGCCCATGTCTCCCTCTTGCAGGAGCAGCGTCGTGTGTCGGTCACTCAGAAAGCTGGCGACCCATTGCACGATGTCGAGCGGAATTCTGCGCATGCGCAGACAATGGATGAGCCGTTTATGGGAAACATTATCGAATGCGCCGGAGACGTCAAGAGTGAGCAAAGAAGCGACACGATCATCCTGTCGCCACGCTTCGTACACCCGCTCTAGTAACAGATGGAGGGCGTGGTCGCACGAGCGTCCCACCCGGCCTCCGATGTGCGTTTCTGGCAGTAACCGGTACTCCTCGACGAGGAAGCTGAGCCGTGTGGCAATCACTGATTCAAGCGCCTTGCCGAGCGTGCAGAGCAGCATGATCGGTCGGTATGCCTTCGGTGTCGTATAGTCTGGCTTGCCCGGCTTCCGGATAACCACTGTCGTGGACTCCCGGAAGAGGCGTGGGCAGTATCCTAAACGCAGACAAGCGTTGAAGAGGGTGGCTAAGAACGTGAGAACGGCAGGGATACGAATGGCGTGTTTCAGTGCGAGGTTCGGTATGCCGTCGGGTCCGGGGGCCTTGTTTGATGCAGACCTCTCGATCGTGTTCCTGATCTCTCTCGTAGTGATCGATGGCGTTGGATGAGGTGCTGGATAGCGACCGCCTCGAGCATCAATGTCTCGGGTGTTTGCCCGCGGCGCAGGAGGAAACAGCGTCCTTTTCAGTATTTCTGCCTTGCCAGCAGCGGTGGAATACTCGATGCCGTCGGCTTGCAGTGGCGGCGTGTGCGTTGATCGTGGCGTTCCTCGCGTCCTCGCCCACTTGGACAGTCTCCAGAAGCCCTGAATGTCTTTTGTCGCCTGCGCGACGCGTTCTCGATGTGCGCTGCGTGCGACCTTCTTACTCTCGCGGCCAAGCTCGTGTCGAATCCGTCGAAACCTTTCCACATCAGCCGGGTCGCCGGACCGAGCCCAGCGGCGTGCCTGATTCACCTGCTGCCGCAGCGGTTTGAGGTCTGCAGTGTATCCTGGCTTGGATCTCTGGCACAGCTTGATGATCGGCACCGTGCCTCCCGTGGCGTCATTTAGGGCGTCGAGAAAGTATTGCACCGCGGCGTCGACGTCGGGTTCTTTGTTGATGTTCTTTGGCCACGCGGCCTGCGCGACGCGGGTACCCCATGTGTCCCAATCCGCTTCCTTCCAGTTCTTGAGTTCCCTGATCGGGGCCGTATCCCATCGGAGATCCAGTTCCGTCAGCACCGGTAGGTGGTCCGCCGCGAACAGCCATCGACGCTGCGCGTCGCATCGCACCGTCCGTTCGGCCAGCGCTGTCGATGCCCATGTGAGATCTGTTGTAGTTCAAAGGAAGATTGATTGTCTTGTCTTATTTCAGAGGGAAACATGAGGCTATATATACAATAAGAAGAACAAGTTGATTTCCAATCAACTTGGTTCTTCGTATAGATACTTCGGAACTAATTCCGATGGTTCGGCTTGGTTCCTGATCTGCACCAGCCTCATATCACAACAAGATCGATCGTTGATTCGACATCGTGTCCGAACACATTGCCATCGTATGTCACCATACCTCGCTCCGTCAGCAGCTCAAGTCCATGGTCACCGCTGATCCCTATCAGCTCATCCGCATCCTCATCTTGTAGCCTGGCCTGACGGCAAGCCGACCACAGGGGATGGTGAAGATTGAAGTCTCCGACGACCACCTGTCTGCCCATGTGTCCTCGGAGCAGCGCCGTGCGGAGCACTCTGAGGGATTCTCGAATACCTGCATTCACTCGGGCCCTGTCCGCGGGGGCCACACCGACCTTGCTGGGGACATAGATATTGTGAATATCCACCGCCCCCAGCGCGGTGCGAACGGTGAGCGTGCTCAGATCTCGCGAGTGATGCCTCACTGACCATGTCTTGGGATCCATCTTCTTGTTCACGTAGAAACAGACGCGCGGCTTCCCATCCTCGCCATCCCCGGCCAGCGTTGGGCGAAGAAGAACGTGAAAGTTGCCGTTCAGTGCCTGCGAGTAGGTCGTGATCAGCGAACCCGCGTCTCCGAAGCCGTAGACCTCCGGCTCTTGGATCGCTAGAACCTCCATTCTCTGCACCTCTTCTTCACCGAAGAGATGCATCATGACCTTATCTCTGGATTTCCAGCAGTTCGCCTGTAATATTCGGAGTGTTGCGTTTAGCATCGATCGTTCTGGGAATCGTGACCTGTGCTGCGCTCGACTTCTGACTCCTCTTCGACACGGCGGCTTCGACCGCGGCGTAGCGTCGCTGTCAGTTGCGGTTGGTCTCTAGTGCTTTGCGGCTTGTTTAGAAGATCAGTCTGAACCTGTACGTCGCTAACATTCTCGATAGGCTGGTCGGCGGTGCCAATGTGGGCCCGCAGGTCCTCGTCGATCGCTTCGGTGCCCTCGTCCCCGTCGGCCGTGACCGTGCGGCGCTTCTTGAATGTGGATCGAGAGCGGCTGGCAGATCTGCCCCCTGCACCCTGGCGGCGGGGCTGCAGCGCTTGGGCTTGAGCCTGGGCTTTCGCCCCAGCTGACTCCGATGGCAGTGGATGGTCATGGTCGGTGGAAGGAGGCTTTTGAATTGGGATGTCTGCAAATCGCGGTTGGTGCAGCTGAGAGCCCTTCAAGCGGTTCAATTCAAGAAGGGCGATTTGCTCCTTGCGAACCGGGCGCTCTCTGTCGAAGGTAAAATGATTGACCTTCGTCTTTCCGGCTTTGACGCACGGCCCGCACTTGGCCCTCTGGCGGTCGTGCGGGTGCGTGCAATTCTGTGTGTCATGAGGCTCGGCGCAGTAGCCGCACCGAGTCTCGCGCTTGCAGAAGCGGGCGATGTGTCCGTAACCTTGGCAGTGGAAGCACTGCTGAAGGCGCTGGCTGCCCTCGAATAGCTGGCAGTCGTGGCCTCGGCCGTACACAGTGAGGCCTCGTAAGATGGCCTGGTTGGCCGCATCAGCGTCCGCAAACTCGACCACGAGCTTGGCGAACTCCGGCCGCACCTCCTCCATCTGTCGCTTGCTCATCAGCCATCCGATGTGCGTTATCTTGGTGGTGTCGTTGATTCGGGCTGCTGTGTTTTCTGCGATGATCCTCGCTCGGGCCCCCGGCTCATACGGGTTGAAGCGGCAGGACACCCCTCGCGCCAGTACGGCGTAGGCGTGTCGTTTCAGCGCGGCGTTCTCGCCGAAAGCGTGACACCAGTTGCTATCTTTCTGCGCTGCAGCTTGAGTGAGCTGTCGGACCTGATCGAGGCTGTCCACCTGGAGCAATACATCACCACTGGGGAGAACTCGACCGGAAGAGACAGGTCTGCGCTCATCGGGAAGCTCCGAATTTCTGACTTCGGCCCTGATGGCCTTGTTGATTCGGCGCACTAGCTCCGCTTCGTCCCTTCGGAGGGGATCAACTAGCGTTCGTGCGGTACCACGAACGAGGAGCTGCTAGTCCTCGCGCATCAAGAGAGATGGCACGGTCGCCGCGCTACTGCCGCTACTGAGGTCATTGCTTGGAACAGTGCCGTTCGTCTTGGCTCTTGTGAGCCATTCAGACACCAGCGACGACTGTGAAGAGGTCACGTGGCTAGCGAGGGCCTCGCGATACGATGAAGGTTTTGCACGGCCGGGGAGGGCCTGGCCAGCGGCGACGGTGCTGGCCTTCACAGCTTGCAAGTTGATAGATTGCTGTATATTGGCGATCATATCGGTGTGCTTTCGGTCGTTATCGCTCATAACTTTGCTGATGCGTTGCAATTCAGCCAGTGTGTCGCTCTCCCTTATCCTAGTCGCCAGACAGCTCACGGCGTCCAGGAATTGGACAAAGCGTTCGAGAGACGGCAGTCCACCTTCTCCAGCGGACTTCTTCCATTGCTTTGTAGTCTTCAAGAGGTTCTTCGCGTGCGCGCGTGGTTCATGGTCGTTCTGGTCGATCGGTGGTTCCGGCCAAGACTCGTCCATAGGGTTCCGAAAGGAATATGATTATTCATGAATATTCACAAATTTTTGTGAATATGAATAATATGAATTGAATAATATGAATATGAATAAAGAGCTTATTCATATTCGCAATATTCATGAATATATGAATAATTCATATTTATTCATATAATAAAATACCTTACCTGACCTTTCGTTTCATTACGTTCGAGTACATCATCAACGCGTACACTCTGTTCCATGGTGAAATACAGGTTAATTTTCTTTCCGAAGCATCGAAAATGACATGCATACATAACAAAGATGAGATTTGATTTTAAGACTTTTCTCTCAACAACATCAACCATCGCATAGTCTCCGCGTTCAGGCGATGTCTTCGGAGGCCCAAGATATTTCGAGCATTGCTGAACTCGCGTTCCACCCCAACCTCTGCCGAAGGGATAGATAGATAATCGCGAGCGGCTTTTGCCATGAGTGGAAAATTAAACGCGTTCGCCTTCCACCACTTTAGGACCCATTCTGCGTCCGCATCACCAATCATATGGTGGGACCAGTTGACCGGCGGAGAATCCAAATACTTATCAACATCCGACAAAGACGCCTCTTTGGATGGCTGAACTTTGCACAGGGTTCTCCACATAGTTTCCGACATCCCCGGTGGGCGTGTATGATTAGCTTCACGGGAGACGAATGGCTCTGGAGGGTATTCTTTCTTTAAAAATTCCCGCACTTGCGAAACGATAAGGGCCGAATCTTGCTCGCTCATTTGAGACACAATCAAAGATGACTTGATGCGTGGATCTAATACGGAAGCCACATAGTAAAGAAGGTTGTCGTCCATCTTTCTAGCGAACTTGTTCATCTTCTGAATGCCTCTCTCCACCGCATTGCGAATTTCAAGGCTTACGTCTTCAAAATCCCCCTCCGCGTTTTGAACATCATTCAACAGATCGTCCAAACTCCAGTAAATCGGAAGACTTTCCACAATCGTCGGGCATGTCTTTGAAACAGAGTTTGTATGGTCCCAGAACGGCTTGAGAATCTTCGCTACTTGCTGAAGTGTCGACCAGTCACTATCGGTAAGCTGGAGGGCCTGAACCTCTGGATGTATTCGCACGAATTGCCCCAGCTCAGTCTGCAGCCGTAGGGCATCTTGAATCATGATATACGTTGAGTTCCATCGGGTGTCCACATCATAACTGACTTGTTTGCTCGGGGATATTTCTTTCCAATTTTGGCGGCGTTGTGGGCTTCGAGCAATCCATAGTGTCAGAAGCCTGATTTTCATAATTGCTCCTTTCGTGCTATGAAGGGAGTTGAACGCTGGACTAACATGGATGGCCATGTCGTCTAGTATCGCCTTTGCTTCCCGAGCCGAGCCAGCCTTTAAAGAGGCTAACACATTTTTGCAAATCAGGTTGAGGATGTGGGCAAGGCATGGAATAAAGCTCTGCCGTCCACGGAACCGCATGAGAGGTCTGATGCGAAAGCGGTCATCATCATTGTCATACTTCTTAAGGAGCTGGTCAT
Source organism: Penicillium frequentans (assembly GCA_028828275.1). NCBI lineage: Eukaryota > Fungi > Ascomycota > Eurotiomycetes > Eurotiales > Aspergillaceae > Penicillium > Penicillium frequentans. The sequence continues at coordinate 1,626,405 of JAQIZY010000003.1, read as the reverse complement.
GTAGGCTATCACAGAGTGTTCCATTATTGCCTGCATTGTCCCCGGTGATAGTCAGGAGCTTGGGCGCGATGTCTAGTTCGTCGAGCATCTTTAGCACAACCTCCGCTAGGTTCTCTCCAGAATGCGGTCCGTTAATTTCGGTGAACTCAAGGAGTTCGTCTCGCTTTTCAAAATCGGGAGATATCCAGTGACCGATGATACCCATGATTGGAATTTGATTTTCCGATGTCCACACGTCAAGAGACAATGCAAGTGTCCGGCTGCTCCTCTTGAGTTCGTCTTTCACGTAAGCCCTATGTGAGTGGAATTCCTCCTTAATTCGGTTGCTCAGAGTATCAGCGGTCTTGATGGGCAAAGAAGCCCCTGTTGCTTCAATAAGTGCCTTGAAAGCCGGGTGCTCCACTATTGTAAAGGGCTGTCTTGTTTGAATGACCCATCGAATTAGCATCTCTTCAACGCCAGCCTTCCTTCTTGGCGTCTCCAAGAATCGGTCGATGTTTCCTTCGGCCGCGGGTAAGAAAATGGAGCCGGTCTCAGACTTAATATGATGCTTGGTTTGGAGGTGCACCAGCAAGTTTGAAGTGGAACCATAGCGCGCCGAATCCCTGGAGGACCAGTTGCAGTGCTTGCACACCAGCAGTCGATCTTTCTTTGGCGGGCCATCCCGCCGACACCAAGTGCTATCGAGATCTGTGGTCCAAAAGTGCTCGACGGTCCAACTGGAATACGACTTGGTCTTTCGTCTTTTTGATGGGAGCGGACTCGCCGTATCTCCGCTACTCTCCAAAAATGCGGAATCAAGTGGGGAGGGTGAAGAGCTCACTAAAGAGTAACACCGTTTTGACTGAAGTGTTTCGTCGGTGTGCACAGGTAGGGAGGGCTCGGGAGAGAAAGGGTTTTCTACTTCACCGATCGATTCCTCGGATTGCTCCGAAGATGAGGGAACGAGGCCATTGTGTAGGGCATTATAGTCCCGACGAGGAAGACCGCGAGTCCTCCGCAAGATCGGATGAGATTCAGACGCCATGCAACTGTTTCTTGGGGTCAGTATCTCAGAGAGGAATCAGCAGTAAGGTATAACATACCTTGGGCTGCCTGAATAGGCTCTCCTCCGGTAGAACAACAAGGAGCCGGCTGGCAAGGGACTTGAGAATGAATCCGGGCGAACTCAATCATGCTCGCGCTTTTTATTCCCTTCTTGATGTGGAAAATTGATAGGTCTCTTCCCAGCTTCCAGCGACGCGATCTTGATGGGGTTGAATGTAAACAAAATGTAGTTAGGGCTACTGAGAGCTCGGCGTCGTGCGGCAAACACGTTTTTACGTGTCATTTATCGAGTTGCTTATATAGACAGAGTTTACAGTTAACTGAAGGTATATAGCGGGGCTGAGCAGGTCTATTCGATAATTTGACCCAAGATAATATGAAACTGGGCATGTAGATATATATTTTTCCAAGGATCTCTGTGGCCGGTGTGAAGGTTTCCAATGTGAGCACCCGCAAATGGGGAAAACAGCTTGCGTTACTTGCTTACGGAATAACAGGCTTCTAAGAAACCAATAAAAGCGATTTTAACATCTCAGCATATGCCTGCAAGTGATATTACACCGTCCAGCATCGCCGATGAAGTGATGGCAATATGAAACAGACCTCTAAGGGTATTTCAGTAATGCGATAACCGCCGTATCGGACAAAGTATTATTCCGGATAAAATACACAATATGAATAATATGAATGCGAATATGAATAATGCGTTTATTCGCGTGAATAAAAAATTCATATATTCATATTCGCGGAGTGCGAATATGAATAAGGCGTTTATTCGCATTCCTTTATTCCTTTCGGAACCCTAGGTTTCATTGACTTACTCCCCTCCGCTTTCACTGGCAGATGCCCGACACCATCGTCATGATATCAGCTGTTGAAATTGTCAGTATTTACTACAGTCACACTTAATGCAGATTCACACCTCATAGTAACAATCCAGTGGAAGTACTCCAAAGAGGTATCAGCCATGGACGTATGTTGTGAAGGACAGACCAGCGTAGGAAACGTGGACTGCGGTATCGAGTGATTGAATAGAGAAAAGCATCCTCGGATATATTTGGCCTCTAGCATCTGAAAGCCAGTTTGGTTTAGACTGATAAGTAGGGGACAAGAGGATCCGAACATCTTCTACAGCATCGTAGTGTAGCTCCCCCCCTTATCACAATCACAAAGCCTCACTATGCCGAATCGACGAGGCGTCAGTGTGAATGAGCAGAGCAAGACTTCAAGGGCAATACTTCCAGTACTACGGTCAATTTCGCATGGCTGCAGTACCCTCAGTGGAAAATTTTTGAGTGGACGATGGCTTAGACCCTGAAAATTCGATCATCAACAAGTGAGGCGAATTACTCAGAACACAGCATGATCATCAGCCTCGGTTTTATATCATTAGCCGATACTGAAGTGCAGATGATGGTGATAAAGGTGCATGCTGTCGCAGTCGATCGTTAATCGCTGCCTATCGTTTTCAACTGTTGAAAGTACGGTCGTTGAGAAAAGATTGAACGTTGATTAACGCTCTTCAGACAAGATGATAATTAGATGAAACCTGAAAAAAAAAACCAAATAATTTGATAATTTATTATTATTTTGAAATTCCAGAGATTGACTTGAACGCATGTTTCACCCTGACCATGACCATTCACTTTCCACCTGTCTGTTTATTTTTGCATAGCCCGCCACCTCAGTAAGTCGAGGTTCAACAGGCCCTTTGCACAGACAACTTCGATGCCCCCCGAAAACAATGCCCTCCCGAAAGGTGACAGACCAAAAAGACTTCAGCACGGCAGTACGAAGCAGGCGGTAGCAAGACCAGTCAACAGACATATAAATATGGCCTCCTCCCTCGTTTCTCTGTCGAAACAATTCTCTTCCTTTCTGCATCTGAAGGGTTCCCTCGAGTGGACAGCAAGATGCCTTTCTGCAGCAGGATCATGAGTCCCTCTTTGACCCGAACTCCTGCTGTTACTGATTTCCTCAGTAGTCACCCAAGCCACCAAGTCACCTGCCTCTCTCTACCCACTGGTGGTTCACTCCACTGTACCTGTTTTCGTGCCTGCCAATCAGGCCATGGATCTTGACTGGCCACAGTCCTTTGGTGAGTGCTGTATCCATGTGCCTTGTCGAGTGGAGCTAACAATGTGACTCCTGACTAGCTTCTTGACCACAAGAGTGCAAGTGAGGCATCCTGCAGGTGAGTCCTTTGTCAGTCCAGTACCATCGGACAGTGCTGAAATACCCAATATCACGACCAGCCGGGTCATGTCAAATAGGACGGATCCAAGTCAGCACTCCAAGGTTATACAACTACCTGCCAGTCACAACGATGACCGAGTCGCCCGTGAGCCTCGAGCTATTGATGTGAGTCATGAGCCCGGATTTCAGTCCTACGGCTGACATGTGCTTCTCAAACGGTGCCTTCAGTGATCATCAGCCAGGCCGGTGCTTTCGAAGCACCGCCACCTAGACCCCTCCCATGCACGTGTCGCCGTTATCCTGAATGGTTCGATTTTCTGATAGCGTCTCAAGCAAGGCTACTGGGGCACGCCATCGCCGCCACAGGTCTCGCGCAGCTGGAAATCCATTGGATAGGTACGTCTTCTCAGTGCTTCTGCCCTATCACCAACCATTGATAGTCAGCCATGATCTTGGTTGGAGGACAGACGGACCCAACCGACCTCACGTACTACAAGACGGAAAATGCGTTGGGTCGGTTTGGAGTTGAGACTTGTCTCTGCAAGACGACTCTTTCGCTGTCTTGGCAGTGTCGTCCGTCGTAGGTGCAGGGTGAGACTAGATAAAAATGTGGTGAGTGAACCCTCATTATCAGACACATGCTAACCACCTTGCAGGGTGATTAGTCAAGACGCTGGAAGCATGACGTTCAACGAGCCTCGCGCGTGTATCCCATCGTGCCACCCTGGCCACGAAGCAATGTACGTTCTTTTAGAGACGATTTCAAAGGTCAACGTGGTCTAAATTGCCCGATCGCTCCAGTATTTCGCCTTACCAACTGATGTCGACTGAGGACACCAGCTTCTACTCCACATCATTGGAAAGCTGAATCGGCCGCGCGACCAATATAACGGCCGACAACGCGCGATACCTACTGAGGTATTCAAACCTCGGTCTGATGAGCTTGGGTATCGAGGGAAGAGTCCGGCTTCCACGCCCGTGGATGGTATGAGTAAAAAGGATCCCGGAGGTCTATCCGGTGATGCACAGATTTGGCTTTTCGGGGACAGACGTCGATCGCCATGGGCCAGTTCAACAAGATGACCATGGAACATTGAGATCTGCTACAGGGCTTGTCGCTTTCTGCGGTCGCTTTCTACACTTTCCTCTACCCTTGTCGAATCTGATGGAAGCCATTGTCACCAACGATGGAGAGTCATCGCTTTCGACGACAGTGACCTTTCGAAGAGTCATGCACTGTTTTGCAACAGCGGATCGCAGGCATATCGTTCATCCCGTTTCTGCAGGACCAGCGACAGCGCCAATTTCCTACAGTCATGGGACAAGTGAGAACCGATGACCCGTGGTCAACTCCTGAGACAAAATGCTTTACGTCACAATCGCCCAAGCATTGCGTCCATCCTGCCTGTGACATTTGCGCGAGACGTCTCTTTTGGTAGCTTGCCGGTTTTCTGCCTCTACAGCGCATTGAACATCCTTATCCACCGTGCGCATGTTGCCATCCATGACTGGATGCTATCATTGGGCAAGAACATCATCCGAACCCTCTTCCATGGTGTACCGAAATCGGTTGTGGGCAAATTCGTTGACACAGCGCTCGTCACCGCCGCTGGTGAGACGGGAATGATGCGTCTGCGAACCCACAGCTTGATCATTGCATTTATGCGAAAGGCTCCCTTCTGCTTTTACAGGACCCTGCCCAAGGTAAGTTCCTCGCCTTTGGGCTTTGGTGCTGATGCTCGTTACTCACTGATACGAATCATACACCTCCCGACGGATGGATCCAGCTCCATTGCCCGTCGATGTTTCGTCATCGCTCGCGTCTATCAGCTAGAGCCAAGGTCACAAGTCTCATCCACATCACCATATCCCGCACATACGACACCCATCAGCCTGGCCACCAAGTCCACCGAACTTTGCCTCCCCGGGCTTCTTTCAAGTATGACAGCAATACGTTTTGTGCAGCTATGTACCGGCCAGCCCAATGCCATGGAAGACTGCGCTGGACACCGAACTTGCGTTCAGCCCAATTCATACTCAACCACCTCATGTCAATTCTACAAGTGTGGCACAAATGTCATCTCTGCACCTGGACAGGTGAGTCAGAATTCATTTCCTGATCCAGTCACTAACAACCCATTAGGACATGCCTTCAGGCACACATCGAGCGAACGGTCCGGGTTTCAGGATGCGATAGACTGCCATCTTGCAACCCATCTTGTATCAACGCACACGCCGTCAATATCTCGCGAAAGTTGAGGAAACAATATCAATGTGCCAGACAGGTCTACAACGACACTCCACCATGAACAAAGAACTGTTGTGGAGCAATGTATGTGCTGAAGATTTGTGAAGTCGGAGACGAACGATTGTTAGTGAACCACATATCGACGGATGTATACTGACGTCTTTCGAAGGGTGACCTGTCAAGTGCGGAATCTCGACGGCACATGATGCAAACGCTCGAAGTGATCCAACGGCCCGCCTCTCATCCCACGAACACCCTGGACCGACGTGGACGAGTAGTACCAGACGAGGGTACTTGGCACCAGATTACTCCGAGACGAGCGCGACTACAGGACGCTCGTTCCGGCAATCTCCCAGATGGTCCACGTAGTGCGGCCAACCCATCATGGCGAGAAGATGGGCCCCCCTGTTGAGCATACCATGTGACGGTTATGTCCTCTCGACATTGGCATGCGCGATTGAAAGCACAAGATCGACTGCGAAGGAACGGTAATTCACCTGGCGCCTCAACGTCAAATACCGACGCCGAGTGTCCCTCGCCAATCCCGACGACTTGGTACTTTCAGCCGAGACGCCACTTAGAAGACCACCATCACATGACACATGGGAGACTGGATGATAAAGGGCGACCAAATTGGCTCCCATGCACTCCTGGATCCCTTGGTACTCCCGCTTTCGAAAGTGAGCAGCCCTCATCGGGTAGATTGAGGCGGGGATCTGGGGCGAGGATCATCACAGACATCGTCTGCCTTTAAGCCCAAATGTTGAGCATTGACTCTTTTTCAAGATGTTCCGAAAGGTCACCTGGTGATTGGGCATTGCCAGAATGAGTTTATTCGATTTGAATACTGCAGCGTCATCCAATTTTCGCTCGCCCGTCACGACGCTGATCAATCATCGGAAAACGTGAGTGAAGATTTCCTTTTCCGATGTATTTGCTAAGTTGTGCCCAGCAGAATGTGCCTCCGTGCGAAACCCAAAGCACGCCATCGCCGCCGCAGGCGTTTGACAGCCTTGTTCCGATAAGCAACGCGTTGCCGGTTTCCAGTACGCATTGCCGGTTTCTCGGACGAAAGGGCATGCTAAGCAACATGCTCACGAGGAATTGACCGCCACGGTTGTCTGGCTCAGGTCAGTGCCATGTCTGGACTTGGTCGGTCTTAGAGTCAGTTCTGTGGGCGTTGGCTTGTGGGCGTTAGCTTGTGGGAGTTGGCTTGCGGGAGTTGGCTCGTTGGCATTGATACGTGGTCATTGATACGTGGGCATTGGCTTGTGGGATTGGGCTGGTGGAAATGGGTTGTAGAAGTCAGCCAGGAGCTGAGTCATTCAGACACATGTGCTCGAGGCATACTCCGAGGTATACTCCATGGTCATTTCACTCGGCTACAGCTGTGGTACCAATCACGAGAGAGAGAGGCCAGAGGCGATCTTGAAGAGTCGACTAGAGCGAGCATTGATTGACTCGAACTCGAGACCGGGAGAGCCACCAATACATGAGCTGTACTGTCAGCTGTAAACCACCAGAACGAGCCGAGAATGAAGCAAATTCGAGTATCAGAGCTGGAAGCAGATCATCTCCTTCTGATATCGACTGACTTATCGCAAAGGCCAGGGTCATGTGCGGACCAGTTCCGCGGGATGTCGCGTAAACAATGCGGCCCCGCGTCTGGGACGACCTCACCGCTTTTGCCGTCGCGTCGGATCGAAAGCAGCTTCTTCTCGTCAGACACTGGTGGAGTGAAAAGCGAATACCTGCCGCTCTCGCTTGGGAGATGTAACGCTGTGTTTCCATCCATGACGGGCGAGCGCCGACACCATTTGACATTCTTGCTCGATAAGCAGCTCAGCTGGCCAACATTATTCTTGCTAATCTGTCCAGCTGCTGCGCGACTAACCTCTACCAACCTCCATGAACACTCAGCAGTAAGCAAGCACACGTGCATTGCAGCTTGCCATCTATACAGTGTCAGCAATGGTATACCAGCGGATCCTTTGCTTATGCTTGAACAGAGGCATGCGATCGAGACAAGGCGAAAGCTGGAACTTCAGTAGAGCTTCAGCACAGTGAATTATCTCAGCTCAGGCAATGAGACTCTTGATGGACTAGCCCTTTCACGGGTCGATTGGATGTGACTACAAAGTGACGCTTCCAAGAGTGCGCCTGCTGATTCTTGATGTTCTGTCAGCGGAGCGACGTGTGCAAATGTGGGTGGCATGAAGCCACATCTGGTAGCCATGCAGTGCAGTCTGCAGGCTCGGCAAATCTGGCCTGACTGACATTGCAAAGCCAGTTACCGAGTGCTACCGCCTTTGGACCAACTTCAGCCGGCAAGGTTCCATCTACCTTTTCATTTCAGGCATCACTGCTTGGCCATATCATTTGTTCCGAGGTCTGGAGATCTCATGCAAGGTTTTATAAATCTACGCCGTCTCTCGCAGTATCGATCAAATTACGTGCTTGCCGTTCAAGCGGAATTGACCTTTCTCGCCTCCTGTCAGTTGCTGGCCCGGATGCCACCATGGTTTCCAAACGACCCCTGCCATCCGACCACGTGACTTGTGGCTCGGGCCCCGATGCTGCTGGAGACAAGTCGATTTGAGCTTCCGAAAATGCATGCCCATTTTATTGGCGGATTGGAAAATTCAGAATATTCTGTACTCGGTGATATCAGTTTCACCCAGGAATCCACTCATTGGTGTGGGGATCTATGAAGAGGAAGCCATGACCGTGTAAGGCTACCCGTCGAAGTGCCGTGGCAGAACAAAGACGGGTTCTTGCGTATTGGTGCTGGCTATCTATCTCAGGTGCTTGTCATTCATGTACAACAGTGAGAGTTGCGCGATGGTGTTGTGGCGTGAGATGCGAGCTCGGTGTCTACGTTGAAATGTCCTGTCCAGTTCCTGTGAACGTGGGCAATGCGTCATGACACAACGCTTGCTGGCCACCTCATGCCTCATCAGAGGATACACAGCTGTGCGTCGCTGCGTCGCCGATGTCTCGCAACGCACGGTCACTACAAGGCCTTGACTTGCCTTAATAGGCACATCTTATGTGCCGCGTGAGCTGTTGACTGATGAAGAGCGAGCGACTCAGGTTCTTTCGTAGTTTGCGAGTGCTTTCATTAGGTTCTACAAAGGTCAGAACCTGGCCAAAGTGCTCGTCATGCTGGGCAAACTCTAGGCCGGTGATGCAGGGCTCATTGTGCACGTTGCTGACGCCTACGTAGTTACGTAGTTCCCTGATTAGACCTCGGTGGTGTGTCCTTCTCGTAGGCTGACCTGCTATCGGTAACACAAATGCAAAATACCATGCTGTTCGGTGGTCGTACTACGGCAGCCTCGTCAGGGTGAAGGGCAGGGCAGGGCAGCTTCTAAAGGGTAGATACCCAGTGTAAGTGCATAATGTCGTTTTGTCGAATCTTAGGCTCACCGCTGTATTCAATTTCATATGGAACCTACATTTGTGGCTGTGGAGTTGCTGAGCATTGGTCTCATATTTGTATCATACGTGGTTGACTTCGAATTGACATGGCCCCCATTTCTTTCATGATGTATCGCTGTCGTACTCTAAACCAACCGATTTGTTCTTCATCCGTTATATGTCTGTGAGGCCACTAAAGATATGCAAGTCACGCGCGCGGCTTTGATGTCATGGTGACTGTACTGTAGTTAAAAAGGTAGTGTTGTTCATTTATCGAGAGAGGTGCGGCTACAATATATATTTACCGTATACAGCACCGGGAAGCTCTAGCCAACTGGATTCTTGATGTAGGGCCTCTCAAGTTAATGACCTGATCTAGCTTCCCTTTTACACAACTGCCGACCCTATGCTAGGACTCTATTTCCTGTCCAGAAGGACTTGACAACGGCTGTTGGCCTAAAAAAAATACAGTGATGTGGGTGGGGTCTTTTCCCGAGTCGGACGAAATGTGCGCAAGGGGTGACACACCGCCTGAGCGACACCGTTTGTCCAGACTTAGCATTGACAGTCTGCTCGTCGACGCGTTGACACTGTCACCATTTCCAGGATTTGTTTTCAGTGCTGGTCCTTTTCTTCTGGGCTGGTCACCGTTCCAGGCAGGTCACCGTTCCAAGCTGGTCACCGTTCAAGCTGGTCACTGTTATGTGAGCAGGCTCAACTGTTTATCAGCACAGGCTCAACTGTTGAGAAAGCCGATCAACTGTTAAAGAATGCCGGCCGACTGTTTAAGCCCTCAACTGTTGATGAAAAACAGCTTCACTATCTACCAGGCCAGGCTCAACTGTTTACGAATGGCCATTCAACTGATTATGGACGCTCTGTCAACTGTTCAAGCACCATCAACGGTTCACGACGCTCAGTCAACTATCACCATAACAGACTGGTTGCCACCATGGACGATGGATCACCGCATCTACCCATCACCGCCAACGCCAACCTCAACACTCATCGTGGGATTCCTGACCCGTGAGACAGACGTATAATGCTTTCTTGCCGTGTGATGGTCTTTGACCGCGCCGACCAGCCTGAACGTGTGTATACATGCTCTACGTGTGTATACATCTCTGGAACAAATTCTGGACATGATACTACTATGCACGGCGAAATCGGTAACAGCAAAATTCCGGGTTTATTCGTTCTCTATACAACGCTATCTTGGAGTGAAAACAGACCCTGGAATGCGCTCTCCTGGCCCCACTGCCAGTTTCTTCGCCCGTGGCCCGAGCCTACACAAGTCGTCTATCGATGTTGGCGCAGGTCTTGGCTTCTTCAACTGCAGAGCGAGAGTTGAATACTGGTCCCTAGCACCACGTAGAGGTGCCTGCACTTTGCTAGAGTTCCTTAGTTTCGCAGCTGTCCCCTGCGGAGTCCCTTGGTGTCGCAGCTGTCCCCTGCGGAGAACTTGGTGATGCAGCGGTCTCCTGCAGAGAACTTGTTAATGCAGCGGTCTCCTGCAGAGAACTTGTTAATGCAGCGGTCTCCTGCAGAGAACTTGTTAACGCAGCGGTCTCCTGCGGGTCTCGATTGTCATCACAGCGTCCCCCTGCGGAGTTCACTTGGTAACGCAGCGCCCCCCTGCGAGGATTGTTGATAACGCAGACCTGTCCTGCGAAGCATGTTTGGTAACGCAGAGCTTGTACTGCGGACCCATGGCCATGGACACCCTCAAGCCTGCAGACAAGAGATATAGACCGTGACACCCGGGAGTGTGAGGAGGGAAGTCCTGATTTTTTTTGGGCTGGAAATCTGGCGCGTTTTATCTCACTTCGGCTACGTTCCGTCATAGAGACCGTCTGCGAAGATTAATAGGGATGGTCACCGGTTTTGAGAGGTGATGAAGTGTTTAAACAGGCGTGAGAGGGGTGTTGAAGTTTTTCAACAGGCGTGGGAAAATTCTTTCAGGAAAATCTGGCCAAAAGACGCACGTTTAAACGACCCGCGGCTGGCCTCAGTTTGCCAAGAGGGACTGCCCGTTGGTTCCATGAAAGTCGACCATGTACTCTTCAATTCTGCGGTGAGACACAATGGGGTACCGGTACCACGGCTGGTGAACCAACATCGAAGCCATGGATTTCACCGCTACGGGAATTAAATCGCAATGCATTTCAGTTGAGCCAGACGGGCTACTGCGAAGTGTTGAAAGAAGGCTCAGCGCATTGGTCATGACCTACAGTGGTTACACCCGAGCATGCGATGTGCATGTTGAGGAAGGCGCACTAATTTCAACGGTGTAGAAAATATGTCCGTCGTGAGCAAAGCAGCTTTTGCTCAGATGGGCCTTGTGATATTGATCATCGGTTCTCAACCGCGTAGGAGATTTCCACCTTGTGCGAGAATGAGCCGGGCAGAGGAGAGGGTTTGCACACGCCGACGGCACGCCTGCTGCCCCCTCCTACTTTTGCGGCACTGTCGAGTATCACGGTGGTCAAAGCTTATGTGGCGAGACTAGAGATGTACATTGAAATAGATGGGTTTCCCACTTTTGATAGTAACCTCAAGAAGAATACCACATCTACCTATCTCAACAGGCACCTCTGCATCAAGGCCGATTATGTACAGTCTACAGTACCTCAGCGACCTCGCAAGCTGCAAGCATCCGATCGCTTTTGCCGCCGAACAACATTGCTTTCTCCGCCGAACAAAAATTCAGCCCTGATGCAGTATGCGCCGTGCGATCCCCGAAGTCTCTATTTGACAATCCGCAAAGTCTCTCTCATTCGACCAAAGACACCACAGGGACGAGACTCTTACGTGACAAACTGTTGCATACTCCCAGCTGAGGCAGCCCAATGGCAGAGTCAAGGAAGATGCGCACGCATGACCCGGGGGGTTAAGATTCGAAAAGAAGCAGTGCCACGCCGAAAAGTGAAGCATTGAGAACCGCAACATGGTTCTTTCGCAATCCACTGCAGAGTACATGTCAACAGTCTTGTCGTAGAGAGATGTTTGGCCTGCATGCTACTTCTACCAGACTAGACGATCGAACGAAGGCATGTCCTCGAGTCGCCCAAAGCTCGTGGAATGGAGATAGGTGGTGTCCAGGAGGGGCTGCTACGACTGGTCATCGTGGAGATAATAGCCATAGTATGAATGACCTCAGTGATAATTCCCATTGTGATCAGTGGCCGGACTATTGTACTGGATTCAATCTCTCTACTCTATCTCTCACGTATCTCACCACTGTGCTCTGTCACTGACAATATACAGCCTTCGACAAATCGACGACATCATTACCAAGGAAATAAGATACCGAATCGGTCTCCGGTGTAGAACGGGCTCGTTCCTCGACCAACTGGTTCCGACCGACGCCTATTAAGGTTTAAGGTGCCGGCTGATCCGATCGTCCCGTTTCCAACCCTCATCGTAGATACTGATCTTACTCAGGTCGATTGCCTAGTCTTAGACATCGCGTAAGCTCCTGATCAGAAGGGCAGCCGCCAATTGACCACAGCAAGAATATCTAGCACCTTTGCCGTTGCAATCGACGCTCGTGGCAGGGCCAAACCGAGGATCTGCGAGTACCCTTGCAAGACTTTGGCGGATAGGGCTGGCTCGGCCAATCAAGTCAATTATGACCCACCATGCTGCGAGTCTTGGCCCGTCTAATCAAAGTTAGCGGCCCCGCCCCTGTCTCCAGCAATCTTGATTGGTTCGACAAACCTGCCGAGGAATCAAAGGATCTTGCCTGATTCGGAAAAGCCGTGAATGCCATTCTGACTCAAAGTACCAGGAGCCGATCCCGTCTTGCCTGGCCAACCAGATGCCAGTATGTGGCTCTGGAACGTGTCGATCACTTTCCATGTGGCGCAAGACCCACCGCGGATGTAACAACCCTGGACCACGAGCCATGGTAACTCCTTTTTAGTAAAAATGGGCTGGGGCAGATAAGGGCCTTGGCCAGATCCACCAGTTGGCGCTCTCAAAGCTTCGTCTGGGTATTGATTGATTGATTGATTGATTATTCATTCACGGATCTGTCAGCCGCAAGGCCGATTTGCCGGCAGATCTCTGTAGGGCAGTCGGGAAAACTACGTACATGACATGATGCAAGGACAAATTGACTTCCAGCGCTCGTCTCCCGCTTCTACCACCCCATTTCTCCATCTAGCTATATTTCTCTTATATGCACCATATTGCTGACGCTGGCGCATAGTTCACGCCAGTGTTGAAGCCGTAGAGACCCACGCTCACTCCAGGAAAGTCAAACTGTCTGGACACCCCCGTCCCTCGATTAGTACGCAAACCGTATCAGTTCAGGTCCGGCGCAAGACAGCGTGCCGTGGGCACAGCCGTTGACGGACTCGTCCGGCTGGGCGCGGCACGGTGCCTTGCACCGACCCTTCGTCCCCTCCGATGCGCTTCCCGCGTCGTCGAAACGAGGCAGGCGATGGATTTCTGCAGTAGTTATGGTCTGCAGACGCAAGCAGGGCAGACACAGTGCCCAGGTTTCACAGGCTTCCCGTGCGGGAGGCCTGAAAATTGTTCGGTAGTGCCCAGAATTGACCGAGCAGCCTTGTCTTTAAAATGAATGTTGCCGCTTTGATTGCCGAGGCTGGTTTGGTGAGCCAGTCCTTCCACGTCAACCCCGTCCGCGCGTGCGGTGGGCCCAGCACGCGAAGTCGCAGGTCGGTAAAGCGGGGACAGGTGAGCAACACATGCTCCGTGTCCTGATTCCCAATGTCGCAGTTGCACCGTGCCGGGTCTCGCAAGGGATTCGCTTCCAGCTGCTCCTCGCGCCATCGTGGAATGGTGATCAGATAGCCGGGAAGGCTAATCTTGCCGGTTTGCATCTGAATGAGAGCGGAGCTTGCTGCTCGTTGGAGCGTTTCGTGTAGCTTGAAGATGTCCTTCGTAGGCGCCGGGAGCAGAAGGCGCGCGTAAGCGCCGTGCTCACCATCGGCCCATTCCTGGGTCCAGTGTTCGAAGGCAATTCTGCGTAGTTTCATCCGGCATCCAGAGAGCAGAATCGTCGATGAAGGCGCCGTTGTTGGCGTATTCGCGGCGTTGTTCGCCAACCAGTCTGCTCGTTCGTTGCCCGCCACGCCCACATGCCCTGGTATCCACCGGATGCGCACATGGCATCCAATGCCCCGCAATGCTTCTACCAGGCACGAGATCTCTCGCACCGTGTGCTGGCCGGAGCTGCGCTGCAGATGTGCGCAAGCTCGAATCGCTGCCTGGTTGTCGGCGAAGATGGTGGCCGTTCGGGGGGCATCTGTGATTCGTAGTCCGTCGCCGCGTGAGAACAGCTGCAGGGCGAGGCGGATGCCTTCAAGCTCCGCAGCGTAGACTGTGTGAGTTTCCAGCGTGCCGAGCACCGTGATGGCCAAGAGACATAGCTACACAGCCAAGATTGCCCGTGGCCAAGCCTTAACGAGTTCTTGAGACTAATGTAAAGCAGCTTCACCAGGCCCGCTTGTTCAGGCCACTGCCCTGGTTTTCAGCACGCGCATCTTGCGATGGACGCCCTCCAGATATTGAGGCCCCGGCAAAAACCTCTCACCCCAGGTGTCTCCAGGTTTGCTCCTTAAGCATGCATCATCAGCATTTCAGCTAGAACGACATCACATCCATCGCCCAGCCGCAGGTTCTCAGTGCGAGTGAGATAGTCAGGACAAGTCGGACTTGCCCCACTAGGACGACACCACTTTGGCTGGTAGATTTCAGGTCCTCAGTGCGAGTGAGGTAGCTGTTTCTGTCTATTTGCACACCGACACGCGCGTCCGTCCTCTCGGGCCACATAGACAGTCTCGTCGAGTCCTCTCGACTCGTCCGTCACTGCCATTATGTGCCACGCCCCACAGGGAGAACTCTCCCTACTTCGCGTTACCAGCCGAGATCTCTCTCTGCTGGCCGACCGTGTCTCGCAAAGGATGCTCAGAGTATCCCCGTTGGCCTAGCAGGATACCCCAGCTGCCCTTCACTAACCAAGCTTGTGTCCCTGGATTTGCAGCCCTCTCGAGCACCCGTGGCTGTGCCTTAACGAGTTCGTCGAGGGTCGTCGCCAGACTGTGCACCCCGCTTGGAAAAGGCCACGGGATGTCCTGGTCAGAGTTGCCCGTAGCTGCGCTTTAACGAGGTTCCGACCCAGGCCATTCCGTGAAGCTCCCGAACGACTTGCTCAACCTGCTGCGCCACCAGTTGTATTCCCCCTCGCCGCTCAACGCCATCTCATGTGTTTTCATTTGTTTGTCTCATCTTTCGCGTGATGTCTTCGATATCTTCCTCGTTCAAGTTCATAGGGCGTCTCGCGATCTCAGAGGGTGTTCAAGCTCAGAGGTGTCCTGTCTCCTGCCTAGGCGATACCACAACCGCTGGAGAACAAGTCCAGCTTCGGTCTCGAGTACGAGTCGAGTAGGCAGTCGTCGGATGGTTTTCATAACCCGTTTTCCTCTGATTTGCGTGGGGTGGATGGGTGTCGTCAACCACGGAAAACTCTGCGGCCCGAACCCCTATTCACCCCACGCGGATTCTTTTGGCTTCCCCTCTACAGAATAAGAGGGTACTGACACCGGACACCACGAGAAGGTAGAAATCCATCGTCCTAACTGCTTGACGAGAGCAGTTACCTGGCGTGCTCGCCAGGGGCCACACACACATACTGTATACATTTCGCCCCCAGTGAGCTCGCACTGGGCAGCAGTCCTAGCCAGCCTGCTGGGACAATGGATTCATACCTTCTCGTGGTGTCCGGTGTTAATCCTCGTCGGGGAGACCAAATTGAATCCGCCGCGCCGGGGTGGACCGCACAACCACACCAAAATCAGGGGACAACGGGATATGAAAACCATCCGACTTCTTTTTATTCGACTCGCACTCGGGCCCAACCGCTGGTCTTGCATTACCAGTGAAAGTGGTGTCGCCCTAGAAAGAAGACAGGACACCCCTGAGCTTGCATACGGTCTGGGATCGCATCGTGCGAGATGCGGCGAGGCGGTAGTGAACCGGTGACACAGGCAGTCAAGCTAATATCGGACAGACCTCGTTTAAGGCCTAGGGGGCCTCGTTAAGACTCGAACTCGTTAAGGCCTGAAGACGCCGCCTCGGAGACCTCGTTAAGGCCCAGCCACGGGCAACCTTTGATGCGGCTCCTCTTCTTGACACGGACACCACCGAGACACGGGCATCTCCTGGGAGATACCCGGGCATCTGGAAGAAATTGGTATTTGGCTGGTGGCAAACGATGGACCTCGTTAAGGCGTCGCCACGGGCACACCATCGATCCTGCTCAGACATCGGGGAACAAGCTTGGTTAGTGGAAAGTAGCCGACGTACACTGCCGGACGGAGCGTACACGAGGGCTTTCTGCAAGACACGGTCGGCCTGGCGGGGGGAGACCTCCCCAGGTAACGCGAAACGAGGGTTCAAGCTCTCGCGGGGCGTGGTGTACAATGGCAGCCACTGCGACAGGGTCAGGGCCTGTCAAGAGACTGCCTGTATAGCCCGAGAGGACGGATGCGCGTGTCGGTGCACAAAGAGCCGGGAGTCAACTACCTCACTCGCACTGAGGGCCTGAAACCGATCTTGATCGGTTGAAGCGGTGTCGTCCTAGTTGAACAGCCCGTGATGTGTGCTTAAGGAGCAAACTGAGAGACACCCAGGGTGAGAGGCTTTGTCCACCTCAAGAGTCTAGAAACCTCGTTTATTGGGTGAGAAACTGGGGTAGTGGTCTATGCAAGTAGGCCTGCCGAAGCTACGTTATGTCTCTTGGCCACGCCGGTACCGGAAACCGAGACTAAAAGCCCTTTCTATTACACTGGGTGTACGATCAGAGTAAAACTTATTCTCTGCGGAGCTCGCCGCAATGGCACACGCACTGAAAATGCAAGTGGCACTGAAGAATTACAGGATTACGCTGCTCACGAGCAACAAAGCGGCGACTCTCACAGTCAGGAACCCTCGGCAGCAGTCGGGCCAGGACTTTGTGGGTCAATTGTTTAAGTCGATGAGAAGAATGCGAAGGAATGGCAACCGGATCGATATCATCTGGGTCCCCATCAGTGAGAAGAACGAATTGTTGGGCTTGGCGAAGGAACAGGCCAAAACCGCGACTCACGAGAACGCTCTGATACAAATGCAAGTGCCGAGGATGAAGTCAACAACCCTGAATCTCGCCCATTCCCAGGTGAATACGGGCAAAAGCTTGCCAGATCACGTCGGGAAACATGTCAAACGCGTAGATACAGCGCTTCCAGGAAAACACACTCGACAGCTGTACGATCGCCTATCGTGGAAAGAAGCAAGCGTGCTGGCTCTAATCCGGACTGGCATGGCCAGACTTAATGGATACCTCTCTCAGATCAACGTAGTAGAGACGGATCAGTGTGCATGTGGACAAGCAAGAAAGACGGTGGAGCACTTCCTCTTTCGATGTCGCAAGTGGACGGCGCACCGGACAAGACTGCTACAATGTACGGACACTCATCGAAGCAACATCTCCTACTTCCTGGGCGGCAAATCACCGTCCGACGACCAGAACTGGACACCGAACACGGAAGCAGTGCGAGCCTCGATACGGTTTGCAATCGCCACGGGCCGACTTGACGCCACATAAGCAGGCCTACCAATACGGACAACCCTTTTCCCCTTTTCCCTTTTCCCCAAATAACTTCCACCACTTACCTTGTGCCAACGACGGTAGACGCGCTTCAATTGCCGAAAATAGGATGTTGAACACTTGAAGAAGCGCCTTCAAGCTAGTCCGCCCCAAAATACTAACCCACAAGGACCCAGAAGACGTACATAAGCGAGATGATATACACTGGGACTGTTTTGTGTATGGGCTCTGAGGAGACACGGACACGGCATATATTCTTGGACATGTACATTAGATCAGTGATAGTTGCCCTTTCGGCTGAGCCGCCGGGCGTTAATGAATTGTGTGTGTGTGTGTGTGTGTGTAACGAATTTGTAGTTGTATGCCTTTGTCGTAACCACTACAAAGCAAAGTATGCAAAATCGTCATATCCAAAGATTCAATTTGCAATAACTACTGAATACGAAGGCTAGTCCACCCTGAGCAACCCGAGATGACCCCGCTTGTTCGTCGTCCTATGAATGTGGCCCGCTCCTCTGTACCCACCTGCTGTCTTGGTGCTAACACGAAGGATGATGGGGGAAGAGGCGGGTGTAAGACGAAAAGGCTCGATCATGATTTCCCATCCGCTTAATCCAGGCTCGATAAGGGAGTGGTGGTTCGGCTTTTCGGCTCCTCTTTGAATCATCAGCTGTGGACCTTCAAAGTAATCACTAAGAAACTTACGCTTGACAAATTTGTATGTGACACCTTGGTATGTCTCGGCACGACCTGGCCCATTGGCCGCGAGATTTTTCAGCCAGGATTTCAGAGCAGGCAGGCCCAGATTGATCTGAGTCTGGCCTGAAGTTGACTGTGCCCAAAGCGCCATCGTTGAAGTTTGGAGGATTTTCTCGGGAGTGATGTCGATGAACGTGGTTCTATCCTCGTTATTATATTCGCCTCCGAGCTGGGCAACGAGGCTTTGGCATTCTTGGATATCCGACATGCTGGTTGAGGGGTAGATGTTTTTGTAGTGTAGCTTTGAGAAATAAGACCTTTTCCAGATGCTGGATATGGCTGGAGAAGTTCAGGCTTAAATAATTGATACCTTATGTATGCCCCCATTTGGACTCAGACTTGAAATAGCACGCGGAGGGCGGCAAAGGGAAACGTTTCATTGGTGGCTGGGAGGCTCCCCAAGAGATTCCTGTCCACAAAACGGACCCAGGCGCTCCAACACGTCTGACTTGATTTATTTGAATCGAGTTAGTTTCGGCTAACACAATAATTACATTCTTGAATATACAATCAAATTAAAAACGACAAATACCAACAGGAGCCGTTGATGGCTGAAGGCTTTGACCCTTCATCCTTGACGCACCAATGATGCGCAATTGAGTCTCCCCCACTACGCTAGTGTAGTTAACTATTATTAGTACAAGTATTAACAGCCCCACCCTGTTCCTATTTTACGCGCTATTCATGTCTGTGAGTAGGATTTGAACGAGCATCGCTATCTCGACATCGGAGGCAATAACGTTCGTCCCTTTACCTGATCAGGACGAGCAAGATAGAAACAGGTCGAGCCTTAAAGTTCCGATGTGTATGGGGGCAAAATGTACGGGACGCGTAGCTGCCTGACCCACTTCTTTGCAGTGCGTCGCCCCCCGAAACGACGAACCAAGGAGTCATTTTAGGGCCTCACGTATCTGTAGATGAGGAGCGTGTCTTCCCTCAGTAATTCACTTAGCATGCTCTGAAACAGCAAATAAAATGGTCGCTGGTGGTAAGAGAACGACATCGTGGCATGAGCTTCACCAGAGCTGACCCTTCCCGGTTCATCTGTCATCTGCAAAGCATTCGGATGACTAAGCAAACCAGTGGACCGCAATCGTCCGCCTGAAGCCCACTCCAGCGATCACAGGCTCTCAGCTACCACAACTCGTCTCTCATAAATCCCACGGAAGAGAAAGGGCCTGACAAGCTACGATGGACGAAAATACATTAGGAGAGAACATGGAGAAATTCAGGAACAAGAAGTGGGAGATGGCGTTTTCGGCGCGGGTGAGGCAGATTGTACCTGGTCTCTTTCTTGGAAATGTCGAAGCATCGTACAAACGGGAGTTGCTTCAACAAAATCGCATCAACGCAATCGTCTCTCTTACTGATGCTCGGTGGGTGTGGTGGAACACTACTACAAGAGAGGCAGGCGTTCCGGCACATCGTCACAAATGGATTCAGTGTGCTGATTCATCGACACAAGACCTCCTTGCTCATATGAGCGATATTTGCGACTTTATCGACCAGATGGCATCCCCAGCTCTTTCGTTACTGTCATCCTTGACCTTCGAACACAAACAAAATAAGATTGATGGGCCGGGCGAAGCACCTTCGGAGGCCATATTAATCCACTGTGATCTTGGGATATCGCGCTCACCAACGATTATCATTGCCTACCTTATGCGCAAATTTTGCATGCAGCAAGCGGAAGTATTGGAATTTGTTCAATCAAAGCAAAGAATTAAACCGAGCCCGAATTTTACTCGCCAACTTCAAGTTTGGCAGGAGGTTAGATATCAAGTATGGGAGGACGAAGACAAGACTGTCCCGAAAGCGCCCTACAAAGCATATATGGAGGATCGAGCTGCTCTTCTGGAAAAGAGAGGGCTCACCGGAAATGAACCGCTGGCGCCTCAGAATCTTTAATGAAGGTATGGATTGGCGCATTGCTTTTTGCATGTCACATAGCGGGATATTCGGCGCAATGAATATGAGAAGAGTGGGAAAGCAGGCAGAGGATCTGGGAACTGCTGAGAAGAAGGAACTCAGAACGTTGGTCGCAAGATGGAAGCTCGTTTGATTGTGGCGCCGAATTGATTTTCTTGGGAGCTTTCTCGCATGTATTGAGAAGGAATAACCCGACTTGTTTTCATCCAGCTCCTCCATATCTCAGAAAACCTTTCAATTATAATTGATAAACATCCACTTCCTTAGGACCAGTCGCCTTCGAGCATCTTGAACATATCATCCGTCGCGTTTGCTTCTTCAACTTCATCATCCGTATCCCAGTCAGATCCTTCATGCCATGATTTCCTCTCGCTAAACGAGCTCCGACCATCGTCGCTTGAATATTCACCCTCTGTATGTTCATCAAGGGCTGCAAGACTTATTATGAATTTATCACGGTTTTCAAAAGTTCGATTATTGGCTTACCTGGAAGCGCGATTCCTAGCTCCGAAAGATCAAGCTTTTCATCATCTTCATAGGTGGTATGGGCTTTTTGATTATGGATGCTGTATTCGAGAAGTATGACATTCTCATACCAATTGGCATCTTTGCAAAGATCTTCCCACGCCCAAGTTCCGACAACTTCTTCTTCTGTAGCTTCCCAAAGACAAATATAATGATTCCTATAGTAATCTGACCTCCCATATGGATTGAAGATTCGATAGTAAGCCATCTCTTCAGCCATATCCAGGAGAGGTAGCCGTTTTGCGGCCCGGATTCTCGGATTGACCACAGTTAGATATTGCGCCCTTTTCCTTTTCTCAATCCGCATATTTGCAAGATCCTCTACAGCTGATTTGTCAGTTGTAAAGGATATGAATGGGGTCGGCTCCCAGATCTTGTGGTTTGCGTGTATAGTTAATGCACTTCTTCTCGTTTGCCGTATACGCAGGGGTTGACGTGAGTCTCTTGACAACATACGATTGAAGCGGTCGGGCTTACTTCCAGAATACCCGTCCCATATTCTTAGAAGTGGTTGATCCAAAGAACACACGCGGAGCCAAGGCCTTTGAGACTCTTCCCATTGCTCGATGGGTGAGCGCAAAAGACTCAAGCAAATAGATTCATTTAGTGGTTGGTTTTCCATCTCCGTGGTCTTTCAAACTTCACTCCTGAATATTAAACGTATTGGGGGTGGTTCTAAATAAATACTATTCGTCGTTCGTACCAAGTAGGATCTCAATTCCAGATGGCGATAACTATTACTGTACACCCTCATCCACCAATCAAAGCATGCAATTCTCGGTTCGTTCAAGAGTGGTGACGCAATGTGTTTTCTTCACAACGGTTTCACAGTAGCTCGTGCGACTCTCACTCATTGGTAAGAGACAATAATATCACGGTCGGGAACAATAGATATTTACTACATGAACCAAGATGCCAAATTACAGTTTCTGAAAACCTGCAAAGAAATAGTAAGGAGGCCAGTGTAGGGCTATTCTCTAACGTAATTCACCACTGAGCGAGCCGTCCCGGTTGGGCGAGCCGCCCCATCCACTTCAATTAATTCAAACCAGCATAATTCACCCGAAATAACGTAATATTGAATATCTAAGCTATTTAATCAAATTTGGACAACGCGTTCTCTTATGACCCTGGATACCACATTCAGAGCATTTTGGTGGCACCCTAGATCGTCGTCCTTGTGCTTCCGGTTGACCGGTTGGCTGACACACTCGGAAAGTTCCTGGAGTCAGTCGTTGCACGACGGATCAGTTACGCGGTGGAGACTGAGGGACTGCTCCCACGAACCCATCTGGGGGGCCGAAGGGGCATATCTACTGACCATGCTATTCACATTATCATCGACCGGATCAAGAGCGCATGGGGAAAGGGCAAACCAGTGGTATCTCTGTTAATGTTGGACGTCTCTGGGGCATACGACAATGTCTCTCACGAACGTCTACTGCACAACCTCAAAAAACGACGCTTGGGACACTTCGTTCCCTGGGTGAAGGCTTTCTTGACCAATCGGAGCACGAGAATCCGCATGCCCGAAGGCATGTCCAATACAATTCCCACACCCACGGGCATCCCTCAGGGGTCGCCGATCTCGCCCATTCTGTATCTCATCTACAACGCAGATCTCATTGAGAGCTGCGGCAATGGTGTGAATGGCAGCGGGTGGGTCGACGATGTTGGCTTCATGGCCAAAGGCGACAGCGAACGCGAGACCATCAGGAAGCTCAGGGCGGCATGCCACAAGGCCGATCAATGGGCCGAGAAGCATGCATCCGTCTTTGACCCGAAGAAATACGCTCTCATACACTTTGTGAATACCAAAGAGGTTGATCCACAATACACATCCCTAAATCTACGAGGGCACAGCGTGAAGGCGACGAGAACGGCCGAGCGATACCTAGGCTACTGGCTAGACCCGGGTCTGGAATTTCACCATCACCGCGAGAAAGCTGTGGCCAAGGCTAGCGTCTCCCTCCAAGCACTCCGAAGCTTGGCGGGTTCAACGTGGGGAGCCTCACTCTATGCCATGCGCAGAATCTATCAAGCGGTGATCATACCGCAGATGCTCTTTGGCGTCTCCGCATGGTACCAACCTATGCTCATCAGCAAGTCCAAAGCAAGAAATATGTGTCACCCGTTCGTGGCAATTCAAAAGCAGGCCGCATGCCTTATCAGTGGAGCTTTTAGAACCACGGCAGCAGAAGCTTTGAATGCAGAACTTCACCTGCCGCCGATCTCGATCCAAATGAACCGATTAGTACAAGAAACGGCACTTAGACTACGAACGGGGCCTCTATTCGCTGTCCCGCCAACAATGCTTCGACGTCGACCGGCAGGTGAGAGAGACTGGTCTGGCTGGTCACCGATGGAGGCGCAAGCCTGGAAGCCGGGCGGATGTCTAACGTCTCCCTCAGGAGCTTTGCCGAGAAACTGGGAGAGTCGAAAGGCATTCGTCCTCCCACCGTGGCAAGCATAACCAAATGTGACGATCGAGGTCCGAGACGCTGCTGTGCAAAGTCATAATCAGATACTTGGAAAAGCACCGGAAGAGAGACCCCTGATCATGTACACTGACGGAAGCGGAATAGAGAGCAAGGTGGGCGCAGCAGCAGTCAATGAGATGGGGGAACACATCGCTCTAAGCCAAATGGGCGATGACGACTCGTCTACTGTATATTCTGCGGAGCTACGGGCCATAGAGATGGCTCTGGAATTAGTTCTCGGTGGCGATGAGGCCAAGCTCACAAGGGCAAAAAACGGCTTGGTCATATTCGCGGATAGCCAAGCGGCACTGAAAGCTCTCCGGCGACCGCGCATGCCCTCTGGCCAGGTTTACCTGGTTGGATGCCTGGACCTTATCCGCCAATTGGCGAACAAGGGCATTCGAACGGAACTCAGATGGATTCCAGCTCACCAAGGTGTGGCAGGCAACGAGATCGTGGACGCACACGCGAAAGAAGCTGCACAGAGGCCCGAAGAACCGCTGAACTCTTTCAATCGATACATCTGCCTCGCAGCTGCAGCCAAACAACGGCTGCGCCGAGAGGCGAAAATCGAGTGGGAGAGTGCATGGGCGCTAGAAAAGACCAATCGGCCGACCAGGCGACTGATCGAAGTACCAACAAAGAAGACACTCCAATATTGGTTTGGGCTTCGCAAAGCAACTACCTCAATCCGGATGCAGCTGTACACAGGACGAATCGGACTTGGCGCCTATCTCGCTCGCATCAACCGACGAGAGTCGGCACGGTGTGACTGCGAATTGGGCAACCAGACAGTGGCTCATGTCCTGCTGGAGTGCCCGCTCCACCAAGCGGAGCGGGACTGGATGCGGCGCGCCCTGTCGGGGCAAGGGGTCGTCATTCGTCGAGACGAACTTCTGACACGTCCCGAAGCGCGCACTACCGTTGCCGACTTTATGGTCAAAACAGGGGTTCTGAACCAGTTCCAAGCAGTGGATCCAACTGCTCGCGGTGTGGAAGAAGTAGAGAGAGAATGACCCCCAAGGACAGTGTGACGGAAGTAGAAGAATGGTGCCCGTTAGGTGTGCCAGGCCCACTGTACTCCCTTGAGTCAAACGAACGCGCCTGCGGTTGCCGACAGTTGATAAGGGTGGTGGAGGATCTGGAGATTACAATTTACAGGGGTAAGTTTGGGGTAGGTGGTGTCAAGGTGGGGCCCACAGTGAAGGCGGCGAGGGCCAGGAACGTTCATTTCAATGCGGTGAGGGTGGTTAAACACTTGCACATCTGCTTCCCTTTGTTATTTTGTATCTACATTCGATGGGACCAGCGAGAGGCTCGGAGTATGAGCTTCTTAAGGGGAGAGCAAAGAAACAGAATGCGGATCTACGAGATTCTTATATGCACTATCTATCAGTCACCAATGGGCTGGTCACCATTTTTGAGCTGTCGGCAGGCCCGACAGCACTCCCGCATAGCAGCATGTATATAAAGCGAGCTACATCGGGCAAATGAATTCATCATCATCGTCACCATCACCAACCCTGCATCAAGGCCTATACATATGATCCCTTGCCATCTCAGCGAACTACACGCAATCCTGAGTGGCATTCCAATGATTCCCTCTAGTGGTCGACGATAGAGCTTCCGCAGTCGCCTCGAGAGTCCATAGAGAGCAGCTAATGGACTTTTCTTCCAACACCGTAGATATATGCCGGAGAGGCGAAATTCATTCCAGAATTGTCGCCCTTTGATCCTGTGCTTCAAGGTAGAAACTGGCACGTTAAAAGCACGTGCAGCAGCAGCGGCAGACGCATATTGACCATCCTTTATAGCTTTTATAGCTAATAAGAGGGGCCCCTCTTGCTCTACCAATCTTTGAGGTTTTCGAGAGTGAATTGGTGGCATGGCTGATGTCTAAAGATAAAGATTGTTGCAGGAGCGACTTTTTAAGACTGTCGCTCGGGCGGCCGGTAACTTAAACTGTTACCCCACACTAAATTGTCACTTTTTACACTTTTTGAGATTTTCCAGCGTCACACCTTCTGTATCTATTGTATGAAATAATGTTCCATCGTCTCCCATGTCCCATCTCCCAGAATCCTTGCTTTCTTTATTTTCGTCCGATCTTTGTAGAATTGAGACCGATTATTGTGCAGCAGCTCGGAGCATGCGCCTATGCTCCGTTCTTTTCTCCTCTCCGTCACGCATCCAAGTTCGCCGGTTGGCATCTAAAGGTCTTAAAGCGGTAAGGCTTGCTAGCTGCTATCTGGCCCTTTTTGTTTGAATTGGACGTTGACGAGCATAAATCGAGAGCAATTTCCTCTCAAGCTCGTTGGTATTCTCCGTGTTGATAAGCAGGCCTGTCTGGCAGTGCTTAAAATCTCGTTTTAATCGATTAAGCTCTACGGTCTGATCTTTGGTTTGGCCTTACATTTTTCCAATCCGCTTTTTGAGCTTATTCCCGAAGTCTCCATAAAAAAGACCGAGACGCGAGAGCTCTGAGTCGTGTTAAGCGCCAACGCCTCCTCAACTCAGCTGGCCAAACAAGCGTCTCAGCCTGAGGAGGCCCAGGTTATGGTAAAACGGTGGCTGTGATACACTTCTGGTTACTTCGACGGAACTTGTTTTGGATTGCATCAAGGGGCCCATCACTATCAATCAGCCCTTAGTGACCTTCTCGTACTTTTGTTTGTGAGTACAAGCCAACCTAGTCCTGACTCGGAAGATAAACGAACGGACACCCGGGGAGTCCCGTGCCCGGCCTCATACGCACCTTCCCCGCTCTCCCTGGCCGTGCCCTGGGATTTCCTCCAACATCGACAGCTTCTCCCCCCAATCCTCTAGAAAAGTATGGCGACCATGACTGGAAATCTGGAGCAAATTGCGGTGGTAAGTGGTCCTTTCATGACCAGGTATGGCCGTTCTCATCTCTCGCCTAGGACCCTGATTTCTACGCTATGGCTACTGGCTATGGCACGGATCTCCAGGACTTTCAGTCGTGAGTGCCACTAGAAATCAAACGTACGATCACATTCTCATCTCAGTGTGTCTTTAGGGAGACCACGTCTATCGCGTCCGCGATCGCGAGGGGTCGATTAGAGAATGGCAGAAGGTTTGCTAGTCAACTGAAACACTTAGAAAATATGCTCTTTTACTAAAATAAAGCGCAGATATCAAGCGATGAAGGAAGATGATTACTGGTCAGTCACAACGCGTCACATGATAGATTCTGCACTTACCCTGTTGTACAGGAGCCCATCTGATGAACAGCAATTCGAGGCTTTTGAAATTGGGTAAACGCCAAATTCTTCCTTGACACTCCCGCTTGGGCTAACCCATAGCTAATCGATGATATGAAGCCACATGGTGTTTCTTATGTTAGACTACAACCAGGAAAACCCTCTGCATCACGCTCCCATCGCCCCATTCCCCAAGGTAAGATCAATTTTTCGTTTTAATATTTGATAGCTCGTTGACTATAATACTAGCATATTCTGGATATTGGGACTGGCAAAGGCTCCTGGGCTATGTAGGAATCCCATCATTGTCTATAGTCGAATATAACTAACATTCAATTAGTGATATTGCGGATATGTATCCAACTGGTATTCTCGCCTTTCTCTTCTGGCAGTGTGTCGGGCTAAGAACTGAATAGCGACTGTTCGTGGCGTTGACATCTTCCCTCCTCCTGTGACCTGGATGCCGCCCAACTGCGTGTTTGAAGTGGATGATGTTCTCCGCGACTGGACATGGAGAGAGCCGTTCGAGTTCATTCATCTCCGTCTAATGCTAGGAGCTTTTACACCCGACGGGTGGGATCAGCTATACAAACAATGCTACGAGTGAGTGTCTTTCCTATTTATTTTTCCTTACCTGACACACATTAAATGGACTTTAATTTTGAAGATCTCTTGCACCGGGCGGTTGGATTGAGCAGATCGAACTAGATGTCCGGGTGTATAGCGATGACGGTACCCTAAAGAAAGACACATATTTGGCCGGGTGGGGCGATAATTTTATTGGCTGCTCTGAGAGAGCGGGGCGCTCCCTCTTAACTCAGGAAACGATGCGAGGTGCAATGGAGAAGGCTGGTTTTGTCGATACGGACGAAAAGCTATACAAAATACCTCTGGGACCCTGGCCGAAAGATAAGGTTCTCAAGGAGGCTGGACAACTTCAATATCTCCACTGGACTGTTGCGCTGGAGGGTTGGGCTATGTGGCTCCTCACCAAATTTGGAGCTCCATCCCCTTGGACCAAAGACGAGGTCCAGGTCTATTTAGCCAAGGTTCGGGCGGAGTTGAGGAATCCTCGCACACACGCTTATGAATATGCGTGAGTCTTTCAAACCCTATGAGCTTTATACGGGACTTCGTTTGTTGATTATATCCAGTCGCCGCGTCTGGGCGAGAAAGCCAACCGAGGAGGAAGTCAAGGCTAGTTGTCAGGACCGGCCCGAGCCTTCGCTATAATGGGTCATCCCACCATAGATAGGGAAGTGCTTCATTACTGCATATTTCTATTTTTGAATAACAGGCCATCTTTGTGATGAAGATGAAAGGCCTCGGATGCAAACCCTCTCGCAGCCGTTTCTTCAGGCATCTTAAACGTATAGTCCTTGCCACTAGCATCTTCAATTTCATACTTAACAGAGTCTCTTCAATCCAAATTATCTGGTAAGCGTTAGAATAGGCCCTCACCCAGTGTACTCCTTTCTCTGTGGGGCAATGATTGAACACTAGCGGAATTGGGTACTTCCCCTGAGTGCTCCAGAAACAGCTACAAGGCGAAGCAATTTGTCAAGACGAGCTGTGACCGTATGGACTAGGAGTCGTGCTGCGCTTATGACATATATGCATTTGTTTGATTCTCTATGGAGACTCAAGATACATATTTGTGCTTTTCAGTCCTTGCAATGACAAATCACTGGGACACCACGCCCCTACTGGGCAGATTCTGTACATCCCACGTTACCAAAAATGACAAACTGCCCGCCCTGCATCCCCAAATACACGTACAAGCCCCCGCTCACATCTCCATCAATAAGAGTGGTGTTATTCCCGAACTTAACATTGCGAATGACATAGGCGTTAGCGAACTGCGCCACCTAGAAATAACGTAAGCCGAACCCTTGCCTCTTCAGATTAGTTTTAGCAAGCATGACCTTTTTTGAGACCCAGGCCGGTATTGGCTATGCTTGAAGCCAGTAGGCCGGGTGTCGTGGTGGACTGTTCATTATGGAGTGGTCAGCACAAAGTTTCAGAGAGCAATCGGTTCGGAACAGAAAGAAACGCCGGGATACCGTGTCATCTCTCCCTGAACTAGAGCCACCAGCGGTTGAGTTTGAATCCCCTACGGCGCTTCATTAACTTGCCGGCTTTGTAGCCTTTTAACATACCGAAAGGTCATGTTGTGAAACCTTTGTTGGGTAGCAAAGGCCGTATACCGCCAGAGATCTCTCAATCCAAAGTCTGCATTTTATGAGGGCCTATGAGGGTAGCAAAGTTACCTGGGAATGGGTGTATCGAGATGAGGAAAGAGGGAAAGGGAGGGATACCGCGCGAGCAACCCAGAAGATATTGACTAGGCTTGGACTGCATCGGTATTTAATGAAATAGTCCAAATATATTGCTTGACCCCAGTATTAAAAACCCGCCTAGCCCCTGTGGCCCTGTACGTAGATATAACCATTCAGGTCTTCCAGGCTTTGGATCTATTCAATGATTCCGGTACGATTAGACTAGTCTGTAAACCTTCTTGTAAATTCACCTACCAGTAGAAATCGTCGGCCGGTATGCCCTCGGACCAAGGTTATGCACGAAGCGAACACGGACCACGGACTTGCATTCTCAGGCCACCGGTCCCAAATGGCTGTTGTTGTGATATGAGGCTTGTGCATATCAGGAACGAAACCGCAACATTGGAATTAATCCCGAAGTGTCTATACAAAGCACCAAGCTGATTTACAATCTGCTTGATCTTCTCGATGTATATAGCCTCAGTCATTCCCTCTAGTAGAATAACAATCGATCTTCCTTCGAACTACAACAATTTACTAGGAGTTTAAAACGGCTCTTGGTTCTGGGCTATAACATGTACAGCAGGTTTTGCGCCACACATGGGGATTCTGGAATGTGATCGACGCCTTTCAGAACCGCAGGCTGGCGTCGGATTTGTCAAGCACGGAATGGACCGAGCAGGACGAGCCGCAGAACTCTGAATCACAATGCCCCTCCCACCCCCACGGCCCCATCGGGTAGTCTGTCAGGACTGTGAGCCCACAAGTCTGTTGGTATTAGCTGATCTCGATACCTCAGCCCGCATACCAGACCGCCGCGGACCGCTGCGGTCATAGTCTAGTAAACAGCGACCTCGAGGTCAAAGGCGCTTGCACGATGCCTTTGGCGCAGAGATTTTACGAGCTTACCATGGTTGTATGCCTCGTTTGAGACGTTTCCAGGGTTGTTTTGGCCGTATTTTGAATGCCAAAATGGGGTACTTAAAGCACTGTTTTTCCTTAGAAGAAGAATCAGATTGTACTTCATCTTTTATCCGATTGGTTGCGTGTATCTAGCAGAATCCTAGTGTTTGGCAGCTTGTGGGGCTCACAATCCTGACATCATCACATCAGTACCCCGCTTTCAGAGCTGTATCTTTATGTCGTTACATTAGCACTACAGCAATGAGCAACACTATCGAACCCCCTGACACGAGTCAAGAGGGCAGTCCTGATCCAACAATGCAGTTAGATACGTACCGCCGAAACACCTTCAGGGATATCGTTGCAGACGCGAATGTGTTCCAGTTCATCGGCTCTACGAGTGGACATACAACGACAGCTCGACAGATCACCGCTCAGCAATGCACTACTCAGTGTATGGGAGAATTATCCGACAGTACGCTTCGGCAAATTTCAATAGACCGCAGTGCTGTTGCGGTAAAGAAGCAATACAGCCACCAACATCAGGCAGGATATCTTGATGGGCGAGGGTACAAATTAGGCTGACTAGTAGGTATGCCAACTCGATAGATTAGTCGGCTTAACAGTTTCACTAAAGCATGCACTGACAGTAATTTGCAAAGGGGCAAAAAATGGAATATAACCCCAAAATTTCGGTGTTGATCAATTACGAATATCTTGTATTATCATTGCCTTTATTCAGTATGACGAAGTCCTACATCGATAGGCCGAAAAGATAATCCACGTGAGACCCTTGGCAAGGGACGCTAAATAGAAGAGCAATCGGCCCCTATCTACAATATCTATTTATTTATTTATTCCTCTGGCTTTTCACGGTTGGGCCGTATGTAGCCCCCTAGCTAGTGTGTGCTGCACCGTTGACTGTGTACAATTGATAGCATAAACACTACATCGTAGTCGATTCAACCCTTTTTCCTCTTCATCCTTCTGAAGCCAGCCGGCCCGTCTTCATTGCAAATGCGATGACGGCTCTGAAAATTCTGACGTCGGGTTTCCATAATCTGCCATTTAGTTCGCTCGTATCCACTGCCATGTCAGGTTTACCTCCTAGCATATGTGACAGACTGCCGAAGCTCGAACCCACGGCTTCAATTACTACGCGACGTTGGTCGTTCCATCGTGTACAGCTGAGGGGGAAATGTTGGACTGTTTCGCGCTCGACGCCACACTCGCACATATCACTGTCGGCCTTGCCGACCCGGTAGAGGTATCGATTTAGTCGGGCATGTCCCGTGCGGAGTTGAGCGAGCATCGAGGCGTTCTCCAGATCCAGGCTACCATACAGCATTCTCATGCGGGGCCCCGGGAGAGCCGAATCTAGCTGGCGATTAAACTGACCAGTGGTCGACAGTCGGAAGTGGCCCTTCCGGTGCTGATTAGTGTTCGCCTGAGCCCATCGCAGCGTCGACGCGCGGAGCTGGACTCGCGCCCAGGACGGGGCAAGAACTTCACTGTTCACTTCTATGGCCTTGCGTGCGAGGGCATGTGCTCGCGTAGTAATCTCCTGGTCTTCATCAGTAGGGGGCTTCAGACTAACCTTGACCCCCGCCTCCGTCAGCTGGCGAATTGTTTCCGTGATCTGTACGATGAGAGCCTGGCCATTCTGGAGATGCGGTTTCGCGAGACAGAGTAGCATGGCAGGGCGTTTCACAACGATCGTTATGTCTAGTTTCCACAGCGGTATCTGGATGCGAGGGAGTGCCGTGCTGACATACGAGACAGCCTCGAACACTACCCCCAGCTGTGTGTAGTGGGCATTGAGCGCGTCACCACTGCCGACCGTCCGGCTCGACCAAGTAACGTCGACTTGGCTCACGCGAACAACCAGCCCTGTACCGACCAGCCCGTTGCGGACGCTGACGCTGGTGAACAACCAGAGGCAGGCGCGGCCGGCCTCGTGTAGTTTCAGCATGCCAGACCCAACGGAGGTAATCAACTCCCCAAGAGACCGCTGCCACGGATCTAGAGGGAATGGTCGGATAACCTCCATGTCGGACAGGCATTGTGGTCCGTGCTTCGCCAGCGTTTTGAATGGTGACCGATGACTCTCACTCTGCATGGCGGCTGCCGCCCGACAGCCCCAGAAGGGGTGGTCCGGTGGTAGGGTGTGGCAGACAATCCAATGCTTCAAAATGCGTGCGCGAAGACGTACGACCGTCGGTTCAATGCCCGCCTCCGCCTCAGCAATGGCGAGGGCCGTGCTGCGGGAGCTGCCCACGATGGCCTGCGACGCGACACGCTGGACGGTTTCGAACGGCCGTATGATGCCCGCCGCAATGGTCGCATCCGGTCGTAGAGGGCACCATACCGATGCCGCATAGTCAATCTTTGATGCGACTGTGGAGGTGAACAGCTGGCGAGCAACCGAAGGAGGTAGCCCGCGCAGTCGTCTCAGCGCCAGAACGGCTTTCATGCCTTTGTTCGCGGCCTTGCCGATGTGTGATTTGAACCGTAAGTCCTGATCGAGTATCACGCCGAGAATCTTGACCTCGGACGCCGGGGCGACTGTCGCTCCATTCACGTGTAACGGGAGCGCGGGGAGTGGGCGGTGCCGGGGGTTCCTCGTGAAGTGGATGAGCGATGTTTTCTCCGCCTCAAACACCGCGCCTGACTGCGCCGCCCATTCTAATGCGTGTGGGATGACCTTCCGCTGCAATACGGCCGTGTTCTCGTCGGCCGATGGACCCGCCGTCCAACGGGTGTAATCGTCGACGAAAGCGATCGCTCCCGTTCTCTTAGTCATGGGGACATCCACCAGATTTGCATTCAAGAACAGGAAGAGGACAGGAGAGAGTGGTGAGCCTTGCGGGAGGCCCGCGTGCTCGACGGCCATCTCCTCGGAATGATACATGTTCACGACGATTGATGCTCGCCGTGAGGAGCAGAAGCTTTCAACCCATCGGATCAAGACCTCCGGAATCCGCCTTTCCCGTAGCCTTCGCAGTAACACACCCGGGTGTACACCATTATAGGCCCCCTTCACATCGAAGCTCACCAGGCTGAGGACCTTCCCTTCGCGCCACGCATCGTGTATCTTTTCCACGAGAAGGTTGAGCGCCTGTTCGCAGGATCGCCTACGGCGGGCGCCGAAATGGTTTGCGGGTAGGAGTTGGTGTTTCTCAACCAGGGCGGAGATTCTGTTGGCGATGACTGCTTCTAGTACCTTTCCAAGCGTGGTCAACAGCGAGATGGGATGGTATGACTTCGGCAGCGATGGGTCACGTCCGCCTTTGGGGATCACCACGATCTTGGCCACCTTCCATGCGCTAGGAAAGTAGCTCAATCGGAGTGACGCTTGAAAGATCTCGACGATCCAGTGTTTCACGGTGGGCCACACCTGTTGCCACACCACCACCGGCAGCCCGTCCGGTCCGGGGGCTTTCCAGGATGCCATCTTCACCAGAGCTATCTCGATCTCGCGTTCCGTAATCATTTCCAGTGGGAGGGCGTCTGACAGTGACCTGTCTCTCGGGGGCTCGTCCTGAACATCAGGGAGCGGGGGAAAGAAGGTCTCGAGGAGTGCCTGGGCCTTTCCCTGGTCATCGTTGATCGTCTGCTCACCCGAGCGCAGTGTGGGGACTATCCCCAAGGATTGGTCTCCCGGCTGGAGATATCGTGCCGCTTTCCAGATGTTGTCGGGATTGGCGAGGAACTCCCTCCAATGCCGTCGCTTGGCGTCACGAATTGCGCGGTGGTACTGTCTACGTAAGTGCACGGCCGTGTCTTCCAGCGCAGCAAGGTGAACGCCATATCGCCGAGCTCGCGTGCACCGATTTCGGATCCACGTGTACGTGTCTCGCAATGCCGTTAACTCCCGGGTCCACCATCGTTTGCCATATGGAGAGGGCCTCGCAGCTGGGACGAACTGGCGAATCGCTGCACTGACCCTACCCGTCAAGCGTCCTGCAGTCGCATCTAACTCGGAGCAGTCTGTGACGTCGATGATCTCCGTCTTTAGGTCTCTTAATTCTCGAGCGATGTCGGCCCATGGGGCATTGCGGAATGAGAAGCGGGCGGTCGGGGTGGGCGCTGATGGCGCTTCGCACTGGAAGGTGGTCTCAATGGCCCGGTGGTCTGACCCATGCTCGACGGGGTGAATGCGGCACCGCGTGACCCGCCTGTGCAGACCCACTGATCCAAGGACGAGATCGATGGTCGACCGATAGGCGCCTTCCTCTCGGGTGAAGGTGCCTCGTGGCAGTAGACTGGTCAGGCCCCAGTCTGCCATGAGGAGCACAATCGGTTCCGCTTCCCCCTGACGGCCCCGCATTGCCACCTCATTTCCTCCCCACAGTTGGTCGTGGCGGTTAAAGTCTCCCACAAGAAGAGTATCGACACTGTCCCCATACTCGCACTGGACCCATTGACGGGCCTCCTGGATTGCCTCCAGTCTTTCCACCAGTGTTCGAGTTCCTTCGCGCCCCGTTCCCGGCGGGATGTAAACGGATATTGCTAAAGTTGGCGAGGGTGCAAATAGCAGTACGGCGGCAATATCGGCTGACGCAACGTCGATCTGCCTATGCGGAAAGGTCCTTTTGTTCACCCAGAATCATGCTACGGTGCGGCCTCAGCGAGCCACTTGGCGGGTGCCACTGTGAGGGCCAGAGCGGTGTCCAATTACCATGCGTATGGGAGCACACGGTGTCGTTCATCAGGAAAAGATATGGTTCCGAGATCATTAGCAAATCGCAGCCGTGTAACGAGTGGTCATTTAGGAGGCTTAGTTGAATGTCTGGGCTCTTTCTCAGATTGGCCTGCAGCACGCTCAAGACTCTATTGGCTACAATAGGGCAGAGAGTCTGGTTGTCTGGTAGTCATCTCCCGCTCTCGCCGGCGGATCACTTTCCACGCCTCGTCCCATTTCGGGCAGTCACGGTCGGTGACGGCATGGTTACCTTGACAGGCGGCACACTTGACAAAATCGGACGTGCACTGCGCGGCGCGATTATGGCCCGCACATTCGCCGCAGGCTTCGGAATTCGGACATCGGTCCTCTTTGTGATTGTATTGCTGACATTTGCGGCATCGCAATGGCCTCGGCCGCTCATGAAATCTATCGAACACTGCTTCTCCGTGAACATGCACGATTCGGCGATTGAGAAGTGCCTCGACGTCCCCTTGTTTAGACAGATAAATCACCATGGATCCGTACCGTTTCGCGCCACTCAGCCAGACGATCTTTATGATCTGTTCGACCTCATTTTCCTCTT
Organism: Penicillium frequentans; assembly: GCA_028828275.1. Taxonomy (NCBI): domain Eukaryota; kingdom Fungi; phylum Ascomycota; class Eurotiomycetes; order Eurotiales; family Aspergillaceae; genus Penicillium; species Penicillium frequentans. The sequence continues at coordinate 1,591,511 of JAQIZY010000003.1, read as the reverse complement.
GAGAGATCTGTGGGAAGTCCTCCCGTTGCGCCACTGATGGGCCGTAGACACTTTCCTTCTTGACATCATTTAATTTCACGGGAAACCACTGCTCGCCCTGCAACGTAGCTCCCGGCACGGAGTTCAGCCAGTGAGTGGCTCGGCGTAGCTGTGCCGCGCTTTCTTCCGAATCAACAAAGACCTTGATGGTAGTTCGGGATGTCGGCTTGACTCCGACAATCTCAACGTTCGATGTAGTCGTTTCCTCTTTCAGTGCGGCCCGGACCTTCTCGCGCGTTCGTATGGGGTCGTCGACTAACGCTTTGGTTTCCTCGTTCGCCGATCGCAAGTCCAGGACGACAGCCGGAAGACCAAGACTCGAGCGCACCATCCGGGTGTTAGACGACACCACCGATGACTGGGACACAATCGATGCCCAGCTTCGTCCGGTGCTCGGGCTGGTCACCGCGGTGCGGAGCGACTGGAGCTCCGCACGCAGCTCTTCGTAGGGACCGTGACAGGCGCATGTCGTCCGGTCAGTTGTCACTGCCGCTTGTTTGAATTCTTCCATCTTCCTTTGCATATCCGCGAGCGCATCTTTGTAGCTCTTTATCTCATCCCGATGTCCCTCCTCTCTCCGGCGCAGCTCGTTGCGAAGCTCGGTGATCTGCGACTGGAATCTGGAGGTCTCCACATGTCTGGCTTCAACTCTTGATGCAGGTACTTGTTCGACTTCTCGATCCTTCCGAAGGCTTCGATCGCTCGTAGGGTAGGGTCCGTTTGGTCAGGTCTAGGTGTCACGTCTTCGTCGCATCCTCTCGTAGGCTCGGTTCTGGTGCGTTCTTTTTCTGGCGTCGCTCCAATCTGCCAGTAGCGTCCCTCTCTTGCTCCTGAGAGTACGAGACTGGTGCTCTGATTGATCGATTCGAGGTTCGCAGTGGCTGTGGTGCCGTTGGTTCCGTCGATTGCTCGGTCGGCTCGGGTGTTGCCGCCCGCTCGGCCGCCCCTGGAGGCATCTTGTCTTTACAGATAGGTCGAAAGTATCGGACCGTGAATTGGGACCCGTCGCGCCTTGGGTTCCCACGTGCTCTCTATTCCAAAGACCGGGATATTCAACAGGTATGCTGACTCAGACCCAAACCGTGGGTCGGGTTTTCGTGGGCGGGTTTGGGTGGGCGGGTTTTGGCGAGGTCTAAGCTTTAATGTGCCGGTGGGTCGGTGCAATTCGACCCACTTACTAAAATTGCCCACTCGGAGAGTGTCAAACACAAAAGCAAGATTTGGAATCTTGCGCGGCCGACCTGGTAAATGATTGTCGAGAACATGAACCAAAATGTTCGACGTTACATTCAGGGCTCTGGGCAAGTAATTCCAAATCATATGACCCGTGGCAATCCTTTAATTTGACATTGCAAAAATTAGCTGAGTGGTAGACCATCTAGCATGTCAGTTGCCAAGGCTTGCCGTAATTGGATTAAATATCCGAGCAGCGAAATATCATCTTCCATAGAGAGTTAGGACGGAGCAGAGACGACGGCGATCATGATCCACCGGGCGGACGGGCCCCGGTGACGGGCCCCGCTTGGCGGTGAACAGTACAGCTTTTGAAGACTCATCTATCCGATTTACTTTTTGGAAGTTTCTCCGTTGAAAACAGTGCATGAATTCGTCTACTACTTTATTCTGATCGAACTGCAGCTGTAGGCCGAAGCCGGTGATGCGACCACGGGGTACTTGTGTGCGTCATGATTTCTTACATCAAAACAAACTCCACTATTCTGGATTGGACCCACAAGAACCCGAAGATCATGACGCTTCACACCAGAGAATCAAACACATTGTTTGCCCCAGGCATTTGCTGATTGCTCGAAGAGGGATTGCCCGATTCGGTGAACCCGGGAAGTGAATCGGGTCCCAAAGATCCTAGCCGGCCGTACTGCCCCGTCCAATTTCCGTGCATCACTCCGGAGCCGGGTAGATAGGATGCTAGTCTGCGGTTCTGGAGAGTGTCGATCGCGTTCCAGTATCGCGTGGTCGCGGACACTAGCTCGCCATGTGTTTGATGCAGTATCAGCTAAACGTCATTCCAGGGGACATTATCCTGTGTCGAAGCATTCAATAGTTCCACCTGCTGCTGGAGTTGACGAATTTCGTTCTGAAGTCTTTTATTCTCAGCCAGAGCGGTTTCTTTCAGCGCGATAGCTTGATTGGGAGATGATCTGCAACGCAGCACAATAATATGTGTTCCTGCCAAGCAAACCTATTAATACCAGTTTTTTGAGTCGGAGGTCTCGAATGTGCGTTTACACCGACGACCCAGAATCTGTAAGCGTGCCAGAAAATACTGTAGAACATTCACATGCCGCATGACATTGGACATGATGTATTTGTTGATGTACTGATATGGGTCCGTAGAAAAATAGCTGCTGCGTATATTAATGTGGGGTCTCAAAATGATCCCTAAAGACAATTTTTGATACACACATGAATGACTCTCTGCGGCATATATACAGAGAGCCGTTGATTACCAAGGAGCCATTCAGTGTATATCTTTCTTCGTCGAGTATGGCTTATACCAGATAAATCTACGTGGGTGAGATTGAAATCCATATTCTTATTGTAATACGCATCGTCTTCGACATCTACTGTATCCATGCCAGTCAATTCTGGCAAATTGTTTCGTCGTGTGCGTCTAGATCCGGTTCTGATTCCGCCTCACAGTGGCAGAATTGTCCAATGAGACCAGTCTAGAGCATCAACATAGCGAGTCACGCGCAGGTGAGACAGAAGAGCCTCGTAGATCATTGGATTTCCTCTGCGAATCGTCCGTGCCCGATTCCTTTCCATCATAGCCTTACTTTCGTCATTGTAAGTCGAACACTACAGCAGCGTATTCTGTGGCGTTTGTGAACCCTCCTTGAAACTGCACTCGTCTGTATCGGCCTCCCCAATCTTGGACAGGAAGTGCTACGGCCCGATTCCCATTGGAAGCATCTGCACCAGGAAAGACGTGTAATGTTTTGGAAGGCACTCGAAGAGCCTTCATGTTTGTTTCTGTGGGCCTTTGACCAACCTCTGATTCGGTTCTCCCGTCCTCTCTTTTGCTCACTGCGCTGCCCACATCGCCCTTAGTCGGGCCGGACATGTCGTCCCGCGCAAGACGCCAGCCGTAGCGGTTCGGAATGGAGATATTCTGACCCTAACCCCACGCCCGGAGCTCCAATAGCTGCTCCCTTTATCTCGACGTCCACCAGCTCGTTGCCATGAACGCTCACATGTGCGGAGATCCATTGAGATGAGACTTGGGAATCGATTGGGACGTGGGCGTTAGAATGGCATGGACTGGGGCGTACAATGCGGAGAATGTGCTGGCTGGACGGACGTTTCGGGTTTGGGACTGCTTGGGTTGCGGCTTTACTACCAGCGAAAGGAACCAGTTCGCTCAGCCTATTTTCCATGGACCTAAGTGATTCCAGCGAGCTCAGCAGTGTGAAGCGTGGCCTGCTCTGAAATGCCATGGTGCTCACACTCCGCCACTTCCAAAAAAACTGATGTTTTTCCTAGTGATCTATGTGCAAGCCACTGCTGATTGTGGAGGTGAAGGTTTGATTACGTGGAAACTTTCAAAATTTCATTTAACGGTCCATTTAACACTCGAGTTCACATTCAATCACACTCTCCACGCCACGCTGAACCGTCCAGATCTTGCTGACCTTCAAGCCAGCAGCCTCTACCAGAGCATGCCAGTTGGCCGCGGTACGCTCGGCTGAGGCAAAGTCTGCCATCATGATGATATCCAAGCTGGTGGTCTCCCAGTAAGCATTTATCTCCGGGATGACATTCTCGTTGATCAGAATCTTGCTATACCCGGGGGTCATAGCCGGGACAATGTTCTTGAGAATTTCCACACATTTCTCATCAGGCCAGTCGTGGAGCACAGAGTACATGTAGTAAGCGCGGGCTCCTATTGAAAATTGATTAGATGGAAAGGTTTCACATCACAACAAACTGAACTTACCCTTCACAGGCTGCTTGGTGAAAAAATCATGCTCCATGACCTCAATGGATGGGTGCAACTTCATGGTGCGAGCCTGCTCCAGCACATGTGGGAGATCTTGCAGAATCAACCGGCCGGAAGCTTCAGGATGCTTGCGACGGAATTCTGACAAGTCGTGCCCAACACTACCACCCATGTCAACCAGAAGAGCACCGTCATCCCCTGTGTCGACCTGTGCAAGTCTGGGCACATCATAAAATCCTTCATCCATCCAACTGGGGCGACCCTGGTGGTATGCGGACATGTGGTTGTTAAATTGTTTGCCAGTGACGGGGTGCTTCTGGAGGAACTCAAAGCAGTGATCCGTGGTGCGGTATCCGAGTTGAAAGGCGCAGTCAGTGCCGTTCGTTGGGTTACGGTAGTTGGTCTTCTTTAGGTGGGCGGGTAGGGCCTGGATGCCGTTTGTAATGGAGTCGGTGCTAATTGAGAAAGTGTGAGTATATCGAAAATGGAAATACACGAGCATAATGGGAGACTAACATGCATGGATAGGCATCGCTGAAGCGTTCTGACATGAGAGAAGTCGAAAAACCAGTACGACGATACTCATCAGGTCCAGTTTCCAGGATCACACCCATAGCGCAGAGGTGCTTCAAAATACGAGCTGCCTAGAGTTAGAAGCGTCATACAGGTTCATCCAGTCAGAACACACCAAGCATCTTCGGCTCAGCACCAACGGCCTCGGCCAGCGAGGCAGCAGTCTTGGGCTTGTCATCCTTTGACAGAGCAGTAAACAGACCCATGTCAACACCAGCCTCCATACAAGCGTACAGAGTGGATTGCGACCATGCTACCCGAATCATAGCCTCTCTGGGAGTCTCCGTGGCATACACGAGGGAACGTGCGGCATCCACAAGCTCAGTACGAGCTTTAGGATCATTGGAGACAAAATCATTGCCTGAGGCAGCAATCTTTTCAAGTAGAGCAGGAACTAATTCGGGGAGGTTGGGTGCAATTGCCACAGAGCTGTCATCAAAAGCTCCCTGATGGCCGTTAGTGGCACTTGCGTTGGTTTCGATGGTCATTTTGATATGTATTATCAAAGAAAAATGATGAATGATGCCGAATACCACTAGGGAACCCGGGGGACTTCAATATTATCAATTGATTCTCCCTTTACCCCTAGGATGTCCGGGGGTCGTTTCAGGATCCGCTCAACTTCCGTTCATTTCGGCACTTCCAACCAGCCTTTTGGAAAGGAAATTCAGGGGCGAAGACAGCGGATAAGACTTAGTTCAAGTCTAGCTTGGAGTAATGCATTGCCAATGCTTATCATTACAAGGTTCCAAGTGGCATGTGGCTTTGACTCATAGGTGGAAATCGTGGAGAATGCAGCGGGTCAGCTGAATGGTAAGTGGACAATTTCAAGTTGCTCAAAAATAGCCTAACTAACTACAGAAGTGAGAGTACTGCCGAGAATCACCCCTGTGGGACTAACGGGCCTTGTGGAGCCCCGCGGGCGTATGGTTGATAACAACAACCATAATGGGGAGGGATGGGTGAAAGTCGTCGGATTTCCCAGATCTTTGCACCATTGAAATGATGTCTTTGTTCTAAGATAAACATTAATTGCGCCTACCGTAGTTCAAACCAGCATGTATGTACGGTTCAGAGGGTAGCAGACTAAGCAGGAGATCAGGAGACTCAAAATCCGGAGCTCGCATACACTGCCTAAGCGAGACAAAACAAAGCCCTGTTTAGCCACTAGTGGACCTGGCCGGTCTAGTTATTTCGCAGATTGCACGACGGAGTTTTTTAAAACAAACTAGCGGTCCATGCCGCCCGCGGCTGACGGATCCTCAGCTCCGGTCCCAATTTCTACTGTGGAGATTTAGCGCTTGTTTAGCGCTCCTTGTGGCGTCCGCCGTTATTTTAGGGCCGAATACCCACTTCCTACTGTCCAGTCTCTGGAGAGCTTACGTGTGCAGTGGAACTGTCAAAAGCGCCACACATGTCGCTCTTCTCCCAACTAGGTTAGTCTATACGCGGGTGGGTACAGAATAATCCTTTGTGCTGATCGGTATTGTCCAATCCCGTGAGAATTGTGCTACTTTTATCGGCTCCAGATGTCTGTCTGGGGTTTCATCCATCTCTGTTTCCAAGATGCTGTCTCGCCAAGAGATAAATTTCTTGATGGTATTTTGGTAAATATAGGATGAAGGGAGCAGGATTGCAAAAAATAAAAATAAAAATAAAAATACAAAAAATCTGATGTCAATAAACTAGTCCTGAAGAAGGTGCTTAGCGTTGTACTAGCCTTACTCCACGGGCGTGCTTGTTGTGGGGCCCATATTTGTGGCTAATGCAGAATAGTCCCATTATCAAACGCACCACTACCAGTCCGACAGGCTCTCCTGTAGATCTCTTCTCCAGGGAGGCCTGGACCAGAAAAGAATTTAGCAATTCTGGAGGAGCCAACAGTGGACCTCGGTTCGTGTTTGACAGATCCCCATAATCCTTCAAGATGACTGATGTTTTCCAGGCCGCCCCTTCAAATATAGGGTCAACCTCGCACTATTATATCCCTGGAGGATCGATTCTTCTTTCCTCCTTTGACAGGCGGATTTGAAGGCAGAGCCTGAGAAAGTCACAATGGTTGTTACAGCTGAGAATCTTAGCGATGACAAGGGCCCTAAGGTCTTGGCGGTGGTGTGGACGTTGACGTCCTTGACCCTTTTGATGGTCGTTGCTCGAGTCTTCATTCGCTTGAAGATGCTCAAGAACTTCGGTTTCGATGACTATCTCATTGTAGTCGCGATGGCATTGGGTCTCGCCTATTGTGGAGCCACAACAGCATCAGTGTATTATGGCTTCGGAAAGCATACGATTGTCGTTGAGGAACATGGAAATCTGGTCATGGCCATGTTGCTTAACAATGTCAGTTTCTTACTGGGAATTCTGTCGTTCACGATCCCAAAGATCGCGGTGACATACATGTTACAAGGATTCTGAACCCTGGTTTCATCCAAAGGATCGTGCTTTGGGCCTTGGTGTCAACTGCTGCTGCTGTGTCCTGCATTTGTATAATCATTCTATTTACTATGGTGAGTCAAACGGCCTTCTATCTATTCATTGAATATAAAAATACTGACCATTCAGTGCGACCCACCCCGCGCGTTGTGGACGCCGTCGCTTCAGCAATCGGGCCAGGCAACATGCAAGAGCACTTGGATGCTTATCGATTTTGCTATTTTCACCGGTAGTAAGTATACATCAAACTTCATCCTGCTGCCTAGGAGACTAATGAGCTTGTAGCAATTTCTGCTTCAGTCGATCTTTACCTCGCTTGCTACCCCATGACTGTTCTTATGAAGCTTCAAATGTCTCTGCGCAAGAGACTTGCGCTCTCCGCCGCCCTGGGACTAGGTGCCATCGCAGCAGCTATGGCCATTGTGAAATGTACACAATTGCATGGACTTGCAGACAAGTCTGATTATACTTGTAAGTCGCAACTATCTCGCCATTTGCTGTACTATATCTAACCCTTTACAGATGGAACGGCAGACCTCATTCTATGGACTAAGTTAGTCTCCGCTCAGCCGCATTCACCATTTATTTGCTCAAAATACTAATATTTATCTTTAGTATCGAAGCCAACGTCGTCGCAATTGCCTCCTGCATCCCCACCCTCCAACCTCTTCTCGAGATTATTCTCGGCAAACGAACGCTCGGTTCATACAGCAATAGCAATGGCCAGAGCGGTTATAGAAACCGGAGCAGCAACTGGAATACCGCATCTTATGACAGAAGCAAGAGGTCAGCGGTGCGCGATGATCTGGCCATTACCAACGTTGAAAGCCAAGAGAGCATTCTGCACTCGGACGGAGGGAAAGATAATCATGTGCAGGAGAACGTCAATGAGATCCAGATGAGTCCTATTGAAATCCGACGGACAGATAACTTTACGGTGAACTATGAGACTCGGCCTCAAGCCGGAGGTGACACGCATGGTTCGTGGTAGATTTAGTCAATGATGCACTGTGTTTAGCGATCGGTTGGAGTATACCAGCCATGAATACCCTTCAATCTCTCATTTGTTTTTTATTGAAATTAATTTGCTCACCTTTATTTAAGGACAATGTATTATTTGACTACAGCCTCTATTCCAAGTAGACCCTCTATCACATCCCCTCAAATCAAATTCAAGACACAAAAGAGAGTATGGAATTCCCAACATGAGCCTCGTTTTCACGAGCAAATTGAAGCCAACTTTTCCCTCTAGCCCCCGAACTAGATCAGACAGTTCGTAAGAATTGCAGAGCCATGTGATTCCACCACATTTCAGAGTCGAATAGGGCTTTGAGAAAAAGTTCTTCTAGTAAAGCCTCCAGAAGCAACTCTTGGAATATCTAGCCAACCAGAGGTCGCGGGACCTCGAGAATTAGTTCACCGTAGTCGCAACTTCAGGCGCTATCGCCTGATACCCGTCCCAGGGGGAGAGATGGCCGCGGACATCGCGACTGGTGCGAATGCACAGAATCTACACCCTAACCTATAGGGGTAATTGTAATGTACACCATTACAATTAGTCTAGCAAAAGGAAATCCGTCTATAAATACTTCCATTTACCCTTGCAATTAAGCTTCCGCACGACCCAGCAGGACCCGGACCCAACCCGGACGCAGACCCAGAGCTGGGTACCCAATTGGGTAACAAACAAGACAAACATGCTAGAGATTTTGACTGCATAAGTTATACAAATTCTTCTTGTTATTTCCCTTTTTCTTGGTACAGTGCATGGCCTAAAGCCTAATATTTCTATGGTATGGCTCAACAACACTAGGTGCAGCCAATCACATGGTAACACAACGGGGGACTGTTGGTTCTGCATGCCATTCGCCGTGGGATTTGTCAGGGTTAATCTATCGCAAAAGGTTGCAACGCTACTATCATACAGTACCCCGGCGCAAGACGCCAATCAGCAATGACCTGGAAATACGTGACCCATGGTCTAATCGAGACAAATATCGGTGTGACCTTTAGACTAGGCACACTGACTCGGGGACCCGTGTCGAGAAAATGACCAACCAAGAACCACTAAATTGATATTGAAATGACTAATCATGATTCGATCGACTAGTGGACGTGCAACTTAGTGTGCCTGTGCCTTCACAATCAATGCCTACTGAAATTGCGCTTCTGACACAGACGGCTATGTGACTCGGATTTTCGGAGCTCAGAACACAACGCTACTAATGTTGCTCCCAAGTTGATGCCCTGAAGTTGATTCGCGATCCACTCTTTAACGGATGACTCCACATCGGGAAGATCTTCTCCATCTTTATATTGCCAGGGTAACCGTTCTGTCGACCCAATCGATAGAAAGATCTAGAAGCTATCTTCCCTGCATCGAACCTTCTTCTCACACTTTACTCCTCCACTTCACGCTTCATTCTTTTTGCCTGAGTTTTTCTACGGTCTAGTACCAGGATTAAACCGCTGATTCAGGGTCGTGCATGTTTGGCAGGACAAAATAGGCCTACATGAATAATTTGGTGACAATACAGGCACTGATTGGTCTCCAAATAATGAAGGTCGGCGTCGTGGGCCAGACATTTCTGCAGGTCCCTTATCGCAAAATTTATTTCAGTCCCGTGGGTGAGTCTATCGTGCGATCACCTTCTGCCTCCGACCGTTTGTTTTACAGCACCAGAAATCTGCATTTGGATGGACGGTCGAAACGGTGCGAGTATATTACAGGATAGCTCATGACGACTGTCTATTCCTATCAAGAATTGAAAAATTAAACGTCCTCAATCAAAAGAACTTGTTTTAGTTTCAGCTTCAGATCACCCATCCATAGACAATCGCGTTCCTGACACGCTAACGAGCATGGTGAATCTCGCTCTCACTTGGAAATCTTCAGCTCACGATGACGAAGAGATAAATCTGTTACGAGAGTGCTTAGCCAAACAGAAGCAAACGCTCGGCCCAAACCATCCCACCACTTTATCTAACTCTGAAACATTGTGTTACGCGATGCTAACTGGTCACAGTGAGTATCGCTCGTAGTGGTCGTATACGTACGTCGAGGCTCGTCCTCAAGTCTCAGTCGCAATCGTACCGTTGCCTCGTAAGCCTTACACGGGCTCGGATCTATAGAATAGACTCTTGTTGAGCAGTGCCAGATAGTGCGCCTAGTCAAGCTATGCTTAGGATCTGTGTCAAGTGACAAGAGACTAAGTATACCTGCTGTGATATGAGGCTGGTGCAGACCAGGAACCAAGCCGAACCATTGGAACTAATCCCGAAGTATGTATACGAAGAGTCAAGTTGATTCCCAATCAACTTGATCTTCTCGTTGTACAGTATATATAGCCTCATGTTTCCCTCTGAATAAATAATAAGAAATATAATCCATACCTCTGAATTACAACAATCTTCACAAACATCGTCTGCTTTAAAGCCCAAATATTGAGCATTCGCGCTTTTGCCAGACTTTCCAAAGGGTCACCTTTAAGGTTTGGCAGTCCCAAAATGAGTTTATTCAATTTGGATTCTGTACTCGTCACCCGGCCCCCCATCGCCCGTCAAAACGCTGGTCAGCCATCGGATAAACGTGAGTCAAGGGTCGCTTTTCTGACCTATTTGCAAATGTGTGCCCAACAGAATGTGACTCCGTGCGAGACCCCAAGCACGTCAACAATGCCGCAGGCTAACTTTGACAACTATTTTCTGGATACGCATTTCATTTCAACGTACGTGTCGCCCGTATTACAAATGAGGCGGCGTATTAGGCAGTATGCTCACGAAGGGGCTGAGATCCATACGGCCACGGTTGTCTGGCTCAAATCGGTGCCATGGCTGGAGTTGATCTTGTGGAAGTCGGCCTTGTGGGTGTTGGCTTCTACATGTTGGCTCGTGTCGTGAGAGCGGGCTCGTGGGAGTGGTTCGTGGAAGTCGGCCAGGAGTTGAGTGGAAATCAGATACGTCTGCTCGAGGTGTGCTCCATGGCCCTTTTAGTCTGCAACAGCTGTGATATCAGCCAGGAGAGAGAGCTCCGGAGCGGTCTCTGAGAGTTGACTAGAGCGAGCATTGGCTGAGTCGAAGCTTGGAGACCGGCAGAGCCACCAATGCGTGGGCTGTATTGTTAATCGAGCATCACCAGGACTAGACAAGATTCAGGCAAGGTCGAATATGAAGATTGGTGAGAAGGTCTTCTCTAACCTGATGTGGACTGACTTATTTCAAAAGGCGACTGTCATGTGCGGACCAAATTATTACTGTAGTAAAGTGGAACAACAAGAAATCATGTTTTCCCCCAATACACTTTGAAAATAAGATTGATGCTATAAGTAATAATGAAGTTGATAAATATTAGTTAATACAAACGTATTTCTTATATTTCATTAGGAAATAGGATACACAAGGGTGGTAGTATGGTCAGGACCAAACCTGTGTATCTTTTGTTTTAAAAAATGAATTAATAAGCTGTATAAGAGGCACATGACTACCCCTTAAAAAGTTACTCAAGCGAGAGTTATGCTAGTGCGGATATCCGCAAAATATCCTCATATCCTCATTGAGGATATGGTATGGAAGTAATATCCATTATCCTCAATTTGCGGATATGGTATTGAGCCTAATATCCAATGGAGAGGATATGCCGTAGTCTAGTCTTTGTCAACGTGCCTTCACTTGCCGAGTCACGGTCGCGCTGGGACCTAGCTACGATCCACTGTAGACATCTCCATTAGATGCAGCCATATCACATTGGCTACAGGTATTGTGGATTTAGAGAACAGCGTCCTTGCTCTGCACATTCTTCGATTACGCGTTGTCTATCGAATACAACGAGATTGTGTGACCAGAAACCTGACTCTGAGCGTCGATGCTGTGGAGATGTACTGTATTATTGGATTTAATAGATGAATCTGCCGACGTCACGCAGAAATTTTGAACGAGAGGCAACTGCCGGCAATGCTGACTGGTCTCTCGAGCGAAACTGCCTATCGTACAATTCAGACCAAGATTGCTCGTAGAATGAACACTTACACTAGTCTAGCATCGCGTTCTCGGTTTCGGTAACACGTGGACTAGGGCTCCGAAAGGGATATGAAATAATAAATTATTCATACACTGAGTCTTGCTCCTAATCTGTTTTTATTGTGGGCGGTGTTTTCAAAAGAACACTTCAAGATAAACGAGTCTGAACCCAGGCGCTGATTTCAGATTCCATGTTCGCGATAGCTTGGATGGCGTATATGCTTGAACAGGAAGCGCGCACGCCTGCGATACGCACGGGTGTCTTGTCTTCGGAGCATTTCATTCTATATGTGTCTCGTGGCCAATATACGGGTATCCTCAAGGGACCGATTGGCAATTGACAAGTCCCTGACCTAGCTTCAACCGGCAGCTCGGCGTAGTTCGAATAATTTAGAAGAGAGGTTTGATATCAAGAAATGCAATCCGGATATCGTCAAGTGCTTATGAGTGATAGACACGCAGACGTTCTTTCTTCCGGAGCGAAGAATCAATTTTTGTAGTTGTCGATGATGTTCTGAACAAAGAATCCTGCATCAAGCGTAGGTGGAGGTATGGCCGGTTGGATGGGCTGTAATGATAAGGCCTTTCCTTGGCCTGCATCCGTCGCTACTTCACTTCGTGTTCGTATAATTGGTCGAAATCGTAGATGCCCAGAACCCTTTGTTCGATAACACTCTGAGACAATACCATGTATATGCTCATGAAGTCGTGTTACATTCCCCTGCACCAATTCGATCCAACGGAGAAACAAGGGATATTCCATCACAAATTCCTCCGTAGACTGTTGTACAATGAAGAGTCGTACGTCTATCCAATCGACAAAAACGAACGGCATGATAGAATTCAGGTAAAGCAATATGTCGTTGGCAAGGGTAAGGGGCAATAAAGGGTCCCGACCACCGCGGTTGGAGCACTGGCTCTCATTGCTAGGGTAGAATCGGAACTCAATAATAGGAGCCTCATCGTTCGGTCCTTTCATGCGCAATGATTTATTACACGGCTTGTCTGGAATGAGACTGTAACGGTCAACCGTGACGATGGGAGGCTTCGCCGATGTGTCTGGTAATGATGCTAGTGTATTTTCGGGTTGAAGGCCTGCAAAGCGGTCTGACAATATGTCTTGTGGTTAGTGGCAGGAATTATCACGCCTAGAAGCATCAAACTGACCAGTCTGAGGAGATGACTCCATTTCCCCCGGCGGGTATCGCTTCAGGTGCGGCTCGGTTCGGTCAACTAGCGCAGTTGCAACGAACCTGAAAAACGACTCAGAAGCCTCTTCTGTCGTCATGTGTACATGTATAACTTAGTCCAAGATGCACCAGCAGATGTCGAACAGGTAGTCAAACGTTCAAGAAACTGCATTAGGAAAACGTAAACCCAACGGTATGGGCAACTTTTCCTTACCCAGACTTTCATCATGACGTCATGATTGTCCCTTTCGGATGTAGGAATGTATATCGGTTCCGATAGAGGCAGTATACACTAGTACTAGAATGAACCAATGAGGCTATTGCACAATGTATTAGATGTGTCTTTTCTATATGATTCTGGTAGCAAAGTAAAGGGACTCTTTCGAGCTGATTCAGCAGTTTATGCCTTGGAAATCAGGAAGCAGTGGGTTGAATGAAACAAATTACGCTAGTAGATTCCTCTCCACCTTTACCGACAGTATATCCGCGTCCGTCAGTGATAAGTTGAATGGTTGCTGAAACCGCCGGAGATTTGCGCTTGAACAACGTATACGATCAGAGGCAAACCCAGGTGCGGAATATTTACTCTTTTGAAATTTTCGCTGCGCCAACGGAAGCGGACAAAGGGGACTCTCAAGAGGTTTCCCGGGGACTGCCCACACCGACCCATCCCTTGCAACGCCCGAGAGGGGAGGGGGATTTTTGTGAAGAAGAACTGTCCTGAAGGTCCTTGGCTAGAGTTTAAACACCGCCTGGAAAACTATTCCCATGTCCTTACTTTCTACAGAAGGTCGGATATGAGTTTCAATTACTCTAACTCGTTCATCGACGACCTTTTGGGGGTTTCTGACTGTGGGGCTGCGCCCTTTGAAACCAAATGGGCTCCTACTTTGGAACTGCAACATCTCGGCGCAACTCTCACTGTTGTGCCTGAGAGACAAGCAGCTGAGCTAGATATCAAGCACCAATGTGCAGGAATCCTTCTTGTCTTGTCATAGCAGTTGGCCGGGTAGGGTAGCCTTACACGGCATGGCTTCCTCTTCGTAGATTCCCACACCTATCAGAGTGAAATCCTGAGTGAAACTGATAACACCGAATACAGAATTCTCTGTAATTTCCTATCCGCCAATAAAATGGGTATGTAATATTGGAAGCTCAAATCGACTGGTCTTCAGCAGCAGTGGGGCCGTAGCATGTGTCATGTGCCGGGATGACAGCGGATGTTTTTGAAGGATCAAGGTGGCATTTGGGTCCCCGATGCCTGAACAGGATCGACAGGTTGCCCATGGCGAAGCCTTAACGAGTTCTGTCGACTGTCACCAGTCAAATACCAACATTTTCCAGATTGCCCGTGTGTCTCCCGAGAGGATGCCCGTGTCTCGGCGGTGCCCGTGTCCCGAAGCGCAGTCGTCCTGAAGCTTGCCCGTGGCTGAGCCTTAACGAATTCGAGTCTTAACGAGGCCTCTGGGCCGTGAACGAGGTCTGTCCGATATTAGCTTGACTGCCTGTGTCACCGGTTCACTACCGCCTCGCCGCATCTCGCACGATGCGATCCCAGACCGTATGCAAGCTCAGGGGTGTCCTGTCTTCTCCTTAGGCGACACCACGTTCACTGGTAATGCAAGACCAGTATCGGGCCCGAGTGCGAGTCGGGTAAGAAGAAGTCGGATGGTTTTCATATCCCGTTATCCCCTGATTTTGGTGTGGTTGTGCAGTCGCTTCCCGCACCGGGCCGGACCGCACAACCACGTCGGATTCAATTTGGTCTCCCCAACGAGGATTAACACCGGATACCGCGAGAAGGTATGAATCCATCGTCCCAGCAGCCTGGCTAGGACTGCTGCCCAGTGCGAGCTCACTGGGGGCGAGGCTGCTATTGATCCAACGCGACGGCAAAGGCGGTGAGGTCGTCCCAGACGCGGGGTGCAGGATTGTTTACGCGACGTCCCGCGGAGTTAGTCCGCATATGACAGTGGCCTTTTGAAATAAAAAAGTCGACATCAGGTTTGTGAAGATCTCCTCACAACTCTTCATACTCAATTTTGCCTGACCATTAGCTCGTTCTGGTGATGCTCGGTTGACAATACAGCCCACGCATTGGTGGCTCTGCCGGTCTCCAAGTTTCGACTCAACCAATGCTTGCTCTAGTCAACTCTTAAAGATCGCTTTGGACCTCTCTCTCCTGGCTGATATCACAGCTGTAGCCGACTGAAATGGCCATGGAGCATCCCCCGAGCAGACATATCTGATTTCCACTCATCTCCTAGCCGGCTTCCACGAACCACTCCCACGAGCCAACACCCACAAGACCGACCCCCACATGCCCACTTCTACAAATCAATGCCCACAAGACCACTCCTACAAGCCCACTCCCACAGGCCAACACCCAGAAGCCAACACCCACAAGACCGACACCCACAAGACCGACTCCCACAAGACCGACTCCCACAAGACCGACTCCCACAAGACCGACTCCCACAAGACCCATGCCAGCCATATCACTGACTTGAGCCAGAAAACCTTTCTTCTGGGAAACTGGCAGCGTGTACATCGAAATGAATTGCATATTCGGAAGATAGCTGTCAAACGCCTGCGGCATGCAAATAGATCAAAAAAGGGACCCTTGACTCACATTTCCTGGTGGCCGATCAGCATTTTGACGTGCGATCGAGGGATGGGTGACGGGTCCAGAATGCTCGTAGCGCACTTGGAGGACTCGAAGAAGGCCAGGCTGGCTGTGACATGTAGTATTTCAACAGCCTTAAATCAATCCAGTCTGACAGGGGACATGCCTGCGCAGGAAGACTGAGTTCGGCTGGGCGAGTCGCGTAAGTGCCACACACGCAGAGTGGTGTCGTTTGGACAAAGGAACTTTCAGGCTGAGTAGCTGGCACGAGTCGAGGGAGAGCGAACACAATGCGTGTGCGCTAGCTGCCTCAACGACGGCTCGCGTCAGTGACTGTAGGGCTCAAATTCCAAGATGAAAGCTCTCATCTTGGGACTGCTGAACCACAAGTGTGACCCTTTGGGAAAGTTCGGCAAATGAGCCAATGCTCGATGTTTTGGCTTGAAGGCAAATGGTGGGTGTGATGATCCCCGCCTCAGTCTCCATGATAATGGCTGCTCATACTGGGTAGCGAGAAAACCAAGGGCTCCAGGAGTGCATGGGATATAGTTTGGTCGCCATTGATCATCCGGCCGCTCATGTGTAGTGTGGGGGTGGTCTTCATAGTTGGCCTCTTGCTGGAAGTATCGCACTGCTTCCCACATGTTGTTAAGATTGGCGAGGGACACTCGGCGTTGGCATTCGACGTTGTTGAGCCGCCAGGGGAAATGCCATTCCAATGCAGTCGATTGCATGCCGCCGACCTCGCGTGCCAATGTCGAGACGGCATACCCGTCACACGGTACTCTCAACTGGGGAACCCAATTATCTCGCCAAAATGGGTTGGCCGCACTATCGTGATCATCTGGGAGACTGCTGCTCTAATCGTATTGATCAAGCGTCCTGTAGTCGCGCCGAATTCTGAGCAGTCTGATAGCACAGACCTTCGTCTGGCACTCCTTTTCCTGTTTAGTCGGTTCAGAGCGTTCGCACCGCGTGTCGTCGACATGTTTCGCACCTAGCAAGTGACTCTCGAAAGGTGCTAGTATACATCCGGCGATATGGGGTCCACTCACAATCTATCATCCCCGACCTCACCACTCTTCAGCCCGTACATATAATATATTGCTCCACAATAGCTCTTTGTCTATGGCGGAGTGTGTTTGTAGACTTGTCTGGCATAGTGATCCAATTCTCAACTCTCGCGAGATATTGGCGGCGTGTGCGTTGATACAAGATGGGCTGGAAGGCGGCAGTCCATCGTAGCCTGAAGCTTTCATGATTCGCCCGAGGTGTGCCTGGAGGCATGTCCTACTGGGCGCGTTATCAGTGCTTGGATCAGGAAAACGGTTTCTGACTTACCTGTCCAGGTACCGGGCTGACCGTTGTACCATCCTTGACCTGAGGTGGTTAAGTATGGATTGGGCTGGTCGCATGACTCGATGTTCAGCACAGTCTTCAATGATATTGAGCTGGCTGGAACATAGCTGCACGAGAAGAATCGTTCGTGTTGTCATAGTGAAAGAAACTGAGAGAGGTGGAGTTCGGTCAGCTCAGGTCGGCATTGCTCGTACGAACTTCATACGTACGGGATGTTGTAACGTGGTGTATGCTTGTGACCGTGATTTTGGCTGGTAGACACGGACTGATGGCGAAACATCAACGGCGTACCGGAGTTGGGTACCTTTACCGTTTAGGGCATGCAGTGTTCGTGTCCAGGAGTGGTTCGCACACATATCAAGGCGGGGGGACTTATCTCGGGCATCAGGGGCCTGTCAAGACAGAAGGGGCTCTTCCGCAAATGATGCAATGCTCAATTTGCGGACTCGCAGACGCATGTCGCTCCTATCCCTCTCGCGGCGATGACGAGCGCTGTATCTGGCAATCTGCCCACAACTGACACTGGTACACCACGGAAGAGGGGTCGAATTTTTTCCTGCCCAATGGTAGCACCCAGTTATGAAGGGCAACAGGTGCATGTTGGACCACGATCTTCGATGCGCTGTTGAGGCAGGAACTGGCAAGCTCCCAATGGAGATGCCTCGCGCAGTTGTCAGAGGCAGGATAGAACGCAACGATTGGTTGAATGTACGATTGGTTGAATGTGGAGCAAAGGACTTTGTCTCGAGGTGTTGAGCAGCAGTCACTTTATTCACTTATCGCATGACCGTAGGGAGCTGGCACTGTCGCTGGAGTGGATGAACGATGTGCCTGTGATCTGCTGTTGCAAGACAGTCGCATGTCTCTCTGAAAGAATCACTGTCGTCGAAAGTGATGACTCTCTACCGTCTGGAGACAACGACACCAGATTTGACAGGGGCAAAGGAAAGTGCAGAAAGCGACCGCAGAAAGCGACAAGCCCTGTGGCAAATCTGAATGCTCCATGGTCATCTTCTTGGACCGGTCCATGACGATCGATGTCTGTCCCCAAAAAGCAAAATCACCGGATAGACCTCCGGCATACGTCTTACTCGCACTCTCCGCAGTTGGGAAACACGGACTCGCCCCGAAAATGTTCTTCGATACCCAAGCCTATCAGACTAAGGCTTCATCACATCACCAATCATCGTGTGTTGTCGGTCGGTATATTGGTTGCATGGCTGTCTCAACTTTCCAAGGATGTGGAGTAGGAGCTGATGTTCTTGGTCGGCATTTGCGGGTGAGGCGAAAGAGTGGAGGGATCGAGCAATCTCCATTCACGTCGGCTTTCATACTTCGAAACGGCTTTCAAAGCGAGATACATCGCCTCATGGAAAATGTAGCGAAAGTACAAGGCGCGTGCGAGGCTCGTTAAGTTGTACGTCATTTGTCGCAGCGTCTTGACTAGTGGCCCTGCAAAATAGTCAGCATGTCTCTGGTAATGAGGGTTCACTCACGGTCTTCTTATACAATCTCACCCTGCACCTACGATAGACGACACTGCCAAGACAGCCAAAGAGTCGTCTTGTGGAGACAAGCCTCATCCCCAAACCGATCCAACACACTTTCGGTCTTACAGTTCCATGAGGCCGGTCTGTTCCGTGTGCCCTCCAGCCAAGATCATGGCTGATGATCAACTGGTGGCGATGAGGCAGAAGCACCCAGCAGGCGTACTTATTTCAAGAGAGGTCCAGCCGCACGAGAGCTGTGGCCGCGATGGAATGCACAAGTAGCCTTGCTTGAGACACTATCAGAACATCGAACCATTCAGGATAACGGTGACATGTGCATGGGAAGGGCTCTAGGATGGAGATGTTCGATAATCAGAGGCATCTCCGATGATCTCGCTGGAGGCACTGTTTGACAAGCATGCATCAGCAGCGGAATCAAAGCAAGGGCCCATGACTCACATAATAGCGTTGGGTCTCATGGTTGGTTTGTTATCGGTGTAGCTGGTAGGTAATTGTTTAACCTTAGTGTGCTGATTGGGGCTATCGTATAGACGTGGCTGGTCGTAACATTGGGAGTTTCAGCGCTGGCCGACAGGTATGGGGCTGACAAGGGACTTACCTGCAGGATGCCTCACTTGCTCTCTTGTGGTCAAGAAGCTAGTCAGAAGTCACGTTATTAGCTCAACTCGACAAGGTACATGGATATAGCACTCACCAAAGGACTGCCGCCAAGCTCTGGTAGATAGGCACGAAGACGGCCACAGTGGAGTGAACCACCGGTGGGGGTGGGTAGAGAGAGGTAGGTGCTTGGTGGCTTGAGTGGCCACCGTGGGTATTAATGACAGCAGGAGTCTGGGTCAAAGAGAAGGGATTTATGAGTCTGCTGCAAGAAGACATCTTGGTTCTGGCTCGAGGGAATTCTTCAGATGCAGTAAGGAGGAGAAATATTTCGACAGAGAATCAGGGAAGGAGGCCGTACTTATAGGTCTGTTGACTGGTCTTGTTACCGCCTGCTTTGTATTGCCGCGGTGAAGTCTTTTCTGTCTGTTGATTTTTCGGGGGCATCGAAGTTGCCTGTGCAATGTCAGGCCTGTTGAACCTCGACTTACTGAGGTGACGGGCCAGACAATATCCAAGTACAGGCCGGTGAAAAGTGAACGGTCATCTTAAGGGTGGATTTATCCTTCTGAAATTCTAAAATAATAATAAATTATTCAAAAGAATATATATATATAAATAATAAAAAATCATTCGTTCTGAAGAGCGTTGATCAACCTTCAACCTTGTCTCAACGACCGTACAGTACTTTCAACACATGAGAACGATGGGCAGCGATCATCGCTCGACTGCGACAGCATGCACTTTTATCACCATCATCTGAACTTCAGCATTGGCTGTTGATTCAAAACAGAGGCCGACGATCATGTTGTGTTTTGAGTAAGTCTGCACCAACGCGCCTCACTTGTTGATGACGGATTTTCAGGGTCCAAGCCATCGCCCACTGAAAATATTTTCACGATAGCCATTCCACATTGACTGTAGGACTGAAAGTATTGAGCCTTGACTTCTTGCTCTGCTCATCCTCCACAGACGTAGCGTCCATCCAACACGGTGGGACATCGTGATCGAAATGGGACTCTAAGCTACGATGCTGTGGAATAGATGTTCTGATACTCTTTCCCTGTATTATCAGTCTTAACCAACCTGGCCTTCAGATACTGAGAGGTCAAATATATCCGAAGATGCTTCTCTACCCAACCACTTGATACTGCAGTCCGCGGCTTTTACGTTGAACTGTCCTGGACAACACACATCGATGATTGACATCATAAGCCGGACTTCGGCCAATGCTAGCCTTCGTTATTGAGAACTTCAAATGAGGGGACCTTAGGTCTACCGAACTGAACGGTTCGAGGAGTTCCCAATGAATACAATTCTAAATCTGATACTGTCTATGCTGCGTCTCTAGCTCTGACATTATGGAACAGATCAACATGTCGACATGTGATTATCACACTATTGAATGGTACAAGGCATGGCCAATCGAAAACCAGAGAGTGTTTTCAAACATATGGAGGCAGGACAGAATAAACAGAGCAGATCTGAATCTAATAAACTGGCCCCGTGATCTTCCTTATCAGTCTTGGCGGGTCCTCACGGACCCTAACAGGTCACACCGTGACAATTAGGCCTGGCACTTACCCGCCGGTGAACCTTGAGCTTCCCACGAGGCTAGAGTATAACGGCATTCAACTTTTGAAGACTCAACTCCATTGGTACCTACCGTCCTTTTTTCTCCCATACTTAACAAATGCACCTTTACGGTATGGGTGCCCCATGGAGATACCCCTCCCTACAGGCTAAAGGCTGACGACGGGTAACCGTAGGTTAGTCCGAGGACTGAAGCAGGAGCCGCTGGAACGGAATTTTGGTTAATCCGTAACCCCGCTTTTGTTTCCTAGCACCGTTTCTTCTGCCAACGAACTGATACCTTCTTCTCTCTCTCCCATACGTTCATACATACCCGAAGGCTTGAGTGGGAGATTGAATGAACATAAGTCAGAAACTAAGGTAAGTAGAATTAATTTGGGCGCGAATAAAGAGGAATTTCCGTGTATCTGAAAGCAGTCCCACGGAAGTGACAGAACTGTTGTGATATGAGGCTGGTGCAGATCAGGAACCAAGCCGAACCATCGGAATTAGTTCCGAAGTATCTATACGAAGAACCAAGTTGATTGGAAATCAACTTGTTCTTCTTATTGTATATATAGCCTCATGTTTCCCTCTGAAATAAGATAATTAATCTTCCTTTGAACTACAACAAGAACTATCACAAAACGGGAGGTAGACAACCTCCTTATCACATATTCGTGCATCACTCCGAATCTTCGCACACTCTCCGATACTATCAGACCTCGCTAGTATGGTTTTCATCATAGAAATATACACCGACGGTGACTGTAAAGGCAATGGGCAACTGGGAGCCATTGGTGCAGCTGCGGCAGCTTTCAAGTCAAGAAATGGAAGATATAATGGTTCCTTACCCCCCTATCCTCCACCCACAAACCAGCGTGCCGAAACCACAGCCATAATCTTAGCACTGGAGCAAGCTTTAGAAAGGCTCGATGAGCTCGATACCAGTCCATATCTGAATGTCAGGATCTATTCTGATTCGAGATATGCTATCGAATGTATGACAAATTGGATATATAAGTGGACTAGAAACGGGTGGATAAATTCTGCGGGCAATGAGGTTGCGAACCGGGATCTTCTGGAAGAGGCTTCTGATCTTAATGATAGACTGAAAGAGGAGGGAGACGTGAAGTATATCTGGATTCCAAGGGAGAAGAATAAGTACGCTGATAGACTATGCAACGAGGACATGGATGAACAGTGAGACGAGGCTCAAGTTGCCTAAGCAAACCAATACGACTATGTGATACAGTCAATCAGTCGCCAGCGTCAAGTCACCGCTAGCTTGTTCTATCTAGCTGAAGGATTTATCCCGACAGTGACAAGGATATCAAACAATTCCAAAGCCTTATTTATCATTTTTTGGAGCCCATCAGAGCAGAGAAGATGTACATAGAATCGCTCGGCATATATTCTATAAAGGGGAGCTCCCTCAATCGGCGCCACTTCCAATTTTGTCGTGCCTCATTACTAATGGTATACAATGTGCGAGGGCTAGCGCAGAACACAAAAGACGCATGGTATTTCTCTTATCCATGTCGACTCTGGTCCATTGAAGTCACTCACTGCATTTCTTCCACAGTCTGACTTTTTCTACAAAGTGTTCCCAGATTTCGAAATCGCGATCATGCGTAGCTAGATCTCCTTTCAAATCATACTCGAGATCTACTGCACATTGTGTAGACCGATCATGACTTAGATGGCCGCGCCCATCCATGTACTGACCTTGAAATCGACGTCGCCAGCCATCACGCCCTCGGTCTTCTGGTTCTCGATCTTGATATGCAGTACCTGAATTAGAAGTTAGAGAGAGGACATTGGGCGTCTCGTGTCTGGCTTCAAACCGCAACTTGGGCTTGCCGCCATCATGTAGGCCGAGTCGAAACTCACCGCAACTGAACTCAGCGTTTTTTTCTCGCTTTGAAACTTTCTGAAATTCCACCACAGTTGAAGAATCGATTTCTCTGGTTTCATTATCCGGTTCAGTCGATTTGCGCTTGGGTGGAGGAGGCACCAAATCTACTGCGTGTATTAAGTGTTTGATAGTTGACCTCTCTTCTGTATTCCCTCGAGCATAACCGGGGTGAACCCCTTCCATCTTTTTATAGGTATGGGATTTGTTTGAAGGTTCTTTCAATGCACCGGGCTTAATTGGATAAGACGTGATTCCGATGTACGGCTGCTCAAAGACACGACTTCGCCCTTCGTAGGGCTCGGCGTCAAAGGCGTTATTTGAGCTTGAAGCCACTGTATTCATTCGCGCTGACTGCCGGATGATGCCAGTCAGTGCATTGCTCGACGCTGTTTCCAATCGTGAACGAATAGAAGGAACCGAGAGCTTCAAGACCCGCGATTCTTCTCTGTTTTCCTTGTTTTTTTTTTGGTTCACCGAGAAGCAGGTTGGCAGTAGAACGGCGCGTGGGCCTCCGAGCTGTACGAGCTGAATGATCAACCCCATCGTCATCAAAAGATTCACCTCGCAAGAATGTCTCGTGTGTCAAGGTAAACCAAGTTTCTAGACAGAGATCAGAGATCGATTCTTGTTGTGGGAAAATCACGGAAATTACCGGGTGAGTTGGCTGAGGGTCGCGAGGCCGGACTGCAGTGAATGGCCGATGCCTCGGTTGTTCGGTGACCTCTTTCGCTGACCATATCTGAGCTCTGTGAGATGAAATCACGAGATATTTGCGTACAATAAGTGATAGTAAACTCAAAAGGAAAAAATAGAGCAGATTCCCTGAACAAGAACAGGTGAGAAGAATCTTCAAAGAGGGCAGCCGCGTGGGTCCGCTCGGCGCGCAGAGTTCAAATGATAACGCGATAGCAGGAAATGGTGTCCTGCGGCACTTATCTCAGTCCCCTCAGCCGCCGCCCTCTAAAAGGCGGTGAATTTGGATAACCACCGTCTGCTTCTTCCGGCAAGCTCAATCAGCTTTTGTTACCTTACCTCAGCATGCTCAGACCACATACGATAATACAGTAAAATCTCGTGGGAAATAAAGCCGAAGGAAATACGAGGGGCGGTCTAGGACGGACATTTCTGCCGGCTAACCGACATAAACAGTCTAGAAATACCTCCTGTGAAGGCAAGATGCCTCCAGGGGCGGCCGAGCGGGGCGGCAACTCCCGAGCTGACCGAGCAATCGGCGGAACCAGCGGCACCACAGCCACTGCGAACCTCAAATCGACCAATCAGAGCACCAGTCTCGTACTCTCAGGAACAGGAAAGGGACGCAGCGAGCAGACTGGACAGACGCCAGAGAAAAAACATACCGGAGCCAAGCCTACGAGAGGATGCGACGACGGAAGACGCGACATCTAGACCTGACCAAACGGACCCTACTCTACGAGCGATCCTAGAAGCCTTCGGGAGGAGGAGGATGATGATGATGATGAATTCATTTGCCCGACGTAGCTCGCTCTAAATACATGCTGCTATGCGGGAGTGCTGTCGGGCCTGCCGACAGCGGAAAGGTGGTGACCAGCCCACTAGATGACCTCGAGAAGCTCATACTTCGAGCCTCTCGTTGGTCTCATCGAATGTAGAAATAGAACAATAAGACAACAATCAAGAAAAGCCGAAGTGTAAGTGTTTCACCACTTGCACTGCATCAAAACGAACAATCCTAGTCCTCACCGCCTTCCCTAGGACCCTACTCCAACCTCACCCCTGTAATTTCCACCACCCTTCTCGACTGTCGACAGCCGCTCGCGCATTCGTTTGACTCAAGGGTGTGCAGTGGACCTGGCACTGCACACCTAACGGGCATCATTCTTCTTCTTCCGTCACACTGCCCTTGAAGGTCATGATTTTACTACTTCTTCCACACCGAGAGCATTTGGATCTACTGCCTGGAACTGGCTTAGGATCCCTGTTTTGACCATGAAGTTCGCAACAATAGTTCGCGCTTCTGCTCGCGTCAGAAGCTCATTTTGACGAAAGACAATTCTTTGTCCCGACAGGGCACGCCGCATCCCGTCCCGTTCCTCTTGGTGGAGCGGGCACTCCAGCAGGACGTGAGCCACCGTCTGGTTACCCAGTTCGCAGGCACACCATGCCGAATCTCGTCGGTTGATGCGAGCGAGATAGGCACTCAGTCCGATCCGTCCTGTGCGCAGCTGTATCAAGATTGATGCAGTTGCTTTGCGCAGGCCGAGCCAATATGTGAGTGTCTTCTTTGTTAGTACTTCGAACAGTCGTCTGGTCGGCCG
The DNA here is from genome assembly GCA_028828275.1 of Penicillium frequentans. NCBI lineage: Eukaryota > Fungi > Ascomycota > Eurotiomycetes > Eurotiales > Aspergillaceae > Penicillium > Penicillium frequentans. The sequence goes on along the minus strand of JAQIZY010000003.1, from coordinate 1,566,419 downwards.
ACTGGTCTTTTCTAACGCCCATGTCCTCTCCCACTCGATTTTCGCCTCTCGGCGCAATCGAGGTTTGGCTGCAGCTGCGAGGCAGATGTACCGATTGAGCGAGTTCCGTGGTTCTTCGGGTCCTTGTGCAGCTTCTTTCGCGTATCCATCCACGATCTCATTGCCCACCACACCTTGGTGAGCTGGAATCCATCTGAGTTTTGTTTGAATGCCCTTGTTCGTCAATTGACGGATAAGGTCCAGGCACCCTACCAGGTAAATCTGACCAGAGGGCATGCGCGGTCATCGGAGAGCTTTCAGAGCCGCTTGGCTATCCGCGAATATGACCAAGCCGTTCTTTGTCCGTGTGAGCCAGGGCTCATCAACGTTGAGAACTAATTTCAGAGCTATCTCTATAGCCCGTAGCTCCGCAGAATACACGGTTGACGAGTCGTCATCACCCATTTGGCTTAGAGCGATGTGCTCCCCCGTCTCATCTACTGCTGCTGCTCCTACTTTACTCTGGATGCCGCTTCCGTCAGTATACATAATCAGGGGTTTCTATTCTGGGACTTTTCCAAGGATCAGGCTATGGTGTTGCACAGCAGCGTCTCGGTCCTCGATCGTCACATCTGGTGGCGCTTGCCACGGCGCCAGGACGAATGCCTTTTGACTCTCCCAATTTCTCGTCAAGGCTCCCGGCGGAGTCATGAGACATCCGCCTGGTTTCCAGGCTTGCGCCTCCATGGGTGACCGTCCAACCAATCTCTCTCTTCCAATGGTCTGCGTCGGAGCATGATCGGTGGGATCGTGAATAGGGGCCTCGTTCGTAGCCGTAGCGCCGTTTCCTATACGAGTCGGTTCATCTGAATCGAGATAGGCCGCAGATGAAGCTCTGTATATAAAGGTTCTGCTGCGATGGTTCTGCAAGCATCACTGATAAGGCAGCTGCCTGCTTTTGAATTGCCACGAAAGGGTGACACATATTTCTTGTTTTGGACTTGCTGATGAGCATAGGTTGGTACCATGCGGAGACGCCAAAGAGCATCTGTGAAATGATGACCGCTTGGTAGGTCCTTCGCATTGCATAGAGTGAGGCTCCCACGTTGAACTCGCCAAGCTCCGGAGTGCTTGAAGGGAGACTCTAGCCTAAGCCATGCTTTCTCACGGTGATGGCGGAATTCCAGACCCGGATCTAGCCAGTAGCCTAGGTATCGCGCGGCTGTCCATGTCGCTGTCAGGGTGTGTGCTCGCAGAGTTAGGGATGTGTATTGCGGATTGACCTTTTTAGTATTCACAAAGTGTATAAGTGCGTATGTCTTCGGATCAAAACCTTATGCATGTTTCTCGGCCCATTGATCGGCTTTGTGGCACGCCGCCTTGAGCTTCCTAATGGTCTCGCGTTCGCTGTTTCCCTTGGCCATGAAGCAAACATCGTCAAACCCATCCGTTGCTGGTCACACCGTTATCACAGCTCTCAATGAAATCTGCGTTGTAGATGACCATATCATTTTGGCGATGAATTATTAATTAAAAGAGTCAAACAAATCTGTCTTAAACCATGGTGGGACAGATACGTTGCGAAATCAGGCTATCCAGCAAGTTCGCCAGCGAGCTCAGTTTTCCTCATTCAATCAGTACTGTAACTTACTACATCATAGACACTACAAGTTGGCACAGCACGAGGCCACGGTAACTTGCTGAAGATATACCCTGGTAGGGTGCACTTCTTAGCAATATGTACAATTCTTCAAGCCCGATTTTCACTCGCCTCTATCAACTTCATTTCTAGTGCGCCCTTCCTGCTGTTGGACTTTGGACTGGCGCGTCTTAGTCATTTGACGACGCAAAGCCCGTGTCGAGGTTACACCTGCGTGAGTCAGCCCTGGGCACCAATAAATAACTGGTGAGAAGAAACCTGTTGCAAGTCCTGATCGGACGCCAACTACGTCATTGTTTCTAGACCCTAGCCCCGCTCCGTTTCCGCAAATTCAGTAATAGCTGACGGAGCCCCACCTCTCAGATTATTCTTCTGCTGAGAGCCTCCCTACGATAAGCTTGCTTTCTTACCTTACTTAAATCATATCCAGCACGCTACCGGTGATATTGTTCGCTGTAAGCCTCATATCTGTCTGTATCTTTGCAGGTATTTCGTCTCTTTCCAGGTATGTCCATTCGAGGAGCTGATTTTTATCTGTTTACGCTCTTCTAGTTCGCGCAGAGGCTAATGGCTATTGTTGACGATAGATATTTATAAAGTAGCTCAGATCAACAAGACGCAATAACGGCTCACAAATAGGCTCGCGTGCTAGCCTCGCTAGCTGAAGCCAGCATGAACACCATCTGCTCTATCTATTGTCACCGTTGCCTGGAGGATTACCGTCAAACAATGCTGGCACATGTCCAGGCCCAAATTTCAATATATCTCGGTCCAGACGAGTGCTGGGAAAGAAACAACGAGGATGCGAGCGATACCGTCTCCGGCAATCGGGAACGCAATCAAAACTCTGCTTTTCCAATTACCGATGTGGTTGAACAATCCAGGGGACTTGTTAATGACGCAACTCGTTCTTAACTCTGAGCTATAGAGGTTCTATTCTCTGTATTCGATACCGTGATTAACGTCTCAGCGCGAAAGCTGAGCGAGGCCGATTTGTTAATCGCCTGTCGAACAGTCTGTTGTTTCAGTTTGAAGGAGAAGATGTTTTGTATGTAACACAATTGCTTAATGCTTTGAGGACTGGCTGACTGATTCCAGTGAAATGCGCCGTCAGTGCTCTGAGGGACGTCAACTGGCCACATGAATCATTCGACTGCCTGCAAATCCCGCCAGAGAACAAGACACTTCTCTTATCCATGGCAAAGGCCCGATTGGGACTGATACCGACAGTACCCTTTGACGACGTAATTGAAGGACAAGGTCAAGGACTTACTATCTTTATGGAGTATGTCGGCAAATTGTTTTTGTACTATATTGATGCGTCCGTCCTAACCTGTCCTAGTGGCCCACCCGGCGTCGGAGCAACATCGAAACATTTCAAGCTGCCTCTTTACTCGGTACGAGCCAATAATGCGCTGTTTGTGGCATCGCTAACTTCCTCAGATATCCACAGGCGAGCTCGTGGTCGACCACGGAGATTCCAATGCGCTTGAGCAGCAACTTGAAACTATTTTCAAGATTGCCGATCACTTCAAAGCCGTGCTCCTCTTGGATGAAGCAGATGCGTTCATGGAGCAGCGTACTTCTTACCACGATACACACAATCGCCTGGTGACCGTTTTCCTGCGAAAGCTGGAATATCACCAAGGAATCCTTTTCTTAACTTCGAATCGGGGTATTCAGTTTGATGATGCAATCCTCAGTCGGATCCATTTGACCATCAAGTACAAAGGCTTGAGCAGACAATCTCGCAGGAAACTTTGGTCCCCTTTTCTGGCTAGGGCACGTACGGTTCAAGGATCTGCCGTGATCGAGGAGCATGATCTCCGACAATTGGAGTCTTCAGATCTCAATGGACGAGAGGTGGGTTCCAGAAAGCTGCGGTGCATTGCTCACTTGCTAACTGGCATGGACTAGATCAAGAACATCGCAGCAATTGCACATGCTCTGGCCGAGGCGAACGCCAGCCACGTGAGCTATGAATACCTGGAGTTAGCCGCGGAATCGAATCAGAAGTTTTCGAAGGAGTTTGGCAGAGAAATGCTGACTGGTGGAATGTATGTCTAACCGCACCAGGGAAACCCAAGCGGATAATCTGTTTTCTCAAAGTTGTTGGGCATTCAGGCGGGCGGGCGCTTTTCTTGGGATCTGTGGTTGTACACGATAGTCCACAATAGCGATTTCGAGTTTTATAATAAATTCATTGTTTTCGTTTCATTCTTGGCATCATATTCAGGTCAAGTCCGAGAGCCAGAATCGGACACCACTTCGGACTAGTAGCTCAAATACCATAAATTTATGATCAAAGCAATGCAAGTCATCTTAATTCAAAGCAAAGCATGTCGGCCTCATAGTCTGCAGAGACCAATCCCATCACGTGTGTCGTGAGTAGGCGCGTCGCCGATCGGCCACGCACATTTGGGGCGAGCGCGGTGAGTGTCTCTCCGCGACACTCGCAATACACGACTACCAGCATCCTTGATGGCTCATCGAGGTTTCAATTCTCCGGGGCCTCTGAACAGTTTGACCATGTTGTCTCCCTGGTCCATTGCACTCGCCCGCCCACGCAACATTCTAGCCCCTTGCTCAATGCACTCCGTAATACTGGCGCTCGCAAAGCCACTGACTACGCGCCATCATCTCACAAGATCGCCCGAAGTGCTGCTTGCTGCGGTATATCTCAACGCTCACTGCGAATGTTCGAGTGATCTCCTCTCAAGTGCCCAGTCATCGCAAAGCCATCGCTCGTCCTACAAAATGATTTTTGTTGTGATATGAGGCTGGTGCAGATCAGGAACCAAGCCGAACCATCGGAATTAATCCCGAGGTATGTATACGAAGAGTCAAGTTGATTTCCAATCAACTTGATCTTCTCGTTGTATATATAGCCTGATGTTTCCCTCTGAATAAATAATAAGACAATCAATCTTCCTTTGAACTACAACAATTTTGAAAAAAGGCGTAATCTGAGTGATGATGGTGGATATTTTTGGAAATAATTCCTGTGGTCATGTGTTGTGTGCAATGGCAGAGTCATGGTCCTAAGCCCCTGAAGATTACCGCTCCGCACGAACTTTCGAACTATTCGAAGTTCGCGAATTTCAACGGATCGAATCGAATTCGAACCTTGGATTTCGGGGTTCGAATCTATGGGCGATTCGATTCGCCAAAATTCGCGAACTTCGAACAGGTTCGCGAACTAATATGTAGTATCCAAATAGGAGTTCGCTCTTGTGGACAATCATAACCTCGATAACCCTAGCCACTGCATCCATTGGATTCGCACATAGAAGGGTGTTCTAGATTCGGTTCATAATTTATTTATTCTACGCTGAAAAAGCTATAACTATGTAACTATTGAGACTTCCAACGTTCAGCATCTTTCAGCCTTAATAAGGTCCCAAGCGTCTTTCCTTTCATGGAGAAACGTCGAATGCCAAGCATATCTCTCCCATTATTGAATAATCTCTCGATATCCACTTCTGCTGCTGGTATAGCAAGGTGATCCTGTGCAACCTGGGCCATACAAGTAAATTCAAGCCTATTGATCTTCCACCAGTTTCGTATGAATTCAGTCTGGCTCTGACTTATATCGAAACCAGTGCTGATTGTAGGGGTATCAAAATACTGGTCGATATCAGACTCCGCAGCGTTATACTGTGTGGGCTGAAAGGCTTCCAGAAATCGATATTCGAAGCTCTTGTAACTGGTGTTCAAAGCAGTCGATATAGGCTGTTTCGAGATGGGATATGCTTTTTTTAAGAATGCTCTGATTCAGTCAATAATCCTCTCTCCATCTGGCAGCGTTTTGAGCCACTTGGTCTTGATTCGAGGGTCCAAAACACTTGCGATATAGTATATGTCGTTGCCTTTGACGCAGTCGTGGTAGTACTTTAGGAGTGTCATTCCATCAGAGATAGGAACAGTAAGAGTTGGCAAGACATTCTGCCAGTCGCCTCGCCGTTCCTTGATAGCTGACAGTATAGAACGAAGCTCTTCAAACATCCGCGCCGCCATGTGAATTGAAGGGCTATCCCGAGAGACGTACTCAGTATATTCGTTGAAGGGAGCCAAGATTCTCTTGATATCTGAGAGCTGTCTCCAATCATGAGGGGTGAGACGTAAGGCATGGATATCTGGCTCATCGTTGACCGTATCTTCGAGCTGGCGGCGACGATCTTCGGCTCTCTCAATCATCACAAAAGTAGAGTTCCATCGTGTATCAACATCGTAGTGGATGGCTTTTGTACAGCCAGGTCGATTATCCCACCTCTGTATTCGCTGCGGAGATCGCGCAATCCAAAGAACAAGTAGCCGAAGCTTTGCAATCGGGGAAGCAGGAACGTTCATTGTCTTCCAGCTCCCCTTAGCAACATCATCAAGGAAGTCACAAGCTTCCCTATGTGAACTTGCACGTAAAGACCTCAATATTTTTTTCATGACCAGATTGAGGATGTGAGCAAAGCAGCGAATTTGGGAATTCTGGGTGAATTTCATCGTCCCTTCTCGAATAACAGTATCGGCCAGGTACTCATCCCACCGCTGACACAGCTTTCGGAAAAGGCATCGGTGTAGCGTATCATTGTTAGATGCGTTGTCAGCTGTAATTGTCATAACTTTATCAGATATATGAAATCTTTCAAGAACCGTTACAACAATGTTAGCAAGGTTCTCTCCAGAATGGCTGCCTGTGATTTCAACAAACTCAATACAAGCTCGATATTGCTGGAAATCAGATGACATCCAGTGAGCATTGATTGCTAGCATTGGTAATGAGTTCTGGCTTGTCCAACCATCAAGAGATAACGCGATTGAGGATGCCGAAGCCATCAAGATTCGAAGTTCACTGTCAATGGCATCAAGTCGAAGATTTAGTCGGCGCGAAACAGTGTCCGCACTTGGTATAGACGCCTCATATTCCATGGACCTCAACATAGCCTTGAACGAAGGTTGCTCGACACATGTAAACGGCTGACATGTGGATGTAATCCAATCCAAGATAGCCTCTTCGAATGGAGGCTTCTTTTCTTTGGCAATCCATGAGCTTAAGGGCCCTGGGCGCTCTGATTGACCATCCTGGAAGAGCTTGTGGGTTTGCTGCAGGTGCTGTTTCAACGCCGTAGTTGAAGATCTTAGTTTTGATGCATATCGAAAGAATCGGCATGTAGATGGTGATACAATACACCGATGTTTAAGCTCAGGCCGATCCTTATCTCCTAGTCTCCACGTACCAGATTCAGGTGTTGTTTGGTAGTATTTCCACACCCAACTACGCTCTTTCAACTTAGCCCCGTCTCTCTGCTTGATTTCGACACACTCAGTCTCGTATTCAACTTGAGATATTGATTGTGAAGGGCCTATATCCGTGTCAAGATTCGATAAGCTAATAGAAACGTTGGTGGGAGCATTCGGAGAGCTCGGAGAGGTTGAAACCGGAGTATTTGGTGAGTTAAGAGCAGACCGGACCGCCGTCTTTTTCCGAGGTCGCGGAAGTGGAATATCCTCTTCAAGCAGGCCATATTTATGAAGCGCTGCATAATCGCGTTTATTCTTCCTGGTGTTAGGACAGTCGAATGTGGTTGCAAGTGGAAATGTCATCTGCAAGTTGATATTAGTATACATATCATGCTTGGGTCATAATCCATCGCTTACTCTGAAGCACCGGAAGGGATGGTTTTAAGTAGTTTTTGACCAAGATTTGGATGTTGTTCTTGGTAAAGGCACGTCCGCGCGGAGACGCGTTCTTGTACAATATCGGCTAGCCCGATTGGACTGTCCATTTACACTGCATTGTATTCAACGTGCAAATATTGAAATTTTAACTCCATATCAATAGACTACGTGTATCTTCATATTTTCTATTAGATACTTCAATTTGAAATAAAAGCGACGAGATATAAGATTACGCACTTGTCGAGCGATCTTGGGAGTTGAACTATAATTGTCACACGCTTTGACCCCTTGGGTGTGCTGACCAAGCCTACGTCTTGGTCAGCCCCCCTTCTTGTCAAATCCCCACTAAATTGTCAATATTTACACTTTTTGAGCCTTTCCAGCGTCACCCCTTCTGTATCAACTATATAAAGTGGTTTTCCATCATCTCCCATGACCCATCCCTCGAAATCCTCGAGATCTTTGTTTTCGTCCGATCTTTGCGGAGTTGAGACCGAATCCTGCGCAGCGGCCCGGAGCATGCGCATATGGTCTAACTTTTTCTCTTCTTCGTCACGCTTCCAAATTCGGCGATTAGCGTCTAAAGGGGTTAAGGCAGTAAGACTCGATAACTGCTTTCGAGTCCTTTTGGTCTGAATTGGACGTTGACGAGCTTGAATTGATAATAATTTACTTTCAAGCTCATGGGTGTACTCCGCGTTGATCAATTGGCCAGTTTGATAGTGCTTGAAATCACGTTTTAACCGATTTAGCTCTTCGGTCTGATCTTCCATTTGGTCTGATATTTTTGCAATACGTTTCTCGAGTTTATTCCCCATCCGATTAAGCTTTTCAACTGTTTGTGGTGGGGATATAATAGGCGAAGACTGTGGTTCAGGTGTATGGCCTAATAACTCGAGAATTGGGTCGTTTGCATGCCTTTCATCCCATCTTTTTTGTATTGGTCCGATCACGATATTAGGGTTAAAAGGCCATATACCAGTATCTCGAAACGCGCTTCGAATAATACGTGGTGTAATTGCCTTCTTTCGAATTAAAGTTATATCCTCGAGGAATTGACGCTTTGCTGAATCAGGCCGGAACCACGCGTTTGTAAGCGAATTTTCCTTCCGGAAATGCTGTTTTAGGCTTGAAAATGGCTTTTGGTCTAAAGGTTGTGCAAAATGGGACGTATGGGGTCGAAAGCTTATTGGAATAATCCGATTTTGGTCGCAAAAATCGAGGAATTCGAAGGTTAGGTGGGACCCGTGCCCGTCAAAGAAGAGCACGCGTTTGCCATTTATCCCAACGCGGTTTTTGGTGCTCTCGTGGAAGATATGAAGCCATTCAAGGGCGATTAGATCGGACGACCACCCGGTCAGAGAGACTTGAATATTATAACGTTGATCGAGGGCAGGGTTATCTCGGAACCAATCTTCCATATGCGTCCGACCTTTGAAGATTAGATATGGGACCATTGACCACCCATCCGCAGCAACACACTCGATTGAGGTAACAATTTGACCTCGATCGACCGAGGCAAGCTTCTCGGAGCTATATCGGTAGCGCGTGACGACCTTTTGAGACCGTGTTTGACCTAATTGGAACCCCGTTTCGTCGAAATTATAGATATTCTTCGGACTAATCCCTTCTAACCAACCTCCAACGTGTTCAAACCAAGTTATCAAACGGGATATATCCTCGGATTCGAGTCTATTCTTATCGATAGGCCTTTGTTTAATCCAAAAGAAGCCTTCTGGAAGGCGTCGTACGAACCGACCTGCCCAATTCTTCCCGATCGGGGGTTGACCCGACCGCGCCAATATAGAATTAGCGCAACGCTCGATATCTTGGAGCGTACAAGGTGCCCATAGATCGTCGAGCTGCTTAATATATCGGACTAAAGCAGTCTCTTGCACTAAATTTAGGGCACGTTGACTCGATCGCTTATCCTCGAAGTTTCCGCGTTCGTGGAACCGGCGGACGAGCGTTCGATATGGAAGGTTAAACGACCGGGCTAAAACGCTTAAATTAGGCGTTTGTTGATCGGATACAGTTGCCAAGGCATTTTGGATTCGAGTCTCGAGGTCAGAAGGCATATTTAGCTTGTTATGGCTGAGAGATAGGATTAAAAGGTGAAATATTGACAATTTAGTGGGGATTTGACAAGAAGGGGGGCTGACCAAGACGTAGGCTTGGTCAGCACACCCAAGGGGTCAAAGCGTGTGACAATTATATTTTCGATATGGGTAGGGCGAAAGCTTTTACTAGCTAATGCTGCTCTCTAGCTTGTTCAAGCCGACGCCAAACCCTCAATTTCATGTCAAATTAAATAGAGATAGTATCTCCGAGTTTCTTGAATAGCTACTTATTCAACTTATACTGCATGTGATGTCGGTTGCTCACCGATAGAACAACAGATATAGTCGGACGTGATTTACCGCTTTCCGGATAAGGGTTTAGTACAAAAAGTTCGCGAACTTCGAATCGAGTTCGAATCGACCTTCAATTCGAATTCGCACGAACCGATATTTACGATATTATTTCGAATCGAATCGAATTTGGCAAAAGTTCGATTCGATTCGATTCGTGCGGAGCCGTACTTGAGAGACCGCAAGCCAGAGCACGGTTTGGCCCTCGCAGTTTAGCAGGTCGATTCTGAGTCGAGGGTGTTGGTACACAACCGCAGATGATGACTTGCTCGCCACACTGAGCCACAACGCACTTTCTCCTTGGGAGTTTCTCATGTTCACGCGTAGCTTTTTCTTCTGCAGCGAAAGGTTGATCACCCGTCCTGAACCGTATTTTGCGGCCGTCATGAGAGGAGAAAGACCGTCGACCCGCGCATTGATGTCGGCTCGGTAAGAAAGCAAGGTCTTTGCAAATCTGCGATTGTTAGTTTTAGCGGCCCAATGAAGCGCCGAGCTATTTTGATGCTTGACATTGTGTTTGATCAACGCCAGACGCAGCTTAGGATAGATGTTTCGGTGGGCCTGAGCAAAAGCACGGATTTCGCCGCCCGTTAAGGAACTGGCTATGATCCAAAGGATCTCTGTTGGGAATTGGATAATGGACATCTGCGGGTATCTTTAGCTTTGTAACACCATTGAAGGCATCGACCTTCCATACCTTTGGTCTCGAATTTCCCCACGTGAACATACATACGAAGGTTCTAGGAGAATATATTGTTTCGCTTCAAGACAACGAGTGAAGTTGATGTAGAGCAACGAGTCGATGCGACTATATTTCTACCAACTTAGCCATGAAGTTGTGAATTTGGAGATATGAGGAGCTTTAAGTATCACCAAGGCAAATGAGTGGGTGCTTGACCACCAGCTAGAGTTCCATGCTCTTACGCATCCAAGGCTCTGGGAACGTACTTACATATTTCAGGAGCCTCACATCCCGCTACGGAGTGAGAAATTAATGGCTAATAGTGCACTCGTGGGGTTTGAAAGTCCTCACAGCTCGCGCTTCCTCCAGCGAAGAACAGTGCTGGCCCCGGGGTCAAGAACAACAGCTCTAGGATTTGGCTTAAGAGCCCCAGGATCAGGCCAGCTCCCAGAGCCAGTGAATGCATTCCAAGGTCCGGTTCAGTTGTTCACGGGATCACCAATCGAGGTCCCAGGACCAGTTGTCGCTTGACCCGTTCGGGCCAGAAGCCTGCACGTGAAAACCAGTGTCCGCCCTAAGGATACCTCACTTAGATCCCAATCAAGCACGGCCCTGGTCCTGGCATCTTGAGCGAGCGTTCTAGAAGCGCTATATCTCCCAGGACCGGTCAAGACGATCTTAAGCCCAATCTTGTCGGAAACAGAATAGACCTACAAGGCTCTGGGACTGCCTTCATGTTTTCAAGTCTCCATTGCTTCATGCACTAGATGTTACTCTTCCTTACCAATCTCAACTTGTCACTTGAAATTATAAAGTCATCGTCCTTCCTTCCCACCCTTGCCCATCACAAGAACAAACGTGGATTCGAGTGTGAAAGCTGAAATGACTACAAAGGCCTCTGATTATGTGGAACTCCCTCCACTGGACCTGTCTGTGGAGAAATCTATATGCTTCGGCTGCGTAAGTCGTCCAAGCCCATCTTCGCAAACATCATCTAATCTATGCCTCTAGGCGTTTTTCCTCCGCGTGGATCCAAGCTCGACGAGCAATTATACGGCGATCAATGGATCAACTTAGGGACAAGCGATTTACAGCGACTCTCTATGGCTTTCACTACTCTGCCTGACCAATCCCTTCAATGGCTGCTAGAGATAGGGGTGACCATACACTATCAAATTTCCCTCACCCAGCATCAAGTGGCCATGAGCCTCTGTGGACCGCCCTCCTTATTGATTTGTCCCTTTTTTGAAATTGCCTGTGCTGGTGAGGTTTTGTCGCAGCCTCCAATATACCTGCAGCCACCTCTTCGTGCGAACACGGACATGAAATTCGAGAATCCGCAGTGACTTAGGCTTGCTGGGAAATCGAATAGTGAATGCACCTGGAAAATATTTGCGTCTGTAGCTTTTTTTTGGATTCAGATTGGCTCTGTTTAATCTGTCTTGGCTTGATACATTCAAAAACTTTGATGTTCGATCGGCAATAAATAGTGTGATGACCATGTGTCTACATTTTGATATGGTTTCAATGCTAGAGACGCAGCATAGACAATAATTAGGTGTAGAATTTAGCCATTGGGCGCCCCTTGACTATTCAGCTCAGTAAACCTGGAATTGTAACATGAAAGGCTCTCTGGATCCGACGGGTAGCATTGGCCGAAGTCCGGCTTATGGTGTCAATCATCCATGTGTGTTGTCCAAGGCAGGTCAAATAAGAGCCGTAGTACTACAATCAATGTAGCATGGCTGCAGTACACTCAGTGGAAATATTTTGAGTGGGCGATGGCTTAGACCCTGAAAATCGATCTTCAACAGGTGAGGTGACTTACTCAGAACACAGCATGATCGTCGTCCTCTATTTGAAATCAACAGCCAATGCTGGAGTTCAGATGATGGTGATGAAGGTGCATGCTGTCGCAGTCGAGCGATGATCGCTGCCCACCGTTTTCAACTGTTGAAAGTACGGTCGTTGAGACCAGGTTGAACGTTGATCAACGCCCTTCAGGAAAAAGTAACAATTAAATAAAAGATAAAAGATAAAAAACCTGATAATTCATTATCGTTTCAAATTTTAAGAAAATTCCGAGGGCACGATCCATCCTGAAGATGACCGTTCGATTTTCACCGGCCTGTACTTGGATATTGTCTGGCCCGTCACCTCAGTAAGTCGAGTTTCAACAGACCTAACTTTGCACAGGCAACTTCGAAGCCCCCGAAAACAATGCCCCCAAAAGGCGACAGACAGAAAAAAATTCACCGCGGCAAAACAAAGCAGGCGGTAGCAAGACCAGTCAAGAGACCTATAAATATGGCCTTCTTCCCTGGTTCTGTGTCGAAATAATTATCTTCCTTACCACATCTGACGGATTCCCATGCAATAGAACCATGAGTACTTTCTCTTACTGTTTCCGTCTTCGCGCCTGCCAGCCGGACCATGAGTCTTGACTGGCCACAATCCTTTGGTGAGTGCTGTATCCATGTGCCTTGTCGAGTGGAGCTAACAATGTGACTCCTGGCTAGCTTCTTGACCACAAGAGTGCAAGTGAGGCATCCTGCAGGTGAGTCCTTTGTCAGCCCAATACTATCGGACAGTGCTGAAATACCCAATATCACGATCAGCCGGGTCATGTCAAATAGGACGGATCCAAGTCAGCACTCCAAGGTTATGCAACTACCTGCCAGTCACAACGATGACCGAGTCACCCGTGACCCTCGAGCTATTGATGTGAGTCATGACCCCGGATTTCAGTCCTACGGCTGACATGTACTTCTCAAACGGTGCCTTCAGTAATCATCAGCGAGACCTTCAAACATTGACCACCGCCATCCTCGAGCCCTCTCCATGCACATGTCGCCATTATTTTGAACGGTTCTGCGTTTTGATTGTGTCTCAAGCAAGGCCACTTATGCACTTCATCGCGGCCACCGGTCTGGTGCGGCTGAACGTTTGTTGAGATAAGTACGCCTGCCCAGTGCTTCTGCCCCATCACCACCCATTCATCGTCTGCCATGATTGTGGCTGGAAGACAAACGGACCAAACCGACCTCATGTACTACAAGACGGAAGATGCGTTGGGTCGGTTTGGAGTTGAGACTTGTCCCTGCAAAACGAGTCTTTCACGTCTTGGTAGTGTCGTCCGTCTTAGGTGCAGGGCGAGACTAAATTACAGAACCGTGAGTGAGCCCTTTCATTATGAGACACATGCTGACTATCTTGCAGGGCCACAAGCCAAGACGTCGGGTTACGTGACGTACAACTCGACGAGCCTCGCCCGTGTCTTGCATCGTACCACCCTAAACATGAAGCAATGTGTATTCCTTTGGAGACTGTCTCGACGGTCAACGTGATCTAAATTGCCCGATCACTTCAGCCTTTCGCCTTACCCACTGATGCCGACTGAGAACATCAGCTGCTACCCCACATCATTGGAAAGCTGAATTAGCCATGCATCCAATATAACGACCGGCAACATGCGATACCTACTGAGGTTATCAAACTTGCCTCTGATGAGCTTCGGTATCGAGGGACCCTTCCACGGTGGGGCCGGCTTCCACACCTGTGGAGGGTATGAGTAAGAAGGATGCCGGAGGTCGATTCGGTGATGCAAAGACTTTGGTCTCTGAGGGCGGATGTCGATCGCCATGGACCAGTACAGGAAGATGACCATGGAGCATTCAGATCTGCCGCAGGGCTTGTCGCTTTCCGTGGTCGCTTTCTGCCATTTCGCTGCTTCCGTCAAATCTGGTGTCGTTGTTTCCGGAGGACAGAGAGTCATCGCTTTCGACAACAGTGGCTCTTTCGGAGAGACATGCGACTGTCTGGTGACAGCAGATGGCAGGCATATCGTTCATTCCCTTCGTTCAAAACCAGCGACAGCGCCAGCTCCCTACGGTGAGGCAATGAATGAACGAAGCAACTGTCACCCCCCTCCAGAAGACAAAGTCCTTTGCGTCACACTCGCCCAAGCGTTGCGTTCCTTCCTACCTCTTACAACTGCTCGAGGCATCTCCATTGGTAGCTTGCCAGTTCCTGCCTCAACAGCGCATCGAAGATCGTTGTCCACCGTGCACATACTGCCCTTCATGACTGGGTGCTACCATTGGGCAGAAAAAAATCATTCGAGCCCTCTCCCGTGGTGTACCAGCATCTGTTGTGGGCAGGTTTCAGATACAGCGCTCTTCATCGCCATCAAAGGGATGGGAATGACTTGCGTCTGCGATGCCGCAGCTTGAGCATGGCATCATGGAAGGGCCCCTTCTGTTTTCACAGACCCCTGATGCCCAAGATAAGCTCCTCGCCTTTGAAATCTCTGCGCCCCACTCCCTGACACAAACAGTGCACGCCCTGAACAATGAAGGCACCCATTTCCGATACGCCGTTGACGTTTCATCATCAGCTCGCGTCTACCAGCCAGTACCAAGGTCACAAGTCTAGACCACATCACCATATCCCGTACGGGAAGGATTGATGAGCCATGTCGACCTGAACAGACCGAACACCACCTCTCTCAGCTGGAACTCTTGCGAAAAACGCGATAAAGTTATCTAACGCCCTAGGCGCTGTCTAGGGCTCATTTTATTGTTCATTATAATCAAAGGAACCAATTGAACCCACTTTTAACTTATTTCCGTCATCGTGGTTGCCGCCATGGCCGGAAAGAAGAAAAAGGGGGGTTCCATGGACGAGTAGGGTTCCGAAAGGAATAAAGGAATGCGAATAAACGCCTTATTCATATTCGCACTCCGCGAATATGAATATATGAATTTTTTATTCACGCGAATAAACGCATTATTCATATTCGCATTCATATTATTCATATTGTGTATTTTATCCGGAATAATACTTTGTCCGATACGGCGGTTATCGCATTACTGAAATACCCTTAGAGGTCTGTTTCATATTGCCATCACTTCATCGGCGATGCTGGACGGTGTAATATCACTTGCAGGCATATGCTGAGATGTTAAAATCGCTTTTATTGGTTTCTTAGAAGCCTGTTATTCCGTAAGCAAGTAACGCAAGCTGTTTTCCCCATTTGCGGGTGCTCACATTGGAAACCTTCACACCGGCCACAGAGATCCTTGGAAAAATATATATCTACATGCCCAGTTTCATATTATCTTGGGTCAAATTATCGAATAGACCTGCTCAGCCCCGCTATATACCTTCAGTTAACTGTAAACTCTGTCTATATAAGCAACTCGATAAATGACACGTAAAAACGCGTTTGCCGCACGACGCCGAGCTCTCAGTAGCCCTAACTACATTTTGTTTACATTCAACCCCATCAAGATCGCGTCGCTGGAAGCTGGGAAGAGACCTATCAATTTTCCACATCAAGAAGGGAATAAAAAGCGCGAGCATGATTGAGTTCGCCCGGATTCATTCTCAAGTCCCTTGCCAGCCGGCTCCTTGTTGTTCTACCGGAGGAGAGCCTATTCAGGCAGCCCAAGGTATGTTATACCTTACTGCTGATTCCTCTCTGAGATACTGACCCCAAGAAACGGTTGCATGGCGTCTGAATCTCATCCGATCTTGCGGAGGACTCGCGGTCTTCCTCGTCGGGACTATAATGCCCTACACAATGGCCTCGTTCCCTCATCTTCGGAGCAATCCGAGGAATCGATCGGTGAAGTAGAAAACCCTTTCTCTCCCGAGCCCTCCCTACCTGTGCACACCGACGAAACACTTCAGTCAAAACGGTGTTACTCTTTAGTGAGCTCTTCACCCTCCCCACTTGATTCCGCATTTTTGGAGAGTAGCGGAGGTACGGCGAGTCCGCTCCCATCAA
Source organism: Penicillium frequentans (assembly GCA_028828275.1). Taxonomy (NCBI): domain Eukaryota; kingdom Fungi; phylum Ascomycota; class Eurotiomycetes; order Eurotiales; family Aspergillaceae; genus Penicillium; species Penicillium frequentans. The sequence goes on along the minus strand of JAQIZY010000003.1, from coordinate 1,550,223 downwards.
AAAGACGAAAGACCAAGTCGTATTCCAGTTGGACCGTCGAGCACTTTTGGACCACAGATCTCGATAGCACTTGGTGTCGGCGGGATGGCCCGCCAAAGAAAGATCGACTGCTGGTGTGCAAGCACTGCAACTGGTCCTCCAGGGATTCGGCGCGCTATGGTTCCACTTCAAACTTGCTGGTGCACCTCCAAACCAAGCATCATATTAAGTCTGAGACCGGCTCCATTTTCTTACCCGCGGCCGAAGGAAACATCGACCGATTCTTGGAGACGCCAAGAAGGAAGGCTGGCGTTGAAGAGATGCTAATTCGATGGGTCATTCAAACAAGACAGCCCTTTACAATAGTGGAGCACCCGGCTTTCAAGGCACTTATTGAAGCAACAGGGGCTTCTTTGCCCATCAAGACCGCTGATACTCTGAGCAACCGAATTAAGGAGGAATTCCACTCACATAGGGCTTACGTGAAAGACGAACTCAAGAGGAGCAGCCGGACACTTGCATTGTCTCTTGACGTGTGGACATCGGAAAATCAAATTCCAATCATGGGTATCATCGGTCACTGGATATCTCCCGATTTTGAAAAGCGAGATGAACTCCTTGAGTTCACCGAAATTAACGGACCGCATTCTGGAGAGAACCTAGCGGAGGTTGTGCTAAAGATGCTTGACGAACTAGACATCGCGCCCAAACTCCTGACTATCACCGGGGACAATGCAGGCAATAATGGAACACTCTGTGATAGCCTACATGACCAGCTCCTTAAGAAGTATGACAATGATGATGACCGCTTTCGCATCAGACCTCTCATGCGGTTCCGTGGACGGCAGAGCTTTATTCCATGCCTTGCCCACATCCTCAACCTGATTTGCAAAAATGTGTTAGCCTCTTTAAAGGCTGGCTCGGCTCGGGAAGCAAAGGCGATACTAGACGACATGGCCATCCATGTTAGTCCAGCGTTCAACTCCCTTCATAGCACGAAAGGAGCAATTATGAAAATCAGGCTTCTGACACTATGGATTGCTCGAAGCCCACAACGCCGCCAAAATTGGAAAGAAATATCCCCGAGCAAACAAGTCAGTTATGATGTGGACACCCGATGGAACTCAACGTATATCATGATTCAAGATGCCCTACGGCTGCAGACTGAGCTGGGGCAATTCGTGCGAATACATCCAGAGGTTCAGGCCCTCCAGCTTACCGATAGTGACTGGTCGACACTTCAGCAAGTAGCGAAGATTCTCAAGCCGTTCTGGGACCATACAAACTCTGTTTCAAAGACATGCCCGACGATTGTGGAAAGTCTTCCGATTTACTGGAGTTTGGACGATCTGTTGAATGATGTTCAAAACGCGGAGGGGGATTTTGAAGACGTAAGCCTTGAAATTCGCAATGCGGTGGAGAGAGGCATTCAGAAGATGAACAAGTTCGCTAGAAAGATGGACGACAACCTTCTTTACTATGTGGCTTCCGTATTAGATCCACGCATCAAGTCATCTTTGATTGTGTCTCAAATGAGCGAGCAAGATTCGGCCCTTATCGTTTCGCAAGTGCGGGAATTTTTAAAGAAAGAATACCCTCCAGAGCCATTCGTCTCCCGTGAAGCTAATCATACACGCCCACCGGGGATGTCGGAAACTATGTGGAGAACCCTGTGCAAAGTTCAGCCATCCAAAGAGGCGTCTTTGTCGGATGTTGATAAGTATTTGGATTCTCCGCCGGTCAACTGGTCCCACCATATGATTGGTGATGCGGACGCAGAATGGGTCCTAAAGTGGTGGAAGGCGAACGCGTTTAATTTTCCACTCATGGCAAAAGCCGCTCGCGATTATCTATCTATCCCTTCGGCAGAGGTTGGGGTGGAACGCGAGTTCAGCAATGCTCGAAATATCTTGGGCCTCCGAAGACATCGCCTGAACGCGGAGACTATGCGATGGTTGATGTTGTTGAGAGAAAAGTCTTAAAATCAAATCTCATCTTTGTTATGTATGCATGTCATTTTCGATGCTTCGGAAAGAAAATTAACCTGTATTTCACCATGGAACAGAGTGTACGCGTTGATGATGTACTCGAACGTAATGAAACGAAAGGTCAGGTAAGGTATTTTATTATATGAATAAATATGAATTATTCATATATTCATGAATAAATATGAATTATTCATATATTCATGAATAAATATGAATTATTCATATATTCATGAATATTGCGAATATGAATAAGCTCTTTATTCATATTCATATTATTCAATTCATATTATTCATATTCACAAAAATTTGTGAATATTCATGAATAATCATATTCCTTTCGGAACCCTACGTGGGTTAGTAATGCGGTCAGTAGACTGGCTTGAAGGCGCTTCTCCAAGTGTTCAACATCCTATCTTCGGCAGTTGAAGCGCGTCCACCATGAGTAGCACGAGGTGGTTTGGTGGGTTAGATCGGGAAGAAAGAAGAAAAAAGGGGGATGATCTATGTTGGTCGGCATGGTTAAGTGGCCTCGAGGCGGCCCGTGGCGATGGCGAATCGTATTGAGGCCCGTACTGCCTCTAAGTTCGGTGCCCATTTCTCATTATTGGAATGCGATTTCCCTCCTAGGTAGAAGGATAGGTTCCCTCGGTGGGGGTCGTCACATTGTAGCATATCCGTCCGGTGTCCGGTCCACTTCCGACATCGAAAGAGGAAGTGCTCCACAGTTTCCTTGGCTTGTCCGCACGCACACTGATCCGTGTCAGCCGCGTTGATCCGATAGAGGTATCCGTTCAGTCTCGCCATGCCAGTCCGGAGTTGGGCTAGCACGGTTGCTTCCTTCCACGACAAGCGATAATACAGCAATCGCGTGTGTTTTCCTGGAAGTGCTGCATCTACTCGTTTGGCGTGCTTTCCGACGTCCCCTGGCAGGGTATTTCTGGGGACTGCTTGAGACCGTGCGAGACTAAGTGTGGTTGATTTCATCCTCGGGGCGCGCTCTTGTAGGAGGGCGTCTTCTTGTGTCGCGGCTCTAGCCTGTGCAGATATAATATTGCATTGGTATACTAAGATCTAGTCTGTTCTTTTAAGCCAATACAACGGAGAGATGGGCAAATTCCCCCCCATGCTTTCCCAGCTCCTTATCCAGCTCATTAGTACTCTCATTCCTAGATGTCCGTAGATCCTCTTGCCTTCAAGATCTTAGCCTTTGGGGTTCCAGCAGAGCCAAAAACCTTCTCCCACACTCATATACCCGTTTGCTCCTTAAGCCCACCCTCCAGGCCAAGTTGCAGCTCTGCTAAGTCCCCTTAGGGTCACGGCATAACAACCTTCCTGCTTCTTGTGAACCGACATGCGCATCCGTCCTCTCGGGCTATACTGACAGTGTTGTAAGGATCTCTAGTCGGCAGCCGATGGCGACGCGCCAACCTTCTTCCTAGCCATCGTTGCCATAGTATACCTCAGTCCACAAGTTGGCGTGATTTCTTGCTTCCTGATACCTAGTATCCTCTCGTTCTCTAGGCCGACCATGTCTTGCAGATGGTCCCTTTATACACCCAAGCCTGCAGCGTATAATCCTTCCATCCACTAACCAAAGTATCCTCCGATTTGAGGTAGGGAGCCCCAGCAGCCGATGGCGATACACCTTAACCCTAATCCCACAAATCCAATTCTACCCCACAGGTGTCCTGCTCGACTTCGATCCGCGCCTCTGAGAGGCTCTGTGAACTCCCCTTGGGATGACGGCATGAGAGGCTGTCACCGTTATCGTCGGATGGTTTTTAAATCGTTCCTGTGTGCCAAAGGGGCCTCGTGGTCGCTAGAATTGCGGTGGAGGCAGGCCGCAACATCGCGGACTCGTTTCCTCTGGTCGCCATTGCGTCTCTCATTGGCTCTGGAGTAACAGAGACTCCAGGTTCGTAGCCCACGCCTCGTACAGGCTGAGAAATCCGACTTCGTGGGCCGCGCTGCGTTACACACACACACACACACACACACAATTCATTAACGCCCGGCGGCTGAGCCGAAAGGGCAACTATCGCTAAACTACTATACATGTCTTAGTATATACAATTCTGTGACTCATTGCCGCCCATACACAAGACCTTGGCGAATTTGTCATTCTCAGCATGCAGTGTCGCAGCGCGCTGCGTTACAAACAAACAAACAATTCATTAACGCCCGGCGGCTGAGCCGAAAGGGCAACTATCACTGATCTACTGTACATGTCCATCTGTGTGTGCTGTGTCTCCTGAAAGCCCATACATAAAACCTGATAACATATAACATTTCCAGAAAGCAGTGTCGCAGCGAGTTTCTCGTGGGTTAGTAAGTGGGTTAGTAGGCTGGCTTGAAGGTGCTTCTCCAAGTGTTCAACATCCTATCTTCGGCAGTTGAAGCGCGTCTACCATGTGTAGCACGAGGTGGTGGGTAAGTAGGGTCGGAAGAAGGGGGTGGGGGTCATGTTGGTCGATATGTTCAAGTGGCCTCGAGTCGGCCCGTCGCAATGGCGAAACGTATGGAGGCCTGTACTGCCTCTAGGTTTGGCGTCCACTTCTGATCATCAGAAGGCTGTTTTCCGCCCAGGAAGAAGGATATGTTTCCTCGGTGAGTCTGCGTGCATTGTAACATTTCCGTCCGGTGCGCCGTCCACTTCCGACATCGGAAGAGGAAGTGCTCCACGGTCTCTCTTGCTTGTCCGCAATCGCATTCATCCGTCTTTGCTACATTAATTTGATTGAGATACCCATTGAGCCTAGCCATGCCGGTTCGGAGCTGGGCCAGTACGCTCGCTTCTTTCCACGTGAGGCGATCATACAACTGCCGGGTGTGTTTGCCTGGCAGTGCGGCATCTACTCGTTTTGCGTGTCTTCCTATTTTCTCTGGTAGCTCACTGCTGGGGACTGCTTGGGACCGTGCGATGTTCAATGTTGTCGACTTCATCCTCGAGACGTGTTCTTGTGGGAGAGCATCTTCATGTGTTGCAGTTCTGGCCTGTTCTTTAGCCAGCCCTAACAGCTTGTTGTCTTCGGTAGTATGGATCCAGTGGAATTTGATGCGGTTTCCATTCCTCCGCAACCTTCTCATCAACTTGTACATCTGACAAACAAACTCCTGGCCAGACTGTCGTCGGGGGTTCCTTAGCGTGAGCACCGCCGCCTTGTTGCTTGTGAGCAACGTAGTCCTGTAGTCCTTGATTCCCACTATCATTTTCAACACATGTGCCATGGCTGCCAGCTCCGCAGAGAACGGGTTCTGCTCTGCCCTCGCGCCCAATGTGATGGAAAACGTTTTAAGCTTCAATTTTCGATTTCGAGGTGGCCGTTTCTCGATTGCGACTCCAAATCCCACCAGCCCGTTCCGTGCCGAGCTGCTGACCGCGATCTGCATCAACCCGCCCGCTTCAGTCTGAGGTTCATGTTGTCCGTCAATGTTGGCCTGTACGCGTTCGTCCCATGGGGCCAACGTGAACGGGTCAATTGTTTCCAGTGTCTCCATGTCGATGTGCCTAAGCGCATCTGCCACTTGGTACAGCGGCGAGCGATGATATCGTCTGAACTTTCTGATCCGGTCTGTACCTCTGCGGAGCGGGTTTGTTTCAGGAAGGGTATGCATGTCCGTCCACATCTTCACGGCCCGTCTCCAGAAGCGGTTCCGCGCGGTAGCAATGTGGGCCTCCGCCTCCGCTACGCTGGTCGCAACGGTGAGGAATGTCCCCACAATGGCTTGTGCTCCAACTCTTTGGACCCGATTGATCGGCCCCATGGCCTTGTCCTTACACGCGTGCATCCAGACATTGGAGGCGTAGTCCACAACTGGCGCCACTGTCGATGTAAATAACTGCCGCGCCGTTGCTGGGGAAAGGCCGCGAAGTCGCCGGAGCTCCATCGCTGCCTCGAGGCCCTTGGATGCGGCCCTCGCCATATGTTCCTTGTATTTCAGTCTCGTGTCCATCAAGACACCCAGGATCTTGACGTGATCTTTGGGCACAACCGTCTGTCCCTTGATGATAAACGACTCATGGTCCGATTTACGCATCTTGGGAGCAAAGTGTATGATAGCTGTCTTTTCCGCTTCAAAAGTTGCTCCACTTCTCCTTTCCCAATCGAGCGCCTCCTTGATAATTGCCTCGATTCCTTGCCGGTTACTCTGCGCGGTTGGCCCGGTCACCCATGCGGTAAAATCATCCACAAAAGCGACCGCTCCTCCTTGGCTGTCGATCTGTCTTTGCACGAGGTCTGCGTTGAAGAAAAGGAATAGGATCGGAGATAGGGGTGAGCCCTGAGGCAGGCCAGCTTGGGGCAATCTTCGGCCCTCAGAAAGCTGCCCGTTGATCTGGATGGTCGCCGTTCGCTCTGAGCAGAATGCCTCGACCCACCGAAGTAAGTCATCTGGTATGCCTCGCGCTTTCATCCTCTGGAGCAGTCGTTCTTTGCACACACCGTTGTAGGCGCCTTTGACATCGAAGCTGATCAAACTCAACACCCGTCGGCCACGCCACGCGGTGTAGATCTGTTCTTGCAACAGCACGAGCGCCTGCTCCGCGGACCGTTGCTTTCGGGCTCCGAAATGGCTGGTTGGGAGCAAGCCGTGTGTCTCCACAGCGTGCGAGGTCCTTTCCGCAACCACCGATTCCAGTATCTTACCCAGCGTCGCGAGGAGCGAGATTGGTCTCCATGCCTTTGCAATGGTGTAATTTTCTTTATTCGGCTTCTTGAGCGGTATGATCTTCGCGTGTCTCCATTGTGTCGGTAACGCGCTTTCTCTCAGTGACGCCTGGAATAAATCGAGAACCCTGTGCTTGACCGTCGGCCACGTCATCTTCCAGACTATCGCCGGTAGACCGTCTTCGCCCGGTGCCTTCCATGATTTTGCAGCAAAAAGCTGTCTTTCGATCTCTTCTATGCCAACCGTAGGCATCTTCACCGGTTCTCTCTGTGGTCTCATCCCCTCGTCTTCAATCACATCTGGCAGAGGTGGGAAGAACTCTTCTGCTTGCTCCTTATGGTCAGTAGTACTAGTCCCATCTGCTCTGACGAGCTGCGGTAGTTTCCCAAATGCCGCATCGTCCCCAGACTTCAGGTATTTGGCGGCTTTCCAGATATTCTCGTTGTCTGCGAGAAACTCATTCCAGTGCTTCTTCTTTTGCTTGCGGATGGCATCATGATATTGTTTTGCCGCATCCTGAGCCATCTTTTCGAGCTGAGGTACTTTTCGCCCTGCCCGTCGCTCCGAGCGAGCGCGATTGCGCCAGTACGTGTATATATAACGGAGTTCTGTCAGGTCGGTTGTCCACCACCGCTTCGCGTGTGGCGACGGTTTCGCTCTTGGAGTTAAAGTATGCACTGCGTTTGAGACGGCGGACATCAATCGGTCGGTTTTCTGCTGCACTGTGCCTTCCGACGGAGTGGCGGCCAGGGTGCTCGCGATTCTAGCATTGATCTCTTTCCATGGTGCGTTCTTCAGAAGAAGTCGTTCCTGATGCTTCGGGGCGGACCACGGCGCATCAAACACCGTCTCAATCGTCCGGTGATCTGAGCCGTGCTCAGTCCCGTGTATTACACATTTGGTCATCAGGTCTGCCAAATTGTCGGAGGCCAGGACGAGGTCAATTGTGGATTCGCAGTCCCCATACTGTCCTTCGCCATGCCATGTTTTCGTGCCTCGTTTAAGCAAGCTACTAAGAGCAAATTCACTCATGAGGCCAATGATTGAATCCGCTTCGCCTTGTCTTCCCAAGGACACCTCGTCTCCACCCCAGAGTTGATCATGGCGGTTGAAATCTCCCATAATCATGATGTTCACCACCGCGCCCGTGTCTCGTCGCACCATCGCAATTGCCCTTCTCAAGTGACCACACGCGTCGTCCAGGGCCATTGCATCTCCCCCTTCGACGTAGACTGATGCTATAAAGATCAGCCGTTCGGGTAGTCGGATGACCGCCGCCGTCAGATCCGGGGACTCAATGGCCACTTGCTCCGCTTCTACATCTTTGTTGACCCAAAGCATGCTCCGGATCGCCCATCTGCCTTCCCTCCAGGTGGAGGGTACCATTTTCGTCCATTTGTGATGCCCCATCGGGGTGGTCAGGAGTCGTCCCTGAATCCTCCTCGCCTGGGGTTCCTGAATCGCTAACGCCACTGCGTCCTTAGTTTGTTCGTCGTTCATTAAGCTCTCATGCACGGCACCCTGCTTCCTCACATTCAATTGGAGTATTCGAAGTGTTTTATTCATGATGTGGTGGGTAGAGCTTCCGGCAATTCTTGCTAAACGATTCATGTGGCCCACCGCATGGAACACACTTTGGAACCTCTTGATCGCAGCGACTGTGGTGATGACCCTCCGCGGCGCACTTTGCGCACCTCTGGGTCTTCCGGCATTGGAATGCCTTGTGACCAATCTCCTGGCAGTTATAACATTGCATCGGTCGTGGCCGATATTCAAAGACACTGGTTGTCCCGGATTCCCCTCCAACGTGGAAGTATCCGTCGGCCAGGAGCCTCCGCACGTCGGAGCCTTTAGTGAGGTACACGACCATCGAGCCATATGGCTTCGCGGCTTCCTTGCTGCTAAGCCACGTCATCTTGGCGACCGTAGTTTCGTTTTCTTCACTCAGTGCTACGGCTGCTCCAGCCAGAATGGCATGGTTGTCATCCAGCACCGTAGCCCTCTTGACGCCGTCGACCTTGATCGGGTAGAGCTCGTCCCGGAGCACCCGGGCTCCTGTTCCGATCTTTTCTTCCGCCACTTTCTTGACCAGCTGGTGCTCGGCTTCATCGCGACACGCAATCCTGATCCGATTGGGGTCTCTTGGACTCACGGTGACCGCGCGGCAGCGCCAGTGGGTGTGATCATCCATCGTTCGGATCTCTTTCTCGATTGCGGCCCTGATTGAGCCCGCGGATATTTTTTTCATTTTCATTTCCATTTTCGGTCATCTTCGAGGTGTCTATCGTACAGTACAAAGTTTCGGTAAAGGTGGCCGGTATCGTGCCCAGCGTTGACAGTGTCTGTATGTTGCTTGGGTAACTGGTTGGAGGAGTGCGCGCGACATCTGCATAGGACGGGGAACTTGTGGGAGCGGGAACGCTGATTTCCTCGCGCAAGGATTGAATCTCGCGGAGAATCGCATCATGGTTGTTCGGAGAATACGACCCGGGCTGGGGTTGCGGTGTCGCGGGTCTATCTGCTAGGGTCTGTAGCTCGTGTCGAACTTCTGCAAGGGCGGCGCTAAACTCTTCTTTGAGGGCTATAAATTCTTCTTTGAATTTTTGGAGCTCTTTCTTGTTTTGTTCATCTCGCTGTCTGATCTCCTTCCTGAGTTTGGCAAGTTCCTTCAACAGTTCCGACGCGATCGGGCCCTCGCTCTCTGTTGATGATTCCGAGGCGACCGCTTCCCGTTGGGCTACTGGCTTGCTCTGGATCTTCTTCCTCTGCTGGGAACGTGCGTTGTCTGGTTCGGTATCGAGTTCCTGCTCCTGGGCATACTTGTTGGGTGGCCTGGTGGTGCGTCTCGGCCTCAAAAATCGCGGTGGTGATTTTTCGTGTTCGTCGCGGTCGGGCGGTTCAGGGGTTCGCGTCTCGGCCCGTCCCGTCATTTTCGCTCGATTAATGTCCAATATGCAGTACAGGATGGATCCACCAGCCTGATACAGTCGATGATCGCTCAATGGTACAGTCCAGAGTCGGAGCTCCCGTATTATTGTACAGTACAGGGCCGCTCGAAATTCGGATAGATGTAATGTCGGCTACAGTGCCGCCGTCTCTCGCAGTATCGATTAAATTACGTGCTTGCCGTTCAAGTGGAATGGATCTTTCTCGCCTCCTGTCAGTTCGCGCTGCGTTACAGTACCAAGTGAACTCCGCAGGGGGACGTTGTGATGACAATCGAGACCCGCAGGAGACCGCTGCGTTAACAAGTTCTCTGCAGGAGACCGCTGCATCACCAACTTCTCCGCAGGGGACAGCTGCGACACCAAGGGACTCCGCAGTACGATGCTCTGCGAAACCAAGTGCTCCGCAGTACGATGCTCTGCGAAATCAAGTGCTCCGCAGGGGACAGCTGCGAAACAAAGGGACTCCGCAGGGGGAAGCTGCGAAACTAAGGAACTCTAGCAAAATGCAGGCACCTCTACGTGGTGCTAGGGACCAGTATTCAACTCTCGCTCTGCAGTTGAAGAAGCCAAGACCTGCGCCAACATCCATAGACCACTTGTGTACGCTCGGGCCACGGGCGAAGAGACTGGCAGTAGGGCCAGGAGAGCGCAATCCGGGGCCTGTTCTCACTCCAAGATAGCGTTGTATAGGGTACGAATAAACCCAGAATTTTGCTGTTACCGATTTCGCCGTGCATAGTAGTTTCGTGTCCAGAACCTGATCTCACAGGATGTACACACACGTAGAGCATGTATACACACACATTCAGGCTGGTCGGCTCGGTCAAAGACCATCACACGGCAGGAACGCATTATTCACATCTGTCTCACGGGTCAGGAATCCCACGATGAGTGTTGAGGTTGGCGTTGGCGGTGATGGGTAGATGCGGTGATCCATAGTCCATGGTGGCAACCAGTCTGTTATGGTGATAGTTGACTGAGCGTCGTGAACCGTTGAGGGTGCTTAAACAGTTGACTGAGCGTCCATAAACAGTTGAATGGCCATTCGTAAACAGTTGAGCCTGGCCTGGTAGATAGTGAAGCTGTTTTTCATCAACAGTTGAGGGCTTAAACAGTGGGCCGGCATTTTTTAACAGTTGATCGGCTTTCTCAACAGTTGAGCCTGCTCTGATAAACAGTTGAGCCTGGTCTGGCAAACAGTTGAGTGCTTAAACAGTCACTGGCATTTTTTAACAGTTGATCGGCTTTCTCAACAGTTGAGCCTGTGCTAATAAACAGTTGAGCCTGGCCTGGCAAACAGTTGAGTGCTTGAACAGTCACTGGCATTCTTGAACAGTTGATCGGCTTTCTAAACAGTTGATCCTGCTCTGGTAAACAGTTGACCCTGCGGTTGACTCTGCTCTGATAAACCGTTGAGCCTGTCCTGGCAAACAGTTGAGTGCTTAAACAGTCGACCGACATTCTTAAACAGTTGATCGGCTTTCTAAACAGTTGAGCCTGTACTGGTAAACAGTCGAATGAGCGTTGGTAAACAATTGAGCCTGTTCGAAAAACAGTGAATATTTTGGAACGGTGACCAGCCCAGAAAACGATTTGTCGGTGGTGACAGTGTCAACGCGTCGACGCGCAGACTGTCAATTATTATTATTATTATTATTATTTATTCCTCAGGCTTTTCACGACCTTGGGTCGTATGTAGCCCCCTAGCTAGTGTGCGCTGCACCATTGACTATGTACATTTGATAGCAAAACCTTATACTTGTTCAACTCAGGTCTAGTTTCTCTTCAACCTTCCGGTGCCAACCGGCCAGTCTGCATTGCAAACGCGATGACAGCTCTGACAGTCTTGACATCCGGCGTCCATGCCCTTTCGTTCAACTCACTTGTTTCCTCTGTAGCCTCAGGCTTACCTCCCAGCATCTTTGACAGACTGCCCAGACTCGGTCCCACGATTTCAGCCAGTGCGCAGCGTTGTTTGTCCCATCGTGTACATCGAAGCAGGAAATGCGAGACTGTTTCGCGCTCGACACCACATTCACATACATCACTGTCGGCCTTGCCGATTCGATGGAGATATCCATTCAGTCTGGCATGGCCCGTGCGGAGTTGAGCTGGGATTGACGCTTTCTCCCGGTCCAAGCTGTCGTACAGCACCCTTGTGTGGGGTCCCGGCAGAGCTGAGTCCAGCTGGCGTGTAAACCGACCCGTGGTCGACAGTCGGAAGTTGCCCTTCCGGTGCTGTTTTGTATTCACACGAGCCCATCGCAACGCTGACGCGCGGAGCTGGATTCGCGCCCAAGGCGGAGGCTTGACTTCGCTGTTCTCTCTTGTGGCTTCGCGTGCTAGCCTATGTGCTCGGCTTGTATTCTCGCCATCTGCATCCGTACGCGGCCGCAAATGGACTTTTGCGCCCATCTCCGACAGTCGAGTGACGGCTTCCGTGATCTGAGTGATCTTCTGCCTCGGCAATCGTGACGGCCGTACTTCGGAACACGCCCACGATCGCCTGAGACGCGACACGCTGGATGGTCTCGAACGGCCGAGTGATTCCTGCCGCAACGGTAGCATCTGGTCGGAGAGGACACCACACCGATGCCGCATAGTCGATTTTCGATGCGACTGCGGAGGTGAACAGCTGGCGAGCTACCGACGGCGGTAACCCGCGCAGCCGTCGCAGCGCCAAGACGGCCTTAATTCCTTTGTTCGCGGCCTTGCCAATGTGTGATCTGAATCGTAATCCCTGATCGAGTATCACGCCAAGAATCTTGACTTCGGACGCCGGGGCGACCGTCGCTCCATTCACGTACAACGGGAGCGCGGGAAGCTGGCGCTGTCGCTGGTTCCTCGTAAAGTGGATGAACGATGTCTTTTCTGCCTCGAAGGCAGCGCCGGACTGCGCCGCCCACTCCAACGCTCGCGGGACGACCTTCTGCTGCAGTACGGTTGTATTTACCTCGGCAGATGCGCCCACCGTCCAACGTGTGTAATCATCGACAAAAGCGATGGCTCCTTTTCTTCGAGTGATGGGCACGTCCACGAGATTTGCATTCAGGAACAGGAAGAGGACGGGGGAGAGCGGCGAGCCTTGGGGGAGGCCCGCGTGCTCGATGGCCATCTCCTCCGAATGGTACATGTTCACGACGATCGACGCTCGCCGTGAGGAGCAGAAACTGCCAACCCATCGGATCAGAACCTCCGGGATTCTTCTCTCCCGTAGCCTTCGCAGCAGAACACCCGGATGCACCCCGTTATAGGCCCCCTTCACATCAAAACTCACCAGACTGAGGACCTTCCCCTCCCGCCACGCATCGTGTATCTTTTCGATCAGAATGTTGAGCGCTTGTTCACAGGATCGCCTCCGACGAGCCCCGAAATGATTCGTGGGCAGCAACTGGTGTTTTTCCACCAGGGCTGAGATGCGGTTGGCGACCACCGCCTCTAATACCTTTCCAAGCGTGGCTAGCAGCGAGATCGGACGGTATGATTTCGGCAAAGATGGATCACGCCCACCCTTCGGTATCACCACGATCTTAGCGACCTTCCACGCGAGGGGGAAGTAGCTGAGTCGGAGTGACGCTTCGAAGATTTCGACGACCCAGTGTTTCACGGTCGGCCACACCTGCTGCCACACCACCACCGGCAGCCCGTCTGGTCCGGGGGCTTTCCACGGCGCCATTCTCCTCAGAGCGTCCTCGATCTCGTGCTCGGTAAGCATCTCCATCGGGAGAGCGTCCGGCAGTGACCTATCCCTCGGGGGCTCGTCTTGAATTTGTGGCAGCGGCGGAAAGAAAGTCTCGAGGAGCACATGGGCCTTTCCCTGGTCATCGTTGACTGTCTGCTCACCCGAGCGCAGTGTGGGTACTTGCCCCATCGATTGGTCTCTAGACTGGAGGTATCGTGCCGCTTTCCAAACGTTGTCGGTGTTGGCGAGGAACTCCCTCCAGTGCAGTCGCTTGGCGTCACGAATCGCTCGGTGGTACTGTCTCCGTAGGTATAATGCGTGATCTTCCAGCGCACCACAGTCGGATCCATACCGCCGGGCTTGCGTGCACTGATTTCGAGTCCATGTGTACGTGTCTCGCAATGCCGTCAGCTCCCGGGTCCACCATCGTTTCCCGTACCGAGATGGTCTCGCGACTGGGACTAAATGGTGGATTGCTGCACCGATCCTGCCGGTCAAGCGCCCGGCAATTCTGTCCAGCTCCGAGCAGTCGGTGACATCGATGATCTCCGACTTCAGGTCACGTAACTCTCGGCGGATGTCGGCCCATGGCGCATCGCGGAATGAGAAGCGAGTTATCGGGGGCGGTGCCGGTGGCACTTCACACTGGAACGTTGTCTCAATGGCACGGTGATCGGACCCATGCTCGACGGGGTGAATGTGACACCGCGTGACCCGCCTGCTCAACCCTGTGGACGCGAGGACAAGGTCGATGGTCGACCGATACGGGCCTTCCTCCCGGGTGACGGTCCCTCGCGGCGGGAGACTATTCAGGCCCCAATCTGCCATGAGGAGCACAATCGGCTCCGCTTCCCCTTGACGGTTCCGCATCGCCACCTGGTCGCCTCCCCACACTTGGTCGTGGCGGTTGAAGTCCCCCACAATAAGAGTATCGAAGTTGTCTCCATACTCGCATTGGACCCGTTGACGGGCCTCTTGGATTACATGCAGGCCTTCGTTTAGTGCCCTCGTTCCTTCGCGTCCCGTTCCCGGCGCAATATAAACAGATATTGCAAGAATTGGAGATGGCGTGAATAGCAGAACAGCGGCAATGTCGGCCGACGCAATGTCAATCTGTCTATGCGGAAAGGTCTTTTGGTTCACCCAGACCATGCTACGATGCGGCCTCACCCGTCCGAGTGGCGGGTGCCGCTGCGAGGGCCATAATGGTGCCCAGTTAGCATGCGTATGGGAGCATATCGTGCCATTCATCAGGAACAGATATGGTTCTGAGATCATCAGCAGATCGCAGTGTTGCAACGAGGGGTCATTCAGGAGGCTCAGTTGGATCTCCGGGCTCTTTCTCAGATTGGCCTGCAGCACACGCAAGGATCTACTGACTACCATAGGGTAGCGAATCTGGTCGTCTCGCGACCATCACCTGTTCTCGCCGGCGGATCACCTTCCACGCTTCATCCCATTTCGGGCAATTGCGGTCGGTGACAGCGTGATTGCCTTGGCAGGCTGCACATTTGATCGCATCGGATGTGCACTGCTCGGCGCGATGGTGACCCGCGCACTTACCGCAGGCTTCGAGATTTGGGCACCGATCCTCCTTGTGGTTGTATTGCTGACATTTGCGGCATCGCAGCGGCCTGGGACGCTCGTGGAATCTATCCGAGAACGCTGCTTCTCCGCGTACATGAGCAATTCGGCGGTTGAGAAGTGCGTCGGCGTCCCCTTGTCGAGACAGATAAACCGCCATGGATCCGTAACGTTTCGTTCCACTCAGCCAAACGATCTTTCTGACCTGTTCGACCTCATTTTCCTCTTGAAAGATCTGTGTGAAATCCTCCCGTTGCGCCCCCGAAGTTTCGTAGACACTTTCCTTCTTGACATCATTTAGTTTCACGGGAAACCACTGCTCGCCCTGCAACGTAGCTCCCGGCAAGGAACCCAGCCACTGAGTGGCTCGGCGTAGATGCGCAACACTGTCTTCCGAGTCAACAAAAACCTTAACCGTCGTCCGGGACGTCGATTTGACCCCGATAATCTCAACGTTTGATATGGTTGTTTCCTCCTTCAGTGCGGCTCGGACCTTCTCGCGCATTTGTGCGGGGTCGTCGATTAAGGCTTTGGTTTCCTCGTTCGCCGATCGCAAGTCCAGGACGACGGCCGGGAGACCCAGGCTCGAGCGCACCGTCCGGGTGCTAGGGGACATCACCGATGACTGGGACACTATCGATGCCCAGCTCCGTCCGGTGCTCGGGCTGGTCACCGCGGTACGGAGCGACTGGAGCTCCGCGCGCAGCTCCTCGTAGTGACCGTTACAGGCGCATGTCGTCCGGTCGGTTGTCATTGCCGTTTGTTTGAACTCTTCCATCTTCTTCTGCATCTCCAGCAGTGCAACCTTGTAGCTCTTGATTTCTTCCTGATATCTCTCGTCCCTCCGGCACAGCTCATTGCGAAGCTCGGTGATCTGAGACTGGAATCTGGACCTCTCCACATGTCTCGCTTCAATCTCTTGGTGGAAGTACTTGTTTGAGGTCTCGATCTTCCCGAAAGCTTCTAGAATCGCTCGTAGAATTGGGTCCGTCTGGTCAGTGGTAGAGGCAGCGGGCCCCGCTTTCGCACTCTCTCGTAGGCTTGGTTCCGGGTGGTTCTTTCTCTGGCGTCTGCAAGTCGCGTCGTTTTCTTGCTCCTGAGAGTAGGAGACTGGGGCTCTAATTGGTCGATTTGAGGTACGCAGTGGCTGCGGTGCCGTCGGTGCCGATTGCTCGGTCAGCTCGGGTGTTGCCGCCCGCTCGGTTGCGGCGGCCCCTGGAGGCATCTTGCCTTCACAGGGAGATCGCTCTGGTTTATATTACTTTTGTGAGAAATAGGGCAAGCTGCCTCGTGTCTCTAATCGCGTCTCGCCACCCTGGACGCGTTGTTCGTTAAGCTTACTGCTTGTTTAGTGCAGATCTGGCCCATTGTACGACATTATTTCTTAATCCGGAATAGCGTCACTTAGTCATATAACGGTGCTGGAGAGCCTTGACACACCTTTGCCTCATATCTGCGGGAAAACAAAACAGATTTTGGGCCGGGCGGGATCCATTTTTGCCTGCGCCCTACACACAGGTTTCGTGAATATCCTGCATTCTGGCGTTACTTCGTCTAATTACAGTTGTTGGCTCTCTTCTCATCACTGCCTGGCTAATTCTGCCATCATCCAAGGTCATCCAGTCCATAGGGACAAACCCAAATGACTCATATAGAGGCTGCCCAAACGAAGTCGCTTCAAGATAAATTGGAGTATGTTCCTGGTCAGCCTTGTCTATGCCCCATTGCAAAAGTTCTTTGCCGACACCCCGTCTCTGGAAGCGAGGTGAAACACCAAGAAATTGTAAATGCCACTTTTCGATGGGCTGTGGACCACGGACCCTGTCGAGTTCTTCAGTCAAATTTTCGAGTCTTGACAGTGAAAAAGTCTTGTGGCAAATGCGGGCTATGTATTGGCAAGCAATCCAGAATTTGAGACCGAGAAGTAGAATTCCTAGTCATTCTAGTTAGCATGGCCAGGTAATAAGAAAGGAATATCTGCATACTGTTTTTGAATGTTCGGCCACTAAATCGTTCTTCCATGTTGGTTGGTGCACTCGATCGCTCCCATACCGCAAATCCGACAGCCGCGTAGCCATTGGCACCAGGACATTCAGCTACAATGATATGTCGACCGGTACTCCTAAATTCCGTTTTGAGAATGTATTTCCACAATGTTAGGAAATCATCGGGGTACTCATGAAGACCAGGCACCACCCAGTTGAAAAGGGGATCCACGAGCCAGGATTCTGCTGCAATGGAGCACAATGGAGTCAGTTCACTCTGAGTAGTGATGTTGCGAAGTTGGATGTCACCCATTTTAAGGATTTGACGGGTCTTTATCAGATATTTATTTTGGAGAATTTACTTAGTTTAAATAAACATAACCGCCTAAGATTTATTAGTGGGGAGGAAGGGGGAGGGAGAGGTAGAACGACTGGAATTCCCCTTCTGGCTTCCGTTGTCCGAGTCAATATCGGTGCAACTAGAAATCCGTTCCGCTGCCGCTACCTAGGGTCTTGCGGCCTTCGTAATGCAATGCCCGGAGGAATTACAAGCGTAATCCACATATTGGCTTATGTTTCAACCGCACCTTCTTATCCGGTGCTATTTAAGTTTTTTTTGTTGGCTTTCCCTTCCCTGCCTTTCCAGACAGTTTCTCGGGATCGGGCTGAAACTCAAATTGATGATGGCGAGATTACAAGAGTACGAGAATACGAGAATACTAAAGTGCGAATTTACGAGGCGAGGTCTGCAAATGATGATGATGATGATGATGATGATGATGAATTCATTTGCCCGATGTAGCTCGCTCTATATAAATGCTGCTATGCGGGAGTGCTGTCGGGCCCGCCGACAGCGGAAAGGTGGTGACCAGCCCATTGGTGACCTTAGGAAGCTCATGATGCGAGCTTCCCGCTGGTCCCATCGAATGTAGATACAAATTAACAAAGGAAAGCAGATGTGCAAGTGTTTCACCACTTGCACTGCATCTAAACGAACGTTCCTAGTCCTCACCGCCTTCCCTAGGACCCTGCTCCACTCTCACTCCACCTACTCCAACCTCGCCCCTGTAATCTCCACCACCCTTCTCGACTGTCGACAGCCGCTCGCGCGTTCGTTTGACTCAAGGGAGTACAGTGGACCTGGCACTGCACTCCTCGCGGGCACCATTCTTCTTCTTCCGTCACACTGTTCTCGGGGGTTCATTCTCGCTCTACTTCTTCTACACCGAGAGCAATTGGATCCACTGCTTGGAACTGGCTCAGAATCCCTGTTTTGACCATAAAGTCGGCAACTGTAGTGCGCGCTTCGGGGCGTGCCAGAAGTTCGTCTCGACGAATGACGATTCCTTGGCCCGACAGGGCGCGCCGCATCCAGTCCCGCTCCGCTTGGTGGAGCGGGCACTCCAGCAGGACATGAGCCACTGTCTGGTTGCCCAATTCGCAGTCGCACCGTGCCGACTCTCGTCGGTTGATGCGAGCGAGATAGGCGCTTAGTCCAACCCGTCCCGTGCGCAGCTGCATCAGGATTGATGTCGTTGCTTTGCGGAGCCCGAGCCAATAGTTGAGTGTTTTCTTGGTTGGTACTTGGATCAGTCGCCTGGTCGGCCGACTGGTCTTTTCTAGCGCCCATGCCCTCTCCCACTCAATTTTCGCCTCTCGGCGCAACCGTCGTTTGGCTGCAGCTGCGAGGCAGATGTACCGATTGAGCGAGTTCCGCGGTTCTTCGGGTCTCTGTGCAGCTTCTTTCGCGTGTGCGTCCACGATCTCGTTGCCTGCTACACCTTGGTGAGCTGGGATCCATCTGAGTTCCGTTCGAATGCCCTTGTCCGCCAATTGGCGAAGTCGGTCCAGGCATCCCATGAGATAAACCTGGCCAGAGGGCATGCGCGGTCGTCGGAGCGCTTTTAGCGCCGCCTGGCTATCCGCGAATATAACTACGCCCTTTTTAGCACGAGTAAGCCAGGGCTCATCCCCGTTGAGAACTAATTCCAGAGCCATCTCTATGGCCCGTAGCTCCGCAGAATATACAGTAGACGAGTCGTCATCACCCATTTGGCTTAGAGCGATGTGTTTCCCCCCTCGTCTACTGCTGCTGCGCCAACTTTACTCTCGATACCGCTTCCGTCAGTGTACATGATCAGTGGTCTCTCTTCTGGGGCTTTCCCAAGGATCTGGTTATGATGTTGCACAGCAACGTCTCGGTCCTCGATCGTCACATCTGGTGGTGCTTGCCACGGTGGGAGGACGAATGCCTTTCGACTCTCCCAGTTTCTCGGCAAAGCTCCTGGGGGAGTCGTTAGACATCCACCCGGCTTCCAGGCTTGCGCCTCCATCGGTGACCAACCAGACCAGTCTCTCTCACCTGCCGGTCGACGTCGAAGCATTGTTGGTGGGACAGCGAATAAAGGTCCCGTTCGTAGTCTGAGGGCCGTTTCTTGTACTAATCGATTCATTTGGATCGAGATAGGCGGCAAGTGTAGTTCTGAGTTGAGTGCTTCGGCTGCTGTAGTCCGGAAGGCTCCGCTAATGAGGCATGCTGCCTGCTTTTGAATTGCCACGAACGGGTGACACATATTTCTTGCCTTGGACTTGCTGATGAGCATAGGTTGGTACCAGGCAGAGACGCCAAAGAGCATCTGTGGAATGATGACCGCTTGGTAGATCCTTCGCATTGCATAGACCGAGGCTCCCCACGTTGAACCCGCCAAGCTTCGGAGCGCTTGAAGGGAGACGCTAGCCTTGGCCACAGCTTTCTCGCGGTGGTGGTGAAATTCCAGACCCGGGTCTAACCAGTAGCCTAGGTATCGCTCGGCCGTTCTCGTCGCTTTCACGCTGTGCCCTCGTAGATTTAGGGATGTGTATTGTGGATCAACCTCTTTGGTATTCACAAAGTGTATGAGTGCGTATTTCTTCGGGTCAAAGACGGATGCATGTTTCTCGGCCCATTGATCGGCCTTGTGGCATGCCGCCCTGAGCTTCCTGATGGTCTCGCGTTCGCTGTCGCCTTTGGCCATGAAGCCAACATCGTCGACCCACCCGCTGCCATTCACCCCATTGCCGCAGCTCTCAATGAGATCTGCGTTGTAGATGAGATACAGAATGGGTGAGATCGGCGACCCCTGAGGGATGCCCGTGGGTGTGGGAATTGTATCGGACATGCCTTCGGGCATGCGGATTCTCGTGCTCCGATTGGTCAAGAGAGCCTTCACCCAGGGAACGAAGTGTCCCAGGCGTCGTTTCTTGAGATTATGCAGAAGGCGATCGTGGGAGACATTGTCGTACGCCCCAGATACATCTAGCATTAGCAGAGACACCACTGGCTTGCCCTTTCCCCATGCGGTTTTAATCCGATCGATGATAATGTGAATAGCATGGTCAGTAGATATGCCCCTTCGGCCCCCCAGATGGGTTCGTGGGAGCAGTCCCTCGTTCTCCACCGCGTAACTGATCCGTCGTGCAATGACGGACTCCAGGAACTTTCCGAGTGTGTTGAGCAGTGCAACCGGCCTGTAGGATTTTGCGAGTTGATAGTCGCCTTTTCCCTGCTTTCGAAGAACAACTGTGATCGAGCGCTGGAAGTGTGAAGGATTGTAGCCAGTGCGTATGCAGGCGTTGAATAGCTGAAGTAGCGTTTCTAGGATGACCGGTATCTCGATAAGCTTGTGCCAGAGAGAATTCGGTATGCCGTCCTCTCCTGGTGCTTTGCCTGCTTTCGCTCCTTGCACTGCCTCCTGTATCTCTTGTGCCGTAATTGATGGAAATTCGATCTGCTGCGGGTACTGAAATGATTCTGTGTCGGACAGATCAGCTGGCGGTGGTAGCGGGAAGAATGCGGCTCGCAGGGCGTCTGCTTTTTGCTCAATGGTCTCCGCGAGAGCTCCGGGTATTTGGGGGTTCGGGATTTTCAATGACGGGGTGAGCCCCTTCTCGTAGGCCCCGTTGCGACTCCTTGCCCACTTTGCTAGTCGCCACATGCCTCGCGGGCCATCTTCGATGACCTGTTGTACTCGGCGCCGATGCGCTTTTGAGAGAGTCTTCTTGATGAGACGCGCCTTCATATTGCGTGCGACGGAGTAGCGCATCCAGTCGAAGGGGTCTTTCGTTCGCGTATGGATGCGGCGAAGACGACGAACCTCTTTGACTGCAGCCTTACACTCGTCGTCAAAATCGGAGTTTGACCACGCTGATGGTTTCGCCCATGGAGTTGAATCCTCAATAGCCGACTGAACAATTTCTACCAGCTCCTGGCACTGTTCTTCTATTTGCTGTCGGTCTGCCTGGGAGAGATCCCTTGCCTGCAGACCGTCCTCAATCTTCTGGACAAGTCTCTTGTTGTCGGTGGCATTCCAGTTTCTTCGCTTCTGCTGTACCGTAATAGGTGTCTCAATGTCAAGCACGGTTCTGACTGGGAAATGGTCAGAGGAATGTTCGATGTCGTCCGCCCTCTCGCATTGTATCAGCCTGCCGGCGAGGCTCGAAGAGATGAAGGTGAGATCAATCACCGACGACTGATCATTTCGGGACCAGGTGGGCTTGCCTTCTTCGGTCGTCAGTTCGAGACCCCACTCAGTAGCAATTTCGATCAATTGTTTCGCCTCGTTGTCGGTTCTGGTGCCCAGGCCTCCCCACATCGGGTGGTGTGCGTTCATATCTCCCAGAATAACGTGTTCTCCCAGAGGGCGTTTTGATAATTCGCATCTCAATTGCTCGAGCGTGTTGCTGCCTGGTCTATTGTATATGTTGTGTACGAAGAGATCTGTCCCGTCCCTACCACAGTGAGCTCTCCTGAGCTTCAGCAGTTGGTAATCTTGCGAGATGAGCTGGCAGGACCAAGTGCTCGGGTCAAGCGTTTTAGACACGAACAGACACACGCCTGGCTGTGAACCACTGGAGGCTTGATGCAGATCGTCTTGCCGGCCATCGCTTCCCTCGCTGTTATCCTTTACTGTAGGATACAATAGCTGAAATGTTCCCGTCGCCGGTTGGTGGGTTGTTTGTTGTAGTTGGTTCTTCCACGGCTCCTGCACTGCGATGACATCCGCTGTAAGGACGTTTCTATCTCGAAGGAATGTAGCCATGACTGGCCACGACTTGTGTACGTTGTATTGCAAGATTTCGAAAGATTTCATTGACGGTTCTGTTCGTCATCACTTCGCTCGCTGGCTTCGTGCCATATCTCGTCAATGGGGTCCTCGATTGTCAGTGCGTTAGTCGTGAATGCCGGCGGGGAAGATCTAATTGGTATCGCTTGCTGCTGTTTGTATTTCAAGACGACCATTTTTCGGTATTCAGGACTCTCCGGATCCAGGCCCTCGCCCTCGGGTCCGGGTGTGCTACCGGCATCGTTGACATTTGTGACATCGCTGATGAATTGGGACAGCCGGTCCTCATGGCTGTCCTGTTGAGTGTTGGCTTGGGGGAAATCCGCAGGTGTGAGCTGGATGTTGAACCAGTCATTGTCATCCGGCTGCTCATCCATGGTCTCTCCTGGCTCGGCCGTGCGACGTCTTTTCGAATTGGTTTGGTCTTGAATCGCTTTCTGGGAAGCCACCTGGAGCCTGGTTGCTCGTTGACAAGCTAGTGGGATCATTGGCGGCTTGGGGTCCTTCACTCTGGTTCTCGAGCCCTTTGGGCGACCCGGACCTTTCTTGGGTTGCGCTGGCTCGGTGAGCTCATCTGGTCTTATCTCTGCTTCCGCTGGTGCTGTCTCCAGGTCGATCACGGTCTGTTGGTTGTCCGGTGAGGGCTCTTCCTCTTGATGTCTGTCTGGAGCATGCATCGACGCATCTATTCCATCGACGATCGTAGGATTTGAACTGGACGAGGTTGCAGCTATGTTGGCACTTGGGACGACCCGAAAATGCAGTGGGACACGATGGTACGCCTAGGGTTCCGAAAGGAATATGATTATTCATGAATATTCACAAATTTTTGTGAATATGAATAATATGAATTGAATAATATGAATATGAATAAAGAGCTTATTCATATTCGCAATATTCATGAATATATGAATAATTCATATTTATTCATATAATAAAATACCTTACCTGACCTTTCGTTTCATTACGTTCGAGTACATCATCAACGCGTACACTCTGTTCCATGGTGAAATACAGGTTAATTTTCTTTCCGAAGCATCGAAAATGACATGCATACATAACAAAGATGAGATTTGATTTTAAGACTTTTCTCTCAACAACATCAACCATCGCATAGTCTCCGCGTTCAGGCGATGTCTTCGGAGGCCCAAGATATTTCGAGCATTGCTGAACTCGCGTTCCACCCCAACCTCTGCCGAAGGGATAGATAGATAATCGCGAGCGGCTTTTGCCATGAGTGGAAAATTAAACGCGTTCGCCTTCCACCACTTTAGGACCCATTCTGCGTCCGCATCACCAATCATATGGTGGGACCAGTTGACCGGCGGAGAATCCAAATACTCATCAACATCCGACAAAGACGCCTCTTTGGATGGCTGAACTTTGCACAGGGTTCTCCACATAGTTTCCGACATCCCCGGTGGGCGTGTATGATTAGCTTCACGGGAGACGAATGGCTCTTGAGGGTATTCTTTCTTTAAAAATTCCCGCACTTGCGAAACGATAAGGGCCGAATCTTGCTCGCTCATTTGAGACACAATCAAAGATGACTTGATGCGTGGATCTAATACGGAAGCCACATAGTAAAGAAGGTTGTCGTCCATCTTTCTAGCGAACTTGTTCATCTTCTGAATGCCTCTCTCCACCGCATTGCGAATTTCAATGCTTACGTCTTCAAAATCCCCCTCCGCGTTTTGAACATCATTCAACAGATCGTCCAAACTCCAGTAAATCGGAAGACTTTCCACAATCGTCGGGCATGTCTTTGAAACAGAGTTTGTATGGTCCCAGAACGGCTTGAGAATCTTCGCTACTTGCTGAAGTGTCGACCAGTCACTATCGGTAAGCTGGAGAGCCTGAACCTCTGGATGTATTCGCACGAATTGCCCCAGCTCAGTCTGCAGCCGTAGGGCATCTTGAATCATGATATACGTTGAGTTCCATCGGGTGTCCACATCATAACCGACTTGTTTGCTCGGGGATATTTCTTTCCAATTTTGGCGGCGTTGTGGGCTTCGAGCAATCCATAGTGTCAGAAGCCTGATTTTCATAATTGCTCCTTTCGTGCTATGAAGGGAGTTGAACGCTGGACTAACATGGATGGCCATGTCGTCTAGTATCGCCTTTGCTTCCCGAGCCGAGCCAGCCTTTAAAGAGGCTAACACATTTTTGCAAATCAGGTTGAGGATGTGGGCAAGGCATGGAATAAAGCTCTGCCGTCCACGGAACCGCATGAGAGGTCTGATGCGAAAGCGGTCATCATCATTGTCATACTTCTTAAGGAGCTGGTCATGTAGGCTATCACAGAGTGTTCCATTATTGCCTGCATTGTCCCCGGTGATAGTCAGGAGTTTGGGCGCGATGTCTAGTTCGTCAAGCATCTTTAGCACAACCTCCGCTAGGTTCTCTCCAGAATGCGGTCCGTTAATTTCGGTGAACTCAAGGAGTTCGTCTCGCTTTTCAAACTCGGGAGATATCCAGTGACCGATGATACCCATGATTGGAATTTGATTTTCCGATGTCCACACGTCAAGAGACAATGCAAGTGTCCGGCTGCTCCTTTTGAGTTCGTCTTTCACGTAAGCCCTATGTGAGTGGAATTCCTCCTTAATTCGGTTGCTCAGAGTATCAGCGGTCTTGATGGGCAAAGAAGCCCCTGTTGCTTCAATAAGTGCCTTGAAAGCCGGGTGCTCCACTATTGTAAAGGGCTGTCTTGTTTGAATGACCCATCGAATTAGCATCTCTTCAACGCCAGCCTTCCTTCTTGGCGTCTCCAAGAATCGGTCGATGTTTCCTTCGGCCGCGGGTAAGAAAATGGAGCCGGTCTCAGACTTAATATGATGCTTGGTTTGGAGGTGCACCAGCAAGTTTGAAGTGGAACCATAGCGCGCCGAATCCCTGGAGGACCAGTTGCAGTGCTTGCACACCAGCAGTCGATCTTTCTTTGGCGGGCCATCCCGCCGACACCAAGTGCTATCGAGATCTGTGGTCCAAAAGTGCTCGACGGACCAACTGGAATACGACTTGGTCTTTCGTCTTTTTGATGGGAGCGGACTCGCCGTATCTCCGCTACTCTCCAAAAATGCGGAATCAAGTGGGGAGGGTGAAGAGCTCACTAAAGAGTAACACCGTTTTGACTGAAGTGTTTCGTCGGTGTGCACAGGTAGGGAGGGCTCGGGAGAGAAAGGGCTTTCTACTTCACCGATCGATTCCTCGGATTGCTCCGAAGATGAGGGAACGAGGCCATTGTGTAGGGCATTATAGTCCCGACGAGGAAGACCGCGAGTCCTCCGCAAGATCGGATGAGATTCAGACGCCATGCAACTGTTTCTTGGGGTCAGTATCTCAGAGAGGTATCAGCAGTAAGGTATAACATATCTTGGGCTGCCTGAATTGGCTCTCCTCCGGTAGAACAACAAGGAGCCGGCTGGCAAGGGACTTGAGAATGATTCCGGGCGAACTCAATCATGCTCGCGCTTTTTATTCCCTTCTTGATGTGGAAAATTGATAGGTCTCTTCCCAGCTTCCAGCGACGCGATCTTGATGGGGTTGAATGTAAACAAAATGTAGTTAGGGCTACTGAGAGCTCGGCGTCGTGCGGCAAACGCGTTTTTACGTGTCATTTATCGAGTTGCTTATATAGACAGAGTTTACAGTGAACTGAAGGTATATAGCGGGGCTGAGCAGGTCTATTCGTTAATTTGACCCAAGATAATATGAAACTGGGCATGTAGATATATATTATTCCGAGGATCTCTGTGGCCGGTGTGAAGGTTTCCAATGTGAGCACCCGCAAATGGGGAAAACAGCTTGCGTTACTTGCTTACGGAATAACAGGCTTCTAAGAAACCAATAAAAGCGATTTTAACATCTCAGCATATGCCTGCAAGTGATATTACACCGTCCAGCATCGCCGATGAAGTGATGGCAATATGAAACAGACCTCTAAGGGTATTTCAGTAATGCGATAACCGCCGTATCGGACAAAGTATTATTCCGGATAAAATACACAATATGAATAATATGAATGCGAATATGAATAATGCGTTTATTCGCGTGAATAAAAAATTCATATATTCATATTCGCGGAGTGCGAATATGAATAAGGCGTTTATTCGCATTCCTTTATTCCTTTCGGAACCCTAGGTACGCCGGACAGTCGGCAAGCGCCTGTTTCGCTTCATTCAATGCCGCCGTCTTCACCGGACATTCTCGACTTGTCGGACGATGTCCCTCGCCGCAGTTGGCGCATTTCACCGGTATCGCTTGCCCCTTGGTCGACAGACACTCCCAGGTCGGGTGTCCGCCGGCACAGTGGCCGCATTTGAAAGCGTTGGAACAGTGTGACTGGATATGCCCTGGCTTTTGGCATTTTCTGCATAGCTTCATCCGCCCCTCACGGCAAAATCGTGAGGCATTGTGGATTTGCTTTCCCCACACGACGCCAGTCATGATAGCGCGATTCGCCACGACGGGGCTGGTGAACTCGATCAAAATCGAGCCCTCCGCCCTTTCACCCGGACGCGTCAGCCACCCCAGATACTGGATCTTGCAATCTTCGCCCCAGCTGTTCTGCCTAAGCAGTTCCGCCGCAGCGTCAGTCATCGTCTCCGGAGTCAGCTTCATCGACTTCACGGGAACATGGTACGCCACGACTCCCCACGACGGTTCCTGGATCACCGAGCCGGGTCCAAACGCCCGCAACCACGCGGGGTGTTTGCGAAGGACCTCTGCACCAGCCGCGCTGTTGGCGATCATTGCCACGTCGCCCGATGGCAGTTTCCGGGCTGCGACAAAGGACGCCTGTTTGGCCAACACCCCTGAATTCTTCTGCTGGGCATTCGTTGTCCTTTGTCGTTCTGCTCGGTCCACCAGATCCTTCGGCGTCAAGCCACGGATCGCGTCACGATTCGGTCCGACTTTGACGATGACCTCACGGTCCTCGCGAAGTTCAATTTCCGGTACCCCAGGAGACGACGTGCCGTTGCTCCGGGTGTTGGGTGCCCCAGCCTTGACCAAGTCGCGCTGCCAGTCCCTGGCTCGGAAGCTGCGCCACGTCGCCGCAGAGTTGGCCGCGGGGGTGGACAAAGTCGTCGATAGAGTGCTCGTTGTCTTTTCAATGGTGTCGATTCGCTGGTTCAAGCGTTCGGTGTCGCGGTTAATCTTGGTCAGCGCGTCGAGCACCTTGGCCATTCCCTGGCTATCGCCCCGTTGGGCGTTCAGTGCGTACTGGCGGACGGCGCGGATATATCCGGTGACATACCGGTCCTCCATGCCATTGTTTTCGATGTGATTCAGCACCCTGCGGGCTCCTTCCGCGACGTCGTCCATGGATCGCGGCGGTTCCGCGAGGGCCGAGTTTTTTGATGTTCCTCTCCTGACTGGGAGCAAATTTTGTGCATTCGCACCAGTCGCGATCTCCGCGGCCATCTCACCCCTGAGACGGGTATCAGGCGATAGCGCCTGAAGTTACGACTACGGTGAACTACTTCTCGAGGTCCTGCGACCTCTGGTTGGCTAGATATTCCAGGAATACGTTTTTGCCAAGAAAGAGTTGTTTTTTTTTTCTTCTTCGACATGTAAGAATTGTCAAGCTTCCCATTTCCCTGTAATCTCCTTCAGAGTGAAAGCTGGGGGGAATGACGAGGTGGTATCTTTTTGACTGGAAGCACGTTTCTGGGTCAGTATGAGGCAAGGAAGGATGATGGTTTGGGTTTCAAATTTGAGTCGTGGGATGAGATAATTTTAAAGAGAATAATCATATGATCGAGTATGGTGTTTCCTTCTAATCCAGGAAATTCTAATTGTAGAAAACTAAACTCTTGGTTTCGGTCGCGCTGCCTCGTTTCACGACAGAGCTTTATTGACTGATTCATATGAACGGTCCCTTTCAGAAGGCTTGGATGCATGGGAAGAAATTATATTAGTTGCATTCATCTTCTCTATTCTGCGAAAAACATGGTTTTGGTTTTGGCGAGAGTATAGCTTATATATGCCTGGGGAAGAAGAAAGCAATAAACGTCAGATAGTTATAACTCGGCGACAAGCTTCCGGGCTGAAGCTGATGCCTGCATGAAGGCCAGACAAACCGCTCTCAGCATTATTTCAAGTGCTGGGGCGAATAAGTATGCGGTAGGCATGGTATAGAAATCACCAATATGAGGTAAATCTCATGCACTCCCTGCCGCCACTACTGCTGCCCTTATGGGAGGGTCCAAATAGGGGCGGATCTACACGGCCCAAATCAGAATCCCCTTTTGTCCAACAGAATAACTGAAAATCTTGGTATACGCGTAATGAACAAGCTGTCAGTAAGTATTCTCGGAGCGGATAACTGCGGGCTTACATCCTATCGGCGATTGTTACAGGGTGTGGGGATCAAACACCGAATGGGACTTGCATCGACTTATGATGACATCAAAGTTCATTCACAGGAAAGAAGCTTCCATGTTCTTCCGATCGTACGATTGCCATTTGTTTCTCTTGATAATATATGCAGCCCTCAATATGTTTCATTCGCCGATATTATATAAAATTCCGCTAATCATCGATCATATATATATAATACCCACCCGAGTGATAAAACCAATCCCCGGTCGACGATTTTCATTACCTTCCTTCCCCTCACAATAGTCTCCGAATATGTTCAAATCACGCCAATCGACTCAAATGTAGAATACTACGACCTTGGAGCCTACAGTTGCAAGGTCAGTACCCAGAGTAGCGCAACACAGATCTGGTTCGACCGAGGTAACAACTGGGCCTATGCATTTAACCGTGGTGAAGCCGCTGTCTGCTTCCGACAAGCCATCGCCAACGACTCAGGCTGCGCAATGGCGTACTGAGGACTTGCCTTGTTGACAGGGCCCAACTATAACAAGAAATGGGCTGCGTTTGACAAGAAAGTGTGGTCGTTAAGCGGGTATCATGAGTGCTTGCTTCGTTTAGGACGGAAGGTGGAGGCAATCATGATCGAGAAACAGCCGAAAACAGCGACTGCTGTGGCTGATGTTCCGGTCAAGTCATCGTGTTTCTGCAAGATTGGGGACCCTAAGCAATGTTCGAGAGGAATATAAAGTGTGCTTGAATTCTAGATGAAAAAAATTCCATCTCCACTCTGTTTCTTACAATTATTTTTCATGATCTTTTGCCTAAAGGTTGATGCAGTATACAAAGTAGATGAAGACTAGCTCAGTAACAGTATATTTTAGCACACCGGGTCTCAAAAGTCCCCGTTGTTTGCAAGCAAACTGACCAATTTCTCTCTGAAATTGTCATTGTACGCTGTCATCAGTATCACCCAGCACACGCCCATCAGAATGAAATGGATGCGTGCCCGTTGCCCTCCATGGGCATCTATTGGCCTGGCGAGGTCTTGACTTCAACCCAATGTGTCAGTTTGTGACGGAGAATGTTCAGTCTGACTACAACGGTGAGCGAATCCAAATCTCCGACATTACTAATGCTTTGAAAGGACCAGATCCCGAGATCAAACTCACGGCCTTTGGTGGGCACTCTCGGCATTGGTGTCCGGTTTCTGATCGAATTATATTTGCTTTTAAGTAAATATAAGTAGAGTAAATCTTTATTTACGGCTTTGATTTCTCTCAAACCCAAGCTTCTGAGTCTTCTGTCTTGTCCCAAGCCCCTCCTCTTTCAAAATGCAGCCAATCACCCTCTACTCGCACCAATACGGCCCAAACCCCTGGAAGGTGGCTCTCATACTCGAGGAACTGAACATCCCGTACAAAACACGGTTTGTTGACTTTTCCGAAGTCAAAAAAGAACCTTACGTCAAACTCAACCCAAATGGCCGCCTCCCCACCATCGATGACCCCAACACCGGCCTCCAAATCTGGGAGTCAGGAGCAATTGTTGAATATCTCATCGAGACATACGACAAGAACCACCGTATCAGCTACAGCGCTTCTTCTGAGCAGTGGCAGTTGAAACAATGGCTGTTCTTCCAAGTCTCAGGCCAGGCGCCATACTACGGTCAGGCTTCGTGGTTCAAACGTGCCCACCCGGAGAAAATCCAAAGCGTCATTGATCGATACGTCAACGAGATCCACAGAGTTACCGGAGTGCTCGAATCAGTGTTGAAAACTCGAGAATGGTTGGTCGGCGACAAGTGTACATACGCTGATTTGTCTTTCATTGCCTGGCAGCGATGGGCCCCTCGCTATGGTGGCGAGGATATCTACGAGAAGTTCCCTCATGTGGGTGCGTGGATAGAGAGAATGAAGACCAGGCCCTCCGTCCAAAAGGTCCTCGCCGACCAGAATCGCGCTATGGCAGAAGCCGAGAGGCACTGATAATACATGAGTCTTGGTATGCTGTGACAAGCTGGTTTTGGGAGCGAAGGTGTCAGCTGTGAAGATTGAATCTTCAGATGTGAAACCGGCTTCGTGATTGTCGGACACCAAGTGGATGTATGTCAATAGAATTTGGATGCAAGGAAAGCGAAATCGACCTCTCGGAATTGACCTGTCGAAATAGAGGTTGATTTCAATGCATTAGGCAAGGATAAATTAACGGAATAGCAAACCACCCCCCAAAAAAGTAACGTAATCCTTGGCTGATCACTATTATTCGAGTCAATCAAACATGTCATCTGTCTGAGCCCATTGTTTTAACCAGCCCGAAGAGTTATCTTAGAACTTGGGCTCTTCGTTCTCTACTATGTGTACCATACTTGATGAGCGGGAGAAATGTGAAACCTCAAACGTAACCAGAAAACGACTACAATTTGATCACGTTTCCCAAGTCTCTAACTCCTTACACTCTTTATATAGTACCTTGGTATTTTTTGTAAACAGTACTAAGGGGTCTCGACTCTTTGACATCTATTGCTCGTCAGTCTACGAGGGAGACACATTAGAGCCTATACCGGATGATTTACTAGCGCTAGACCCATCGCATAGTCAGTAAACCCATACCTCAGTTCCTAAGACCGAGTGGGTTCAACCCCTCCAATTCCTGAAGCGCGTCGGCCTCACACAAGGCCTTACCTTATGCACCGAAATGGGCAACGACAACCTTTTCCACTGGTGGATCCAGAGGGAGCAAAGCAACAAGCAAGGTAGCTCACGGGTTGATGCAAATGATACTCTTTCTTGTCAAAATGAATTAAGGAGTAGCAAATCGTTAGAACTAGTACTGTTCTTCGCCTCCATTTTCCAAATTTCGAACATCCTGAGCTAAAATTGCTACTCCGCATTGCTCAATCTGCTCCCTTACCTCTTGAGTTTCCATCAGTCGAAGTGGTAGAGCGCTGGGTCCGTGATACTGCCAAGGAGTCGCATGAAACTATCCTTCAAAATATTCCACAGAATACAAAGGTTTTAGATATCATTATATTGTTGGACATCAAATCATGACTATCAGACGCACTTTATTGATAAGGACTCCAACTATCATGAGATTTTACTTGGTTACCAGCCACTCGAAAGAGCTCACTTGGGTGCCTATCTGAAGATGATTCTTTTGAAACTGTCAATTGGGTACTAGCTGGGACGACCGCACTGGATCAGACAACAGCTCTTTGACCCCTAGTATCCAGGAGCCAGTTAAGGTACTCGAACCAGATGAGAAGATTACTATAATCAGCATTCCATGTATCGCAAAAGTGATTCCACTCAGTCTAAATAAAATTCTCTGTCGAATCAAAGACTGTTAAAAATGATGTGGTGTATGTAGTCTGAGACTCGGTTTCGGGCCCTTCGATCGTGTCAACGACGTAGAAACATTGCAAATACACTGGAAAAGGTACATAAAGTACATTCTTTGCACTAATTACCGACTCTGAGCCAAATAAATACCCAAAAAGGTTTCCCTGCTACGAAACCTCGAGGACACCGATAAAATAAACCGGGTCGCTGATGTAGAATTCTACATCAACAGTGTTCCGGATATTTGATTACAGCAGTATATTATCATCATCCTGAAACATTCCTTCTACCCGTCAACAAAAGACCGCAGTTTTCCTCCAGCTGATGCTTGTTTCATCTTCTTGTCTCTTCCCCTTCAACGATCTTCAAACTTTGATACGTATTTTCTTCATTGCCTCTGTTATTTATATCCAGCCGCTTGTTGTTGACCGAACTTCCCTCTCTGACCATGACCAAAAAGGCCATCGCCTGCCTCGGAAGAACAGACCCTCCCGCCGTGGGTGCGCGACATTCGACCCTTATCGGGTACATGAAAGTCGTGAAAGATCGGAATGATTTCAATTACTCGTCAGTCTCACGGAGAGGTAGAATTACAGGGGAAGGCCCCGCGGGAATAATATCCCCTGTTCCGCCCATCTTGCTTGCAAATAGTTTGATATATCCGAATTTATGCTGGTAGACAACAAAAAGTAAAAGTCAGCCATTGCGAGCGTGGTGTTTGTTGCCTGTAACCATTCAATCAATTGGGATCTTACAGCAAAGAAGTCGGTGGTTGCTTTGAATGCATCCCTCGTCCGGCTCGATTTGTCGTAATATAACGAGCGATACCACAGATCGATAGCAGGGTAGTCCAGGCGGATCATCTTGAGGTTGCATCGGAAGACCGTGTAGTAAGCGACATCAAACCGGGACACTGTGGTGTAAAGTCGCAGATCTGTCTCCGTCAGGGAGTCGCCAAACAAATACGGCCCACTGGACTGCAATCGGTGCTCAATTTGGTCCAACGTGCCGAATACTCTGTCGACACTTTGGTTGTATTCGTCTTGGCTAGATGCCATGCCCACGTTATACACCCCAACGTTGAGGTTGGAGTGGATCAACGCATTCCACTCATCAATCTCCTTTCGAAGATGATTAGGATAGAGGCCACCCCCTGGGAAATTAGGCTCCTGTAACTGAGGCGGAAGGAGGTTATCAAAGGCCGTATAAAACATCCGCATGAGTTCGCTGCTCTCGTTGTTCACAGCCGTATGGTTCTTCTTGTCCCATAATAACGGGACGGAAAACCGACCGGCATATTTTGGATCAGCCTTCAGGTAGAGATCTTTAAGGTATTTGAATCCGTATAAAGGATCGCATTCCGCCGTTCCAAATCGACCCGAGAAGAACCACCCGTCTGGGCCTAGCTCAGGGTCGAGAACAACCAGCTGTATGAAAGATTCTAGACCTTTCAAACATCTCACTATCGTCGCTCGGTGCGCGAATGGGCACATGTAGCTGACGTAAAGCACATATCGACCTTTCTCGGCGAAGAATTTTGCATCACTATCAGGAGTGATGACATGACGAAAGCCAGTGGTTTCCTGAAATTTGATAATTAATCAAGGACAAAATCGGCTGCCAAAGAAATGAGATGGACTATTACCATTGTAGTGAGTCAGGTGGCAAGGTGGTGTAATAAGAAGAGAGGTTTTCTGTCCTTATACGAGGCGCGCTCTCATAGCTTTTATGGTTGACCACAAGAGCTTATCGGGCCAGATTCCACTCGGATTGATTCTCCACCATTATCTGATTACCGTCCTGCTCCACTCCCGTTCAGACACCGAGCACCGTGTATGTTCCGGTAAGAGGAAATATTCCGCAACCTCAAGCCGAGGTAGAGGACATTTATTAATCTTATCCAATGGGTGTACATTTTATTTTCTGTTGCTTTCATGATTACTATTGGAAGAAAGTAGTCTGAGACCTGCTTGGTCGAGAAAACGCCATCGGTGAATCGGTGTTTGGTCGTAGAGCGCAAAAATGACATCATACTTAAAAGCTTATTATTTGTTGTTCCACAGTCAAGACGTTCCGGAACCACCCAGTGTTTCCCGCTCGTATCCTCAAACTGTCATATTTGTACTTACTGTCCAACCGTTTATTAGCTGCTCGAAAATTGATCAATGCTGGCCTCTTTAACTAGGTGACGTCTCGTCTTGCGTTCTCTAGACATAGTATCATGTCTTACGATAATAACCTCCAATAACACACAGATCGATCTCTTCGCGAACTTCTGACGCTGAAAGATTTTATAAATACCAATGAAAGTGATTTATGTCTAATGACAAGCCTATATTTCCCTTAGGGAGGGGATAAAGTAAATGAACCCACTGCCAGCACAGACAGCATGGCACCTTAAGTCTTTGTTGGATGATGATGGCAGTATTAAGGTTCGTTTATGTATCGCCAATGGAATGAATTTGTGTACTGCCTTTCATAAACCATGGAAGTGACAGTCTAGCAAACGAAAGTAGAAGGTTTAAATGGATTGACTCGCGTTCGCCTCATTATCTGCCCAGAGTCCTGAATCGCAAGTGAACGTAGCGAGAGTGCAAGCAGCGTAAGATTTACTTAATCAATCTTAACAACAACCTTTCCAAAATGGTTTTGACCTCCCTGTGACAAAGTAACGTTAAAACAAATGTGATAGCACAGCAGGTATTCTCAAATAACTTACCAAGTACTCAAATGCCTCCTTAGTTTGATCAAGATTGAAGCTGACCTGATCGATAACAGGATGAAGATTGTTCATCTCGACGGCCTGGACCAGTTCCTTGAGCATGGCGCGACTACCAACGAAAACACCTCTAACAGTGCATATATTGGTCAAGGCCTCCATAAGGCCGGGTTGAGGTTTGTCACTGGAACCCAAGAACCCAATAGCGGTAATAATGCCGTCCATCTTGATGCACTTCAGACTCTGCTCAAAGGTGCCTAGTCCTCCAACTTCCAAAATATGGTCCACTCCACGTTGGCCAGGGGTAAGATCGCGAGCGACCTCTCCCCAATTCGGGGTGGTCTTGTAGTTGATGATGTGGTCTGCGCCGAGTTTTTTCAGCTTCTCTGCCTTCTCCGCTGAAGATGTTGTGGCAATGACAACGGCACCAGCTGCTTTGGCAAGCTACCAAATAGAATATGGTGTTAGCTATCAGCTCTCCAGAGTGGGCTGAGGTATTCCCCCACCCGTTGAAAAATATTAAAAATGGCCATATAACATACCTGAAGTCCGAAGATACTGACACCTCCAGTTCCCTGGACCAAAACGATCTGTCCAGGTTTAAGAGGCTTGAGGCCGTAAAGAGCATTCCAGCTAGTAAGAGCCGCACCGGGTAGGGTGCTACTCTCTATAGCAGTTAAATTCTTTGGAGCTTTCACCAAACCAAGCTCGTTGTAAACACCATACTGGCGCAATGCACCATCAATAGTACCACCCACACCAGTAGACGCTGCATGAGGATCGATGTCACCATATTGATGGCCCTGATTGAAAATTGTCAAAACCGTATCGCCTTTCGTGAATTCCGTGACTCGAGCGCCAATTTCGACCACCACACCAGCGCCATCGGAAGCGGGGACGATGGGGTACTTATGAGCAAAAGGAAAGGTACCCTGCACCCAACAGATTAGGAAATATTCAATTTAAGGAATTTTGAATAAGGTTTCTTGAGGATGATACTACCTTCGCTATGGCAACGTCGCGGTAGTTGAGAGCCGCTGCTTGGAACTTCACCAAGACCTCATTATCACCAACTTGAGGGATTGAGGCCTCAGTGTAACTCATGCCCTTGAGTTCACTGTCGGGTTTGTCGATAGACCATTGCATCATCTTGGATGTGGCCATTATTGTCGAGTTTGTTGTTTGTTGCTGCCTTGGGATATGATGCTAAAGAATTGTCGAACGGTCTAGATGGGATTCTCGTTTGGCGAGGGAATGCTAAGTGAAGGGATTCTTCCTTCTTTTATACCTCTTCATGCGTCATACAACGTCAGAGACTGTAATAGCTACGGTGAATTAGTCAGTTTGTTAAGACTGACGGTGCTTCGGTCGGGGAATGTTGTTTTGCGTTTGAAAGCCAAACGCCGGCTTGTCCCAGACAGTGCTGCGTCAGCGCCACCCCGAATTTCCCGTCGGTGTTTGATATAGTGATAGTTTGCTCTTTGTCACCCACTATATGGTTTCGGTGATTGAAGCTAATTGAAACACTAAGTTTACAGTTTAAGTAGTGCTAGTACTGCTCCACCCAGAGCAAACCCATTTTGGCCACAGAAGCACGAAACGGGAACAACAGGGGCGTTCTAGAACTAAAGGGATCGTTCTTTTTCTAAGAATTGTCTATGAATCATACTTTACCTGGGATAGTTTAAGGCGCACAAATTACCCGCTTCGTTGATGACACATTCGGGGAGGGAAACGGCCTCAGGTGGGGTCATCATAATGACAAATGTTTTCTTAAAATCAGCCCATGGTTTAGACTTGATTTTATCGCAGGAACGGTATAAATAGCAAGCGGTACACAGCATCATCGATCGCCCAGAAAGTACATACAGACAGTCCTGTAATCTGCTTTCATTTACTTACAACAATGACGCATCCAGGCAATCAGAAAGTACCTGGATCGTCTTGGATCACTGACCATTTTTCAGAACGGTGGGTTGCATTTGTTTAGTTGGCTTCTGCGCTCTGTTCCTGGCAGCTACTTCCTGGAGACTTAGATTTTGACAATTTACAGGGCATTGCAGGATCACGGCTCGGGATGGAGTGCCCTCTGGGACACAAAAAATAACGTCCT
The DNA here is from genome assembly GCA_028828275.1 of Penicillium frequentans. Taxonomy (NCBI): domain Eukaryota; kingdom Fungi; phylum Ascomycota; class Eurotiomycetes; order Eurotiales; family Aspergillaceae; genus Penicillium; species Penicillium frequentans. The sequence continues at coordinate 1,513,784 of JAQIZY010000003.1, read as the reverse complement.
CTGGGACCGGGGAAAGCCTTCGCCAGCGTTGATTGATCTTATCGAACAACGAAAGGATCTATTCCAGCCTCTGACGCCTAATGGCCGCCGTAAGAAAGCACTTGTGCCGGTATGTCTTCTGTATACATGAGACCTTGTTATATATTTAATTGGCCTGCCTTGGGTTACTGATTTTCGTTGTTCCGTGAAGGGATGCGGGCAAGGTTACGATGTTGTCATGTTGGCATTGCATGGCTTCGACGTTTATGGTTTGGATATATCTGCGACCGGAATATCAGCAGCCCAGGGTTACGCGTGTAATGAACTGCAAAAACCGCAGGAATACAATTTTGGAGAACAGAAAAGCGTTTCGACAGCTCCAGGCCCTGTCACTTTCATAAAAGGTGATTTTTTCAAGTCGGATTGGGAACAAACAGCTCTGGAAGGCGGAGAAGTTCAGTTTGATATAATTTATGATTATACGGTCAGTAGCTGACTGTCGCATCTTGGCGTGTTTATGAGATGAACGAAACCTAATTTTGCACAGTTCCTCTGCGCCCTGCACCCCGATATGCGCCAGCAATGGTCCAAGCGCATGTGGGAGCTTCTGCGGTGTGATGGCTACCTAGTTTGTCTTGAATTTCCGTTATACAAGGAACCAATGCTTCCTGGTCCCCCTTGGGGCTTGCAGGGGGTGCACTGGGACCTGCTAGCGCGGGGTGGCGACGGTGTCGCCAATATTGGTATGGCGCCCGAAATCGCGCATGAGGACCAGCTTATGGGTCAGTTCAAAAGGGTGCTGCATGCAAAGCCAGCTCGGACATATGAGAGTGGGATAGGGACAGATATGCTCAGCATTTATGCTCGAAAGTAGCCCTGCTACGGCTGATTGTACTCATGCGATTGATATTTTCGTAACTCTAAAGTCGAACTTAGATTGCAATATTATATTCGTTTCAGGATTAGAATGGCAACACTCCCCTAGTTACTGGATGTATAGTATGCTAGGAGACCATGTGGGTATCAGCAGTCGGGTCGATGAGTAACTGCTCTATGAACATTGCATTATCCTGAATTAGCCGCAGCCAGACGTAAATTTGCTTACTCCAATTGTCTGATTAGGAGTAGGGAAGGACATATGGTTATCAACCACCAACCTGCATTCAAAATTAATTGAGTGGAAGGCTACTATTAGCAACCGGGTCTTAGCTAAGAACATGAAGCAAGCCTTTGTTTTAGCCCCCAATGCTCATTAAAAATCTGGTTTTGAAGTAGAAACATGAATGTCTCAAATACCAGTCAACCAGCAGAAGGCGAAGGTATAGGCCCAGGGCGAGAAGATGATAAAATGAATTGAAAGCAAATTTATCATGTGAATAGGCTAGTATATGTTACACTTGATGGTATCTATTCAGCTATCAATGCTAGTCCTTTCCGGAGAATAACATCCCTCTTCTTCCAAATAGTCACCTTGATGTGTGTGCGTCTATAGGGAATGAAGCTAGGGCTTAAGCATACCCTCTAGCAGCTTGACACCCTCCAAAGGCTTTGGATAGGCTATGCGACGCTTCGTATACACTTCATAATCGATTTCCCCTCCCAAATCAGGATCATCCAAAGAACCTGCCTTAATCGAAAGCTTTTCAAGCATCAGGTCAGTCTCGCCGTAGATGCCAGATCCACAAGTCCTACAGAAGAACGTATGATAAGTCTCGGTGGATTCCGTAGTCTATGGGTATGTTTTAGGTTCAACCCATTGAAAGATATACGTCAGATCATCGGTGCCTCTTTGCACAACTCCATGTCAAGACCTTACCTTTTGACCAGCTTGAACGATTCCCAAGAAATTATCACACTGGTGGTGGATGATCTGCCAGACCACTATATAACTATTAGGTCTCTTGCTAAGCCTACATCGGCATATATCCACATACTCTTTGGCAGTTCCGGCCATGGGAAACAGCTTTGGCATCAACCTTATGGACTATTGCTTAGGATCAGAACCTGTGAGCGAAGTGTGGCTACCTCGTACCGAATGGCACCACACATGCAGCTTGCAGTGAAACCAATGGTGATAATGAGAACCGTAGTGGAATTGATTGATAATATTCACGGGTTGAACTGAACGGATTTTTTGAAAGATCAACTGCATGAAGGCGAATTATTCACCAGGCTCTATGTAGAATATCTTTTCATCTGAAGCTATGACGGCGATGATTGCGGGTTATCTCTAAGCAGGCTGTGAAACATGAGTCTAGAAACAGAGGTATATGCTTGGTGATTGAGATTCCATTGTCACTCAAGCGCGGAGCAGAATAGAGTTTTCCCGAAATTGCCGGCAGGGTTTCACCCTCGGATATCACGAAAGTCTAAAGATATTCCCCGATTGGTATGACGCTTTACACTTGCAAGCATCCAGTTTTGTAGATTAATCTCGATTAAATTATCCCCTGGGAAATATTGAATAACTTAGAATACATCTTGCTTTTTATACCCCAAAGCTAATAGACACGCACACTTACTGCGCTTGGAACCTCCTTATAGTTAAATGTAGTCCAGTTCCGCAGAATATAGGCTACACTTCAACCAGAGGCGAGATATAAAGATATTGCTCCAGATTTCGTTCTAGATTGGAGGTAGTGCACGGCACAATAGTAAGCGTACCATACACTAACACACATTCTTTTGGGATTGGACGGGTTGATCAACCTTATAGTAGGCCAGGAAGTAATCATTTGTGGCATCCAACGAATTAAGCCTCTGTTATTCTCTTTTTGTTTCCATTATACAGATCTCAACTAGAATTAACTATCACCATGCAAACCTCAACTTTCCTCGCAATTTGGGCCACGTTCGGTGAGTAGTTCCAATAGTTACCCTCCCACGACTCAGCCAAACCGCGGCTCCTGCTTGGCAACATCGACCGCAGCAAGGTAGGAAACACGGTCTTTAACGAAGAATTCGATGTCGACCTTGTTGCGCAGGCTCGCCTCTCCATTATCTAGACTACCGGCCTTGATGACAGTTTTGTCGCCCATGATGTCCAATTCCCCAAAAAGATTTGATCCACAGGTTCCACAGAAAAAGTGTCTGTTATTTTTGCCACTTGCACCTGCAATATCAAAAAATTTAGGGGTTCCTATATAATTCAATATCAGCGAACATTGTGCTAGAATTGGCCTGATTTTGCATACCTTTGGTAACTTTGAAGGTGTCTCTTGGCACCACAACGTTGGAGGTAAATGCACTACCAGTCCACTATTAATAACATTGTTAGTGCTTCGACACAAAATATACAAGCTTTGGATATTAACGTACTTTCTGGCAGTCAACACAGTGGCAGAGAGCCGTCAGAATAGGCTCAGCTGCATAGTCTGTAAGCATTTACATGGTATTAGGTAAGCACGACAGTCATAACCAACAGGGAGAGGTAAAAGCGGTAGCACCACACATGCAGCTTCCGTGAAGAGTCATGTTCACTGATCTCTTGGTTTGTGTGACCAAGGCTGATTGCTGTATGGGGTGGTTATGGGTGTAGGTCCAGGAAAAGCGACTCCTTGTTCTTTTGTACCCGGGCGCAAGCCATTTTCGGTCTAGACTAGTTAGTAATTGCTTTTCCGGAGCGCGACGCCCGGTCATTGCTTCAAACACCGAATCGGTGACGACATCATGGCATATGTACCAGCCATTGACTGTCATTTTACGGAATATAATTTCATTTGCACTTATCTTATTTGCCTCGATCAAATGCCGAACCCGCGGTCCCACCACGGGTCTAGGTAACTGGCGCATCAACCAGATCGTCGAACGGTTTTAAAATTCGTTCACTCATTTCCTCTTGCTGGGTTAGGTGCGGTTCGACAGGGAATACAGAAGACTACATATTACAGGGACCGTGACACTCCAATTACATCAAATTCAAATATCCATTGTGTTTACATTGCAATCTAGCTCCCTGCAAACTAAGGAGGATGACAAATTTACTACAGACTACCAGCTTTGCTGAGATACAGTCGTGTAGCTTCTCAATGAACGACTCCAGTGAGGTGAACAGGATGAATCAATTAGTTCTAGCCGATACTTTCCCTTCGGGTTTCACGTGAAGAGCTCACGAATATGATTTTGTACGGCTCTAATGTCCGCCCCAGTGATCCTAGCAGTCTCCTTTCCATTTTCGAAAATGACAAACGTGGGCATTGCATTCACGTTGTTCTTTCGCGAGACACTCCGCATATGGTCAACATTCACCGCAAGGAATTTGCCCTCGGGATATTCGAGACTCAATCGAGAGAACTCCGGGCTTATGGCCCGACATGGGGGACACCAGTCTGCATAGAACTTGACAACACATGTCTCGTTTTCGACGATACTGTCAAATTGAGAGGCCCTAAAAGCAGAATATGAGATGGCTATCGTGAAAGTCACTGGAGACATATCCTTACGACACGATCTCGATAATATTTCCATGAGACATCTTTCCTGACTGAGAAAGATTCGAGAGGTTGGTGAGGGGTATTGAAACGGTATGTAGTATATGAATCGGCGAATTATGAACGTTGCTCTTGAGGATTCAGGAACAAAGGAGATAAAGTGGTTTAGGAGTCGAGAGATGTAGAGATAAATACGTATCTATATATATGTATCCTCGGTGATTGCTCCCACTTCGGTGATTGCAAGTGTTTGACGAACTTTGTCTATTGACTAATTCCTTCCAGATCTCACTGCTGACATGCCAAGTGGACCCCTGCACAAACCCATGAGAAGGTGAGATGATCAGGTAGGGATGATTGGAAATCGAAAATTGAGTAAAGAACCCGGTGTTGAGTAATCGATTGTCAGGTAACCGCCCACCAGAAGCGAATCCGCAGCCTACACGGGAGGGACGTGCAGGCAAGAAACAGAAAACACACAAATTATGTATTATTCATCGTACAACTCGGGCTCGGCGTATTCAGATCCATGGAAGCCTGAAAGGAACTACCATTACATTATTTATTATCAGGTTCGGGGCGACTGAAGAAAAAAAAAAAAAAAGAAAGCGCCTAGCTCAGATAGCCAAAGGGTTAAATAAACCTCGTTTCTCTTCCATGAATGGCAGAAAAAAGGTTTTTCCCTTGATCTTCACACACTGGATCTCCTAAGGTTGAAATAAACGTATATCAACGATCTCAGTACACTGCCCGGCGGCCTCGACACAAGGACATACCTAATCGCTGCCTCAAAAAGTTGTTTGTCCACCATGGACTCTCCCATCACATCCTCTTTACCTAAAGATTATTCTTCCTTCGCATCCGCCGCCACCCTTTACATCAAGTCTCCCTCCCGTCAGCAGCGTCAAAAGAAAATAAGCATCACGCAAACTTACTACCTCGCCCACACCGCCCGAAAGAAACTAAATCGTGAAGCTTCCCGGACAGACCATGACCTTCGATTGCTGGTTGGCCACGCCAACCTGCTTGATTCGCTGATGCTGGACTATGCCGACACCAAGCGCGAACATGAACAGTGGTTCAACAAGACCGTCGGTGCCACCAAGGCCTCGCAAGAAGAATCTCGACACATAAAATGGGCCTCGACCCTGGTCAATGAGGCTGAGGAAGACTGGGACTCGGAAGACGCCTCTGACCTGGAGTCGGACTTCAGCGAGAGCGAGGAGGACGAGTCAGACTTCGACGAACCCGGCTTTGTCATTCACACTCCAAACCGTCGACGGGCCCCTTCACTAGTCACTCCCACACCAAAGGACCTGCTGGAGGAAGACGTGGGCGATTACACAGACTCCAACTTTGAATTCAACGACGCGGAAGATCTGGGGGAACTCAGCTTGACAAGGTTACCGTCGCACCAGTCCCCACCTGAACTGTTGATCGACTCGGACGACGAATTTGAGGACGCGGCCTGTCCCCAATCGCCGCCTCAGCCTACCTTCGAGAGCTTCAATGAGAAGGAGCATTCCACCACGGGCCTCCCACTGGCTAGGCCGGGCAAGCACCGTCTGTTCGGGGAAGGGCGTCACGTTTCACAAGAGCAAAGTACCATCATCCAGCCATGATATTGTGATACCCTGATGCTTTTATGACGGTGATATACATTGGTTGATGTCTTGGAGCGAGGCGCTTATTCATCTTATTCACTTTTCTATATATCACAAGAAACTGTCGCATATAGTGCACCACATCTTGAACTTTTTGTTTCCAACTTCTTGCATACTTCTCATCTCTGGCTACCACAAATTGACCTTGTAGCTGCCCAACATTTGCTCTCCTTCTCACGGAATTGGGATGGTCCTGGCGGGGGGATACCAATTGTGATCCCAATCGGGCTTGGATGTACATAGGAGAAACACTTGTTTCTCAAAAATTGTCCTCACAATGAACAAAATCGTTTTCAATCTCTTATTACCCTTTGAGTAGTAATCTCCAAAGCAGAAAATATGGCGTGATTACCACTTCCTGTTACTAGTTAGTGGAATTCTTATATAAGAGCCCTTTTGGTGTAAATAATGCCAACATTTGATCTAATATCACATGCAATATGTAATAAAGTAAAGTTTGTCATCTCGATCTAGATCTATCACGTGACTGGTCGTGAAGTCAATTACGCGGCGAACGAACGCCGAACACGCATTATCAGTGATAATCTGTGGAGCTCAATAATTGAACACCCCAAAATTAGTTGAACACCCCATTATTTCCATATCTGGTATAGCCTCGAAATGGTATTTCAGCTGGTAATATTGCAATCCGGACCAGTTGCCAGTTTCGTACAGACTTCTGAAGGCAGGTCACATGATGTAGTCACATGATCCACGATCTCAGAGGTCCACGGTGTAAAATTACGTCATCAAAACACAGAAATCACAACAACACAGCACACAGCACACAATATATGATGTAAGCATGACATAATTCTGGTTCCCATATTGAAAAGCTGCAATTTCTAAGGTAAAATATAGCTTCAATTCCAGTCAAATTACGCAATTTAGAACTCCATGACGCCCGTGAATTCGCCTGGTATACCCATATACTGACCAGGTCGACCTCGCCGGCGACCCCTCGCTGCTCCTCTACCCCTCGCTGCCCCTCGCCCTGCACCTCGACCTGCACCTCGCTGACTGGCGCCTGCCTGGGCACCGGTATACAGCTGGGCAACCTCATCCAGCATGCGCTCATGCTCCGCCCGCTGCTGGTCTTGCTCCTCCTCACGTAGCATGGCCTCTTGCTGACTAAATCCCCTCTCTTGAGCGACCTCCTGCTGCGCTTGCACGACCTCGAACGATGACGGTATACGGCGTGTGTCCGGGGATCGAGCTGGGGTCGAAGGGGTTGAGGTAGCACCTGCTGGGCGACCTCGCCCATGGGTGACCACCCGGGGATTGTTGACTTGGATATGAAGGTGCTGGTTGATAGGGGTGGTATTTGACTCCACGAGCCACCACTGGGGGTGGAAGTCTATGATCTGAAGCGGCCGCTCAAGAACCCAGCATTCTTCCAAGGTGTGGATACAGGGAAACCCCGTTCCTGTCGAGTGCGAAGGACATTCACATGGTACCCGGATAGCAGGCTTATCAGGGTGGTAAGGAAGGTATTTCTTGAAGAGCTGCGTAACCCAGTCGATTGCATGTACTGATACCTTCATGGCGACGTCTTTGGTGAGGAGGAAGAGGCCCGATGGCCGGCGGGTTTATTGATCTGCAACTTTGCTCTGAATTGCCTCATACCGGCGGCAAATAGTCCGTTCAAACGATTGTACAACCGTAAGGAGATCGCCCCGTGGACCCTAGAAAAAATGAAGCATTAGAATACCATAATGAAGGAGTCAGAGGGGTATTTCAAGGAGGTTAGCTTACCCTGAAGTCACTCTTTAGCACATGGTGTGCGCCTTCGTTCCGTGAGGTTGAAATTTGATCAAAATGAAGGTTGTTACGTGTATGACAACGTAGAAACCGAAGCCCACTATCAAGTATCCATTCACGGTGGATATAGGCGTGGAGACCGACAAAGATAGGCTGTTTATACTGCAATTTGAATCGCTCCCAGCGCCTCTCCATACTGTCAATATCCATCGCAAAGGCGACAGAGATCCACTTCTGCCGCATCTCTTGCCACCGTTGAATAACCTCTATTCGTCGCTCTTCTGGGGTCCTTACACCAAGGAGCTCACCAGAGGCAATGAGGTCGAGAATCCATCTAAAAGAAGCATTAAATCAAGCTCGCTGGAGGTGTGGATCGAGGTGTGGATCGAGGTGTAGATCGACGACTTACCTTGTGAGAAGTGGTCGAGCTTTTTTGTAGATATTCTGGTTAATATGCCATAGACAGAGCATGGATTTTGCCTCCGGAAGCACGTAGTGAATAGCGTTTAATAACGCCTGCTCCTTATCCGTGAAAATCGTCTCTGGCATAGTAATTTGCTCTATATCCAAGACGTCTATAAGACTCTGGAGAGCAAAACGATAACTTTCCTCCCTCTCGTTCTGTAGGAAGGCAAACCCTGCAAAAAAAGTGGCGCCAACAGACGAGACTCCCACAATATTCAACATCGGCATCTTATACCGGTTCGTCTTGTAGGTGCAATCCATCCAGAGGACGTACGAGTGCTTCCGGAGTAGCGCAATACTCGATTTGTGTATCCCGAAGAGGCAGAAAAGCGTGTCATCTTCAGGGCGTACTTTATATCGGAATGTCCAGTCACCACCCTTCGGGAGCTCCTCGAGGAGAGCTTGAATCGACTGCCGCCCATCAAGTAGGTCAAGACGTACTTGTTGCCGTAGATTATGGAGATCTTGTGCTTGGATAGATAGATGCTTCGCTTGGTGGAGGCTAGTGAGGATATGCCGTATCGGAATACCCTGCTCGAGTTGTAGAATGATCTCCTCGCGGGATTTCTGGATAATTGCACGCCTGTGTACCGGGTGAGTTGATTCACGCGAGGGCCCATGGTTATGGTGTAGATGCTCAATTGTCATATAAAACCCGCCCATACCGCATCGCCGTAGCGTCATACGGAAAGGACACTCGGTTGATCGAGTCGAGCTCCTTCGCCGTCGGTCGGCGTCGGAGATTTGAGCTGAATAGCTTCTTCCTCGATCGCAGCGAATATATACTGCGCTTATATCACCATGTCGACCCCGTTTTGAGCGACTGATAGCAAGCCCATGTCCGCATGAAGCAGCCCACTTATTGAGGGCCTGTAATCCATCTCTTGGAGTGTCGAAGACCTGCCCAGGTCGAGGTGTATCTTGAGGCTCGTCTCCAGAGGCAGATTGCTCGTCTTCGGAGGCGTATTCGAAGAGCGCGAGCGGGTGGAACTCGGCGATCGTGTCAGGTTCTGATTCGAGCTCATCCCAGTCTTCAAATAGGTCAATTTCATGGTCAATTGGGTCAAATTCAAGATCTGACTCCTCAGAAGTAAGAATGGGGGTAGAATCGTCCATTTCGACGTCCATTTCTGCTGGAAAAAGGAGGAAAATGACTCACCTGGTGCTGCTGCTGTGGGCAGGCAAATTGACCATGGAGAATTGTGATCTTGACCAGGGCATGATGCCCTGGTTGAGATACTAATACTAAGCGACAGCGAGGTGTGATAGCGAGCTGCCAGGGTCGTCAGGACCTATTCGTGTTGCCCAGGGCAACCGGATACTGACCTTAGCTAGGTCATGTGACCTGCCTTCAGAAGTCTGTACGAAACTGGCAACTGGTCCGGATTGCAATATTACCAGCTGAAATACCATTTCGAGGCTATACCAGATATGGAAATAATGGGGTGTTCAACTAATTTTGGGGTGTTCAATTATTGAGCTCCTTATTAACAGAGATATCCAGCCGAAATAGGAAATTTCTTGGCACGATTATGCACTCCAGGGTCCTGCAGGTGCAAATTGGGAAGAACCTGCAGGGTCCTTGGTCCGGTTCCAGTTCTAAAGGTTGGAACCTGAGACCCGTATGGTCCGACTCCAGGTTCCGACCTCTAGAACCGGAACCGGACCATGTCGAGGTCTAATGGTGACTTCTTGGAGAGAGAGCGCAACAATCAGAAAAACTGTCATCGATGAAGTCGGTCCCCACGAAGGCTCCTACATACTGGGAGGCTGCAGAATGCTAGCCGGATAGTTACCAAAGGAGGCACCTCCATCACCGGGAATACTCTAGCGGGCCTGTGTTCCTACCACACAGTTCGTAGCACGTTCATCCTCTCTGGATGTGTTTGTTGGAAAAATTCCCTCACGGCTGGCTCTTTCTGCTTGATAAGGATTTTCGTGAGCTATCCAGGTTCATCATTGTATTTTGAAGAAGCATATATTTTGCCTTCATGAGCTTGCCTTCTACGTGATCGAAAATTAGCTAGATTGTTGAGTGTTGTTTTCAGCATTCAAGCTGCAATGGATTAATTCGAGTAAAGACCTTCTCCGCTTCTTATACAAAAAAGGAGAAACATGACTGGACATAGAGAGCAACGAAGCTGATTGCGCTTCAGCGAAGTCAGGTTGTAGGACGCTCAACGACGAGTCTCTGGGCGAACTTCAAATGCGGTCCAGATGTGCTGTTCAACTTTAGTGGTGACAATTCAACTTGTTCAGGCGATCAGGATTGACGCGTACGTAAATATGGCAATACGGTTTGATCAGATGTAGAGACCCGTCATTCTAGCACAAAACAAAACCAGATGTAGTGATACTTCTGATTCCAGCCTAGGGCACTATGTGCTATTTTTACCGCTCCGCACGAATCGAATCGAATCTGGCAAAAGTTCGATTCGATTCGATTCGAATTAATATCGATAATTACGGTTCGTACGGCTTCGAATTGAAGACCGATTCGAATTCGATTCGAAGTTCGCGAACTTTTTGTACTAAACCCTTATTTGGAAAGCGGTAAGTCACGTCCGACTATATCGTTCTATATCTGTTGTTCTACACGATGGTGAGCAATCGACATCACACACTGTTGGTATCACCAGCTAGGTACTGTGTACACAGTTAAGTGGACAGCGCGTATGCTTAAAAAGCAAAAGTCAATTGATTCATGTATGGTAGATGTAGATGTCGAGTCAGGTCCAGAATACCCCTGAATCCCATACGCCGGAGCCGTAGCTTAGCGCATGGTTACATACACAGAAATGTGATCTATCAGACGCCAGCTTGTTCTGATAGAGGGATATGTCCCGACACATACAGTACTTAGTACAATAATTAGTTAATTGATAAACTCAGAGATAGCTCCATTTAGTCCTACATAAAATTGAGCAATTTGGCTTTGGGTTGAACAAGCTGTAGAGCAGTATCAGTAGATACAAATTCTCGCCCCAACTTTCTATCCAAAATATATAATTCCACTCCCAAGATTGCCCAACAAAACCGCAATCGTATCTGTGGTCTGTTTTGTTTCAAATTATATCAGCTCATCGACCGTATTAAGATACACGTAGTCTATTGGTATGGAGTTAAAACATCAGCAATTGCATATTATATATGATGTAGAGTAAATGGATGGTCTAATCGGGCTAGCGGAGATTCTACAAGAACGCGTCTCCGCGTGGACGTGCTTTTACCAAGAGCAACATACAAATCTTGGTCAAAAGCTACTGAATACCATCCCTTCTGGTGCTCCAAAGTAAGCGATCAATTATGACACAAGTATGATATACTAATATAACCATACCGATGACATCTCTACCTGCAACCACATTCGACTGTCCTAACACCAGGAAGAATAAACGCGATTATGCAGCGCTTCATAAATATGGCCTCCTTGCAGAGGATATCCCACTTCCGCGACCTCGAAAAAGACGGCGGCCTGACCCGCCCTTAACTCACCAACTACTCCGGTTTCAACCTCTCCTACCGCTCCCAGCAACGTTTCTATCAGCTTGTCGAATCTTGATACGGATATATGCCCTTCACAATCAATATCTCAGGTTGAATGCGAGACTGACTGTGTCGAAATCAAGCAGAGAGACGGGACTAGGTTGAAAGAGCGTAGCTGGGTGTGGAAATACTAGACTTCCGCAGAGCCCATAAATGGGCCTAACCTTCGGGCCCAAGGCCCAACCAGCAGTGGGCTTTGGGCCTAATTTCCAGGGTCCAACCAAGCCCACGGCCCATCAGTGGGGGCCCATAAGGCCCCCAAGAAAGCCCATTTCTATGCATAACTATAGTCTTGGCGCTCATAAACCTGATGATTAATGCCTGTTTTATACGCATGTTCCAGTCTGTAAGCCCATACCTCGGGCCGACGTTTTACCAGGCCTAATCCGGGGGTTCAACTCCTAATCCGGGGGTTCAATTCCACCAAGAATCAAGATATCAAGATTCAACAGCGATGACCCGGTAATCAAGATTATGGATAAAACCAGCTACACTAGGCACTGCAATTTACAAGATTATGCAAAAAAGTTCCATTTCGCCAAGATTTCGTAGTATTCTGGCACTTGGAGAATTACCAAGTGTCAGCATGCAGAGATATATATCTCATGTGCACAGTAGTAGGTGCATCTTTCTGTTGCAGTATGACATTTTTGATAGTCAACTTCATGATTTATAGGATTACAGCATTCAACTTTATATCGAAAGTTAAGTAACCTCTTACGCTCGACGCCTGTCTTTACGGAAACGTGGTATTTCAGCTATTGTAGAGGTGAGAGATATTCAAAGATATCTCATGAGCCATGGGTGAAATTTTTGAGCGAACAAATTGTAAAATGGGCGGGGAGATGGGTCATCCAGGGGCTTTCTTGGGCTTTGGATGGGCCGAGTCCACTGGATATGCATGATCTAGCCAATGAGATGCTAGGATTAAGATCCTCCGTTTCAATGTCGACTGACTACTGTGGTCTCTGTTTACATCCACTGTTTACAGCCACTGTTTGCTACCGTCCACGTCGGTAGTTCTCTCGTTGAGAAGGTAAGTCATGTCGAATTTCTCCTCCCTCACCCTGATACGCCTGAAGCTTTTACCCGAAGCCCTCCATCCAATCTGAAGCTATTGACCCATCATGTCGCAAAGCCAGCAAACCGAGTGTGGATCTCAGTTGAGTTTCTGCGACATTGAGCCCGACGACCTATCGTTGATTACCCATTCCAATTACCCAGCTACGCCGTCTACCTCTCGGCAGGTTGATAGCTTCTCGTTCGTTCAGCCGTTTGTTCCTTCGTCTATCGCTCCGGATCCTCTCGAGCGCTTCCAACGTGTCGGTCCTGGCAGGAGAGGCCAATTCTTTCTTTACAACGTGATGAACCACACTGATTGGGTCGACTGGTGGTTGGAGACTGACTATGGATCCAACAATAGCAAGATCGCTTGGGAATCACAACATGGATCGGCTTCAGAGACCTGGAAACAGTTTGAGCAAGTGGCTCATACGGGTAATGGAAGCCCAAAGGTTATGTGTAAGCGTTGCGATACAATCCTTGAGCACCCTTACGCTACTAAGAAGGATGCCAATGGCAAGATTGGTCGTCATGGCACGACGACAATCACCCGTCATCTTCAGACATTAGCCTGCCAAAAGGCTACAGGAGTACGGCAACAGAGGGGGGATTGAGAGGGTTTCTTCGATCGGTATGTAAAGGCCTATTATTCTTTGAAATTGCCACTAATCAGTTATTTCTGTCGAAGCAGGGTCATCCGTTTACACAAGAGGCCTGGGAGGACAAACTCTTACAGTTTATCACCATCAACCGGCTTCCGTTCAATCTCGTTGAACATCCAACCTTCCGTGACTTAGTCTCGCTCTCACAGTCCGCTCCAAACCTTCCAATCATGCAATCGGCTGATACAATTCGACGTCGGCTATCTGTTCGTGTCAAAGAACGACAACAGGATACACTCGGCTTACTACCAAAGCATGCGAAGATCTCGGTTGCGCTGGACTGTTGGACATCTCCGTTTGGGCAGGCATTTACGGCTATCACTGGCTACTTTATTGACGTTGACTGGGTCTACCGTGAGGTGCTACTCGGCTTTAAACCCCTTTACGGCACGCATTCGGGTGCGAATCTGAGTGCTGTTCTTCTAGAGACGCTCACTCAGCATAAAATTAAGGACCGAGTCTTTGGGTTGACCACTGATAACGCGTCAAATAATAAGACTCTGGTTGATACCCTTCAGCAGTCGTTATCTGGCGATGTTCATGTCATCCGAATCCCCTGCCTTGCTCATGTCATCCAATTAAGTTTGAACCAACTGCTCGATCGTTTAAAAGCGGTCCCACTGAATGATGCCGCTGAGACCACATGGACAGACCGCCAAGACACCCTCGCAAGGGCGAACGCAAATGTACAATGCAGGGAGATATCGCATACCTTGAATAAGGTGCGGTATCTTGCTATTTATATCCGCGGTAGTCCTCAGCGTCGGGACTCATTCGCTGCTGTCCAATCTAGGGCCCCAGGGCAGGCGCTCATGCCGATTCAGGATGTCAGAACTCGATGGAATTCAACGTTTTTAATGCTACGCCGAGCAAAGAGACTCCGCGTGTTTATCACGAAGTACTGTGATCAGTTTAACTGTAAAGACTTCGTACTTGATGACGATCAATGGCGCCAGATCGACTACCTTCTTTGTCTCACAAAGCCATTCTTTGATTATACCCTTGCCCTTTCAAAGACTCGAGACGTAACATCGCATCTTGTCTTCCAGATCTATAACTTACTCTTTGAGCACATTGAAAGATCAAAGATACAGTTACAACGGAAGCGTGTCGTCTGGAAGAAACAGATGCTTATCTCTCTCGAAGCTAGCCATGCAAAATTACGTGACTACTACAAAGAGACAGACTACATGCAAGGGCACATCTATGCGGTCTGTACGATGCTATCGCCAGATAATAGGTTCCAGTTCTTTCTTTCTGATGACTGGGCGGATGCTAAAGAGCTGCGTGATCAGTATCGAGTGGCTTTCCGGGATGCCCTCACTCCTATCCAGGAACGTCTTACCAGTGCTAGTGCCCAAGGCCCGCAAGGGCCTTCCCCTGGATCGACAACAAGATCATTCCTTCATAACCTTGTTCGAACCCAGAAGGCTTACTCCAAAGTGACGCCAGGCCCAGTTATGGATGAGCTGACGCAGTATCTCGACGGTAGTAAGTTTATCTCTATGTTCATCTCCATGTTCATAATACTAATCTTATACAGATGTGACTGATTCGGAGCCGTTATCTTTTTGGAGAGAGAATCAATTCCGTTTCCCGGCTATTGCCGCACTTGCAAGAGATGTCCTTGCAATCCCGGCGACGGGCGCTGGGGTAGAACGCCTGTTCAACACTGCACGCGATATCTGCCACTATCGCCGCGGTCGTATGAAGTCTAAGACCATTGAAGAGCTGATGCTATTCCTCTGCACATCGAGGTTTGACCTTGATGTGCAGGAAGCCAAGGAGATAGCACAAGATCTCCCATCTGATGAGATTGACGCAATGAGGGAACAAACTGATGAGATGCCAGATGATGTCGACGTTGAAGAGATCAGTGATACTGAAGAGCAGGGTGATAGACCTGAATCTGTATCTGAGGATCTGATAGATGTTGACGATGAGGTTGAAGATAACGATGCTACTATCAGATTCACTACTGCACCGTCTCAGGTGCGGACATCGGGGAGAAAAAGGAAGCATGTTGATGATGAACTGTATGAACATTATTAGATTGGCATGTAGATAGTTTAATCTCATTTGATATCTAATCAATTGATCTCATCAATCTCATTAAACAGTGACTTTATCAATTCTTATGGGAATCAGCCAATTAGGGGCCTTAGACGGTAATTTGAATACTCAAAAATACTCGGAAATTCTACATTACTTATGCAAATGGCAAGAATTGGCATGTTTGCGCTGTTTGGGGCCCATTGGGCCCCCATGAAAGCCCAGTGGGCTTCTACCTTAGGCCCATGGCCCATCGGCGGGCTCGAGGGCTAGGCCCAAAACCCAACCCATTTAAGGGTTGGGCCCAGGTTGGGCTTTGGGCTTTTGGGCCGGTGCGGAAGTCTAGGAAATACTACCAAACAACACCTGAATCTGGTACGTGGAGATTAGGAGATAAGGAGCGGCCCGAGCTTAAACATCGGTGTATTGTATCACCATCTACATGTCAATTCTTTCGATTTGCATCGAAACTACGATCTTCAACTACAGCGTTGAAACAGCACCTGCAGCAAGCCCACAAGCTCTTTCAGGACGGCCATTCAGAGCGCCAAGGGCCGTTAAGCTCATGGATTGCCAAGGAAAAGAAGCTCCCATTCGAAGAGACTATCCTGGATTGGATTATTTCTACCTGTCAGCCGTTTACAAGCGTCGAGCAACCTTCGTTTAAGGCCATGTTGAGGTCTGTAGACTTTGAGGCGTCTATACCAAGTGCGGATACTGTTTCGCGCCGATTAAACTTTCGGCTTGATGCTTTGGACAGTGAACTTCAAATCTTGATGGCTTCGACATCTTCAATCGCGCTATCTCTTGATGGCTGGACAAGCCAAAACTCATTAACAATGCTAGCAATCAATGCTCACTGGATGTCATCTGCTCTCCAGCAACACCGAGCTTGTATTGAGTTTGTTGAAATCACAGGCAACCACTCTGGAGAGAATCTTGCTAATATTGTTGCGGCGGTTCTTGAGAGATTTCATATATCTGATAAAGTTATGACAATTACAGCTGATAACGCATCTAACAATGATACGCTACACCGATGTCTTTTCCAAAAGCTGTGTCAGCGGTATGATGAGTACCTGGCCGATACTGTTATTCGAGAAGGGACGATGAGATTTACCCAGAACTCCCAAATCCGCTGCTTTGCTCACATCCTAAATTTGGTTATGAAAATAATGTTGAAATCTTTACGCGCAAGTTCACATAGGGAAGCTTGTGATTTCCTTGATGATGTTGCTAAGACGAGCTGGAAGACAATAAGCGTTCCTACTTCCCAATTGCAAAGCTTCGGCTACTTGTCCTTTGGATTGCGCGATCTCCCCAGCGAATACAGAAGTGGGATAATCGACCTGGCTGTACAAAAGCTATCCACTACGATGTTGATACTCGATGGAACTCTACTTTCGTTATGATTGAGAGAGCTGAAGAGTGTCGCCGGCAGCTCGAAGATACAGTCAACGACGAGCCGGGTATTGAAGCCTTACGTCTCACACCTAACGATTGGAGACAGCTCTCAGATATCAAGAAAATCTTGGCTCCGTTCAACGAATATACTGAGTACGTCTCTCGGGACAGCCCCTCAATTCATATGGCAGCGCGGATGTTTGAAGAGCTCCGTTCTATACTCTTGGCTATTAAGGAACGGCGAGGCGATTGGCAGAATGTCTCGCCAGCGCTAACTATTGCTATATCTGATGGAATCACACTTCTGGAGCAATACCACGACTGCGTCAAAGACAACGACATATACTATATCGCAAGTGTTTTGGACCCTCGGATCAAGACCAAGTGGCTCATAACGCTGCCAGATGGAGAGAGGATCATCGACCGAATCAGAGTGTTCCTGAAAAAAGCATATCCCACCCCCAAACAGCCTATATCGATTGCTCTAAACAAAAATCACAAGAGCTTCGAATATCGATTTCTGGAAGCCTTTCAGCCTACACAGTATAACGTCACTGAGTCTGATATCGACCAGTATTTCGATACGCCTACAATCAGCACTGGTTTCGATATGAGCCAGAGCCAGACTGAATTCATACGAAACTGTTGGAAGATTAACAGGCTTGAATTTACCTGCATGGCCCAGGTAGCACAAGATCACCTTGCTATACCAGCAGCAGAGGTGGATATCGAGAGAATATTCAATAACGGGAGTGATGTTCTTGGAATCCGACGTTTCTCCATGAAAGGAAGGACGCTTGGGACCTTATTAAGGCTGAAAGATGCTGAACGTTGGAAGTCTGAATAGTTACATATTTTTAGTTTTTTACAGCGTAGAATAAAAAATTATGAGCCATACCTAGAGCAACCTTCTATGTGCGAATTCAATGGATGTGCGGTGGCCAGGGTTGTTGAGGTTATGGCTGTCCGCATGAGTAAACCCCTACTTGAATACTAGATATTGGTTCGCGAACATGTTCGAAATTTGCGAATTTTGACGAATCGAATCGCCCATAGATTCGAAGCCCGAAATCCAAAGTTCGAATTCGATTCGATTCGTTGAAATTCGCGAACTTCGAATAGTTCGAAAGTTCGTGCGGAGCGGTAGCTATTTTGGGATTGATAATGTGGAGGTCAGAGAAGCCGGACCTTAGGGGGACCAAACTCTGCTCCTCTTTGCAAATGATTGAGTGAGGGGTAGACTGCATGCCGTGCGCTACTCCTGCTCTCCAATTGCTTGCAGCAGATTTCTTGTGGACCTGGGCGCCCCATGACCCAAGGCTCGATGCTACTGGGATACACGTGTGCAGCCTATTAGGGGTTGAATACAGCCCCACTTAGCGTTCATACAAGGTTTTTTTCGAAAAGCCGCCGTAATTTTGAATGATAGCGCGATTGCCATGGCACTTTGCGGGTAGCATGACCGAGAAAGTGGCCTCCTGGAAATTCTTTTTCGTCGACGTTCTTTTCAACACGCAGCATTTATTGAACGCAGATATAAATTTGGTGCAGACCAATAATGCCACCGCCCATACTACCTTCCTCCGTCGCTGCCTTTGCTCCACGAGGGCCTCCTATAGTGGTGCTGAATGACACTGTTCCTCAACCATGACCGGGCCTGGGATTCCTCAGTCACCTCCTCGGTTTTTTCTTCAATTTCCTCTTCAGTTTCCTCCTTTGTTTCCTCCTTGGTCTGCATATTTGTGTGTTCTCTGGTCTGTTCCCTCCACATGGAGGCATAGCGATCCTTCAGCTTGATGAGTTCTTGATGAGTGCCCCGCTCAACCACTTCGCCTTCGTGGAAGACTAGAAGGCAACCAGCGTCTCTCACGGTGCTAAGTCGATGAGCCACTACGATTGTAGTCCGATCATGAGCAAGACTTGCAAGGGATTAATGCACATGCTCTTCAGTATTCGTGTCGAGCGAAGCCGTGGCTTCGTCTAACAAAATGATCTTTGTTCCTTTCAGTATGGTGCGAGCAATGGTCACGCGTTGCCTCTCACCACCGCTCAGAGCAAGCCCCCGTTCTCCCACCTCGGTGGCATACCCGTCAGGAAACTTCATGATTATGTCATGTATACCAGCGGCACGACAAGCCTCGTACACGTCTTCGTCTCTCGCATCCGGGTTTGCGTATCTCAGATTATACATCGACGTGTCATTGAAGAGCACCGCGTCCTGTGGTACGACCCCGATCTGCCTGCGATGAGAATCGATAGTTATGTTGTGCACGCTGTCTCCATCAATGAAGATGCTGCCTTCTTGAAGATTGTAGAATCGAAACAGAAGCCGAAGGACTGTCGATTTGCCCGCACCAGTCTCGCCAACCAAGGCAGTCGTAGTCCCGGCTGAATAATGGAGAGAAACCCCGCTCAGGGCATTTTTTCTTGCTACCGTACGAAAATTTGGCCTTTTCGAACCGGATCTCACCCCTGCATGTAGTGAGCGGAACAGCCTAGGGGCCATCCACCACGGTAGGGTGCTGTTGGAGCAGCCTTAATGTTTTCTCTGAATGAATCAGTAATGCCTGGAAAGCCTGAGAGACACCAGCGAGAAAGTCCAAAGAACTGCGCAATTGCAACATGTACGTTATCAAGCTCATGAACTGGCCAACAGACAGATGCCCTTGGGACACTCGATACGCCGTCATGAGAGAAATGGCCAAAAAGCTGACCATGAAGAATACAAGCTTATAGGTACCCGACAAGACCCGATACAGCAAGTATCGGTACTCGGCCATCTGGCGTTTGCCAACGGCATTGTAGTAGCGCTCAGTTTCGTACTTTTCTGCATTGAAGTATTTCATTGTCTCGTAAAAAAATGATTGAGGCATTCCTGTAGGCCGAATATCAGCACTGTATCTCAAAGCGCCGTAGTCCTGAAACATACTTGACCCAGTATTCTTCCTGACAAGCGGCGGCCGTTCGTTTTTGAAGCTCGCCTTTCCCCTTCGCCCGGGTTGCAGTCAAACCGATATAGCCAAATATCAAGACACACAACATGAGAGTCGTGTAGATGTCAAAGTACACCCAAAAACAACCCATTGCGATCCCGAAATCACAGATTGTAGGTATGATCCGGAATGTCACCAATTGCAAGAATCCAATCATTCCCTCCCCGTCTTTCATAGCAGACAAAAGTTCTGCATTTCGCTTGCCTAAGTCCAAACTCAGATTGTGTACATGGTCGAAAGTAGCGATTGAGACCTGCATAGAGCAATGACACTTGACATGATCCCAAAGTATGGGACCCAGAGATTTCAGCAGACCTCCTTCCCCCTGGAGCCAGATGTAGATGATGTACCGCATTATGTCTCTCCAGGGAGTGTTTGAGACGTCAAGAAGGCTTGCAAACATGGCCCCAGTCTAAGACAGGGTTAAAATGTTGACGACACGCTGGAAAGCCGTGAGAGCGAAGCAGACACAGGCAACAAGCTGTAGATGACGTGATTTTGACGGCCACATATAGGGAAGCAGGGCCCTGTAGCTCTTGTAAACAGTTCCGCCAGCCATCCGACAATATCCTGTTCGTGTTTTCGCATTTCTGCTCCGAAGTTACAACTTCAACGCACTTGGCCCGCGTGCTTTGATCATGGCTCTGGTCGGGCTCTGCGTTAATGGAAGAGCCATGAAGGTTCGTATGGTGCACTGCTCAGCTGGCCTGACTGCGATTGATTCTGGAGGGATGAGATATTGCATAAAGTAGAATCAGAAGACAAAGTGTAATGATGCGAGTCGTTTCGAGGGTCAACCTCGTCGTCCCGGTCTTGATAAATCTCGGAAGCCAACTGCCATCCCCTGTGAGTACGTCCGACTGTGTAGAAACAGACAGCTTGTATGTGGCAATTTCGATCGGGATAGCGAGCAGCCAATAACATAAGTGCGCTATAGTCGGATGAGTATTATTGTGGAACAGATCAATCAGCTCGGTCGCGTAAAGGGCGGATGTGCTGAGTTTGGAGATCTGCATCATGGCAAGTCAGACGGCATCCACCACTTCAAATTACCTGCCAGCCAAAGACGTACAATGATGAGGAATTCGTCCCGTTGCTCCCCGGGGATTTGAAAAGTCTCTAGCATAGCAAATAGCCCTTCTGCGAGACAAGTCGCGAACAGCAGAGAAGAGAGCCCCACGAAAAGCCGTCTCGAAGCCCAGCAATGCTTCTGCCTCCCCTTAGGATGACATAAATCAGTATGATCCTGGGGCCGTGCTACCTTATTCAGTGCTCTCATTGGCCTGAACAGTGTCGGAAAAGCACAAGCGGCAAAGATGTAGATCAGAAAAATGACACCGCATGAATGAAACAGC
The DNA here is from genome assembly GCA_028828275.1 of Penicillium frequentans. Lineage (NCBI taxonomy): Eukaryota > Fungi > Ascomycota > Eurotiomycetes > Eurotiales > Aspergillaceae > Penicillium > Penicillium frequentans. The sequence goes on along the minus strand of JAQIZY010000003.1, from coordinate 1,492,411 downwards.
TCCAGTGGCTCAAAACACACGCGAACTTCTATGATGGCTGATAGTCTCGCGAATGTTTCAAGAAGGCCAGAGTAATTATGATCACGCGAAAGAATGCAAAATCCTTGCAAGTCTTGCAGATCTAGCAAAGCTGGGGCCAAATTATTGGATCACTAGGCCAAGTTGAGTGAAAATTTCGTAGCGACTAGGCTTGTGATTGAGACTGACGCGCTGTTGATGTGATATGGGAGGGTTCGAAGACCAGAGTTGGGATGGTAAAAATGGACAAAAGCTTGGGAAAATTGGGGTGTAACACTTATACGTAGCTAATCTGTAGAGAGTGTAATTTATTACCAGAAGGATATCTTACCGCCAGGGGAAGTTGTAGTCGATAAAGCTAGTGCAACTGAACATACGTTGTCCCGACCGTATACGCTTGTAACTTACAGCTTCATCTTAGCCGAAGTCGTTGACCCCAACGGGCGATGCGTGTTCAAGTATCAGAGAACGAGCGCTCTGGGGCTAACCTGCCAAGTGCAAAAATGACATAGCTGAGCGGGAGACACTTGAGCTACATGGATTCCTTCGTATCGACATCCCTTGTCAATGGGCTCCATATTCAAAGCAGAATTCACCTCTGGTCTCAATGATGGACTTTCTATCCTGGGCAATTGGATGCGAGGCACGAGGCTAGGCCAAGTGGACCCCGTTAGCTGCTGGGGCCCGGGATCGATCTCCTCCAACTTGGCAATGAGGGAAACAGGCTAATTCTACTTTGGTTAGCCAGGATGATGATCCTACTTTGTTATCTCGGGTGAGTTCGCCATGGGGCACTTTTGCATGGCAAACCGTACAACCCACGTTTGTCTCGACGAGCGCGTGCCTAAAAGCTTCTCTAATCCATCTATGCCATGCCCCAGCACTTCCTCCCATCTTCGGCGAAGGCCTTTGCTCCTCGTGACAAACCGTATATTGTGCTCAATCCAAATTATTCGGAGTCGCTGGCAACAATTCTCAAAAAGGCAAAGCTAAAAGATTACAAAATCCGCCGGCGAAAAGACTTTTCCAGACAGGCTACACTGCTGAGTATACTACTAGCATTCGACACTGCCATATGGAAAATTTGTGAGACCGATTTGTTTAAAGATTTATACAACGTCAGACAAGCGTATGGGCCGCCTCCAGCAAGCCTTCCAAAGTCCTGCGATATCCGGCTCATATCATCCACGTTGACACGATATCACGGAATGAGATGAGCTTTAAATTGACTTCCGAAACCATCCAAGCCTTGATCGAATTCTACGACAAGAATATTTCATGCCGTTTGAACTCCTCCATTTTCAAAGGTTCCCAGAAATTAACGGCTCCTCACCACAAAGATCCAAAGCAGGCATTTGTTCAAAAGATAAACGAATTTGTGTTCTGCACTTCTGTTTCGGCGTTGGAGAGCATGAGGAGTGATGGAACTGGGTTTCTTATTGGGAGACAAGCAATGGCTGCGCGTGAAGCTATAGACAGTGTCTTGGTTTCTGTGATGGATCCGCAGCAAGAATGTGGTCTTTGGCAGCAGGGGAGAAGTATTTGGTATCAGAACAGCAGCCTTTCGCAAGGCAGCCTGTTACCGACCCAAGAAAGAGGACGGATTGATTGGTCCAATAGTCATTCCTCCTTCAAGCCCTGGGGCTTCGAGGAAGATTTGCCTGATCTGACCATTCCCTACCTCCCTCTTACTCACACGGTATACGCCGACCAGAGCTCCTCGCTCGGGGCAGTCTGGGAAATCCTTCCGCATTCATCTAGAGATGAGCAGAAGCTTCCTCCACCTTATGCCCAATCTTTATCGCGCTCTTCACTGCTTCAATGGCCGTCGATAATTGCTGGAGACACTGGGGGTATGGAGGAAATCGACGAGACCGGAAGTTATTTCATGTCGGGCTAGAGATAGGACCGCTGGAACTGCCTTGGAGAACGCAAAGACATTAGAAATGTTGGGGCAAAAGGTTTAGGAATGGTCATCGCAGGCTTTCTGAGCTTCTGGGATCCAAGCTCTGGCTTCCTTCAGCGACGTCAATTGTAACTGTTTATCCCCAGTAATGAGTTTTCTTGTTCTTCGTAGATCTTTGACTGGAAGGCCAAAGTGGGCTGGCTCGATATCCTCGTTGGTAATAGCTGGTGGGGTGTGCTTTATTGAAGTCTCGTTTGGCCAGTGATCTCTGCATTGGTGCTCACCTCTAACAGAAAGACCCAAGGTGCCATGGCCGAATACCAGTTGATTTTGATGCGAGTCGGCGATTTCGAGATGATGTACACGGTATTCACGCGGAGGCTTGCTGCGGTAATACACTCGGACGGATTGGGGTAAGTAGTTCATGTCGTGCGAAGGAAGCTCTTGGAAATCTAGAGGTGGCAGAAGTATCAGTCAATGGACGACATTAATGAACACAGGGTCCGATGTGTTGCTTGTTGCCTCATGTAGAATCCATCCACTGTGCTCACGGGGTGCAGCTGCAGGCATCTCGAGTAGGAAAGAGAAGAACGTGTATGTGATGAGACTGCAATTTTTCATCACTAGCAAATATGCGATAGTGATATGATTTTCGTGATCTCGAGATCTCAGTCTCCTGAGGGGCGCGTGAGTTCAGCGGTCGTTGGAAGTAGTTTCGATGGGACGACGTGGAGTGTAAGAGGACCTGCATGAAGCGCAGGATCAGATTGTCAGTTCTTCGGGGCTCAGGGAAGCGAGTACTTCTAGAAAAGCTCAATACGTACCAGATGAGGCCAAACTGAATGGTTACTAACAGAAGATAGCCGTGGCAATCAAGCAGGTCAGGTACATCCTGCCTTTGAAGACATCAACCAGACTTGACATCCAGAGTGCATACTATCTTGAGCTGCTGAGAGAAAGAAGAGTCTCATCTACCTCGAGACTTGGTGCTCGCTGCACATAAACGAAATTTGGAATCACTCGGCCGTAGGCGACCGGGGCCCAGCATCTCACGCCCAGACAAGGTCGATAGTAGTCAAATTAAGTCAATCATGGAACGTCAATATCTTGACATAGAAGAAAATCTAAAGACGCTCTGAAGATGACATTATGCGGAGAATTTGTAGGGAAAGAGATCCTGGGATGGTAGGGGGTGGTACGGGGAAGTGATGGGTGGGAAAGTAGGAACTATCCGGGCTCGCAGACGCTACTTCTCCATTCCCTCCCTCGAGCCAACATCACTCCTTCACCATCTACGGCCAATCCTACCAGTTGACATCATTCTCCTGCTTGTGAGATGGTGTGAATACGGTCCAATAAATAGGTAAAGCTTATTTCAAATCACGTCACAACTTCGACGCTTCACATTACTTCTTGCCTTTAGGTGCATCCTTCTGGCTATGCATTATGCTGGTTTTCGGTGATGGGCCTGACTCTGATAGATTGCTATACTTACTTTGGCTAATGATCAGACCATAGCATCAGTGTTTCCTGTCTCGGTACTCACATTGCTTCACATGGGCTCCTGCTCGAACGTACTCGGACACGACACTCGAACAATCAATACGCGTCTAGGGTGATCGCCTCTTGCCTGCAGTTGCAACCTTCCAGCCATACTCTACGCTTAATCATGGTGGTGTACCTAGTTCTCTCTAATAGACTACCATCCCAGCTAATGATAAGATCATGAACTTAGTCTTTTACCTCTCTTGGTCCTCGCATCGATTCACGAGGCCCCCTGGCTCGAGCCTACTCAAAACGACGTTTGATAAATCCAAGCCACTCCAGATGACATTGCGAATTGATTCAAGTGTCTTCGACCGTTTCAACACCATCTTACGCAATTCAGAGGGTGATGCTGGTTTGAGGCTGTTTGGTAATTGCCGAGGGCCGGTACCATCAGGTCACCAGAGACACTTCGCTGTGAAATACTCTATTGAGGAAATTTCTTACACTCGAACCTACCCGGAAAGACTTGCTGAGCTAGCTAGTCGGAGTCAGACCACTGAAGAAAAAACTGCCTCGGTTTGCACTTCATCTCGCTAGACGGGTGGGAGGTGGACGGAGGTCACAAACGATTCCTACGCAATATCAACCAGTACCGGGCCGGCATATAAAAATGGTGGTCTTCTGAATACGGAAGACTGAGGACAACACATGATGGTCGTATAAGAGCCTTCTAATTCTGAAAAATGCGAGCACTATGCGACGAAGCGTCTCGCAAAGTTCTTCTCGACTTCTGGTGACAGTTATCACCGGCTCCCATCATATACTTGAATAACAAGATGTAGGTCTGAGAAATAAAAGCTTCAAAGTGTCTTGAAAACGTGGAGACCCCTGGAGATGAAGCCTTAAGTCCACTGCCAGCGAGAAAAAGTATTTTATTGCTGAGCTATCTTGACCCTGAATCTCTCCATCCAAACGGCAGAGCGAATTTTGTCATCGTACATTTCTGAGCATTCTAGAGAATTGCGCAAATCCAAAGCTTTGTTTCTAATCTCACAGTCGCTGGGATAGATCCCCGATTCCTGCCGAGATTTCACCCAGGTAAGGAGGCCATTTTCGATGTCAGGAAATCTTCCTCTAGCTTTTTTCGTGGGTATGTGCATCATCGTATGTAGTATAAAGATCAGGGATGAAAGATTCGTAAGATGCTGTAAGAGAAATCAGTGAAGGCCAGCACAATTCAGTCGAATGACATACACAAAATGTTTCATAGGATGAGTCAAATAAATATCCTGGAGTCAAGACAAACAAGACACTGCAAGGTGCGATCAGCGAGTATAATGCTGTTCGGTGGGAAATCGATGGAAGGGTTGACGAGGGAAATGAGGAGAACTCTTTGCTCAATATGGAAATTTGCCCTTACCTTGAGTTTTCTCGCTCCGACAGGCCGAGATGGCCGTGGCTGTAGCTAGGCTCGCCCGAAAGGAAAAAAGAAGCACATACAAGTTCAATTGTAACAATTTAGCTAACTTTTGCCCCTTAGATATTTTTGATCTTATAAAAGGCAATCTTAAGCATGAAAATACACACTCGGTGCAGCAAAGCAGTCTGAGCGTAAGCCCCGCCGCTGGTGAATGTTCATGGGTGATAATTGAATAGATACTGCCCCGGTCGTACGAATTCTTAAGAGCCTAGCCCACACCTAAGCGAGGCCGGGCTAGCCGGGGTGTCAACACGGGAAATGAAAATGGTATTGTAAAAGACCGAGGAGCCTGAAAAGGAAGTTCCGATGTGGAAAACCGCGCTATCTCCCTCAATTCTGATATCCCCACGCCACTGCCTGACGAACTCCATTGTTGGACATTCCCATGTATATCATTTTCCTATTTTAGATGAATGATCCCAGGATCACTCTTGAATTAGGTCCATGCCAACCACTGCGCGCACGAGCCTGCTCACGGCGCAATGAGTACCAGGGATGCTTTCAGCCATGCATGAAAGCATGTCCGTAGGTGGATACGTATTCTCGGACGTATTGATCAGGTACGCCGATACCAAGGGACCAAAATTACCACGCAGATCCGGGTCTCAACAAGAATGATTTGGCATAATGAGAACAGGTCGTATGCAATTGCATCGAACCGGCATTATCAACATAGGCAGGAATACTGGCAAGATGCAAAAAGGGCGCTGGCGCTGATAACCGAGCCAAGAAAGGGGCACTAGTCCTTCTCAGGACGAGGACCGGCTCATAGCAGCCTAGGAAGTGGTAAAAATGTGACTTCACGTGTAGACTAGACTAGTCGGGTTGGCCCTATCACAGCCAACAGAAGATAATGTGGGCCCCTTTCCGAGACAAGTCCCATTGGACAGAATTAATGGTCTATCAATGCGGCCTAAGCCTGTGCACTAGTCAATGAAAGGATTACCGTCCCCTCCAACCCCGACTTACTCAGACTCCGCAACTCCAGGGGACAGAGGTGCTCACTTTCAATCCAGCATTCCGTCAGACTGCAGTCTTATGTTGAACGGCTTCTTCCAAATGGTTCGTCGGCATATACAGTCGTCTCAAGACGTGGCTCATCAGATCAAAGCTCAAATGGCCGCCACCAACCTAAACTCCGATGAGTGTCACGCAGAGCCAGATCACACGGTATGACTATATCTGATGAATTGACCCTGAATCCCCAAGCTAATGATAGGATGACTGAAAAGCGTGCTTCGCAACTCGGCCCACTATCTGCAAGCATTACCGATCCGCAAGCGCACCATGCAGAAAATGACATGGCTATTAAAGGTATGTTGTATACATGAGCGGTTATAAGTCGTCTATTCACGCTCTGTCCAGGCCTCTCAGATAGCACCCAGACCACCACGAACAGTACGCACCCGAATGAGAAAGGTACAAGTCCATCAACCAGAACTCGATTTTCGATTTACGATTCACATTATTGATTGAACCAACTTTTGTTAGGTTCTCGAACGTCAAAAAAGACAGGAAATCCCAACACGGGTATTGAGAAAGGTCGCGTCCGCATCAGAATTAGCAGCGACTCGCTAGTTCTAAATGGTGACGCGACACGCAACCCACAGACGGATGCAACTAGCACCCATACCATAACCGGGGGGGGCAATAACACGCAATAGTACTCTTGTCAATGGTCGTACAGATTATGATACACTCATGCTGATATTGGACCGCTCCCGATGAAGGCAGCATTGTGAGATGGAATGGTCACGAGAGTCAGCGAATGGCGGCTATCTGAAAGACGGGAGAGACAAGTATACCTATTATGCTTTGCCGAACAACAATTTACATGTACTGCGAGCTCCTGGGGAGACTGGTATCTGTGCATGACTTAATGAGAAATTCCGCTTAAAACCTGATAGCCTCCTTGTCTTGAACCTTAGATTTAATCCATCCTCTCATAGACAGCAATGACTTGAATGAGGTTTATCATAAGTACAATGGTTTCATAATTAATAGCGCTTGCAGACTTCATCTCTGATCGAAATCAAAGACTGGTTGATGTCTTTCTTGGCCCAGACGCCATCTTGATGGCCTTGACTGTGACAGATCGAGATAATCCCGTGGCCTGTCTTGCATTCTTAGGAACTGAATAAAGCAGCCGAGGATAAAAATTCCTTGCGCCAAAAGACCAAAGCGAATTCATCTCGATTTCTCTTTGTTGTCCCTCGCCATGAAAACCAGGGAATGGGCCTAGCATTCTGACCTAAAGCAGTATAGCGTAGAATGCATACCCTCCTTCAACACCACGTCTCTCCCAAATTTTGCCCAAGCCCTGTTCTTTGCTGGCACCCTCCAAAGACGCGTCACTTATTAAACTTTGACCAAGGCAACCCCATTTTTATTTATTCTTTTTTGTTTTTTATACGAAAAGTCAAAACAAATCGTAAAATCCGTTGAGTCGTCTTAGGGCAAGGGCATGCGTATGCCCTACTCACTCGACAAAACTTTTATGATGCTGAATGGACTCCTGTCCTTTAATCCAGCAGCATGTCAGGAAACGAGATTTCAGGGCGCTTATGCTGTAAGCCAGTACTCAAAAGTGTAATATTAGTGTCAGTTTCCAAAAACGGTGGACTAAGTGTTTCGTGAGCTCGTGCACCATGGCTGCCATAATCAAAAAGAACCTTGCCATACGGAATTGTGGGCGATTTTGGGTACATTTCGAATCAGGGACTAGGTAAATGCAGAAAAGTATATTTTTCTACGCTTGGGGAGTCACACGTAGACAAGGATTTTGGGCCACTCGCGAAGAGACTATAGAAGAAACCATCCAGCAGGTAGAGAAAGGTGTCACCTAAAGCCTATTCTAGCATGTTTGTAGAGGCGATCAGTTCTGGCATTGATCAAGCATTCGAGCCCCAGGGCCCAGGAGCTTCCAGACTTGAGTTTCTTGCTGACGTGGCCTGCAGCATGGCGTTTTGCAATTGCAGACACGCATCTGAGCACCTAGGCCTAGGCGTGATGAGCCAATACTGAAAAGACCTGGCGGTTACATACTTATTGCTATTGGATATGGAAAACGGACAAATTCGCATTCCTGGTATCTTGACGGCCAATAGAAAGGCCCACATGATCATGAATGAAAATCCCGCAAACTATTTTAATGAGGTTCTTCAGGTATTCAGTATCCCAGAGAACAATTTGAAGAGAGCTGAAAGATAAAGCTAGCCATATACTGAGCCAATTCTCCTGCGTTGACAAATCTCCTTTCAGTTCTTCACCTCACAATCATCCTGAATCGATAAGATGCCCTCCTTGCCAAACGCCTTGCAGAATTTGCCTGAAAATGCTGCTCTTGGGGAAGTTCGCGAATTATCGGAGGATCTTGTCATCGTCATAAAGGATGCTATTCGGCATCCTTTAGGATCGCATACGGCTGTCCACCTCCTTCAAGAGAAAGTGAAGGAAGATTTCCGTCTACGAATGCGTGTCCGAAGTCTTCTGGGAAATACCTGGTTTCCAGAAAAGCTAAGCACTCTCTGGAATGTCACATACGATTCCGCAAGCAATGAGGAGATCGAAGCTCGGTTGCTTCACCAGAAAAAGATTCTCTGCGATATCGCGCATAGAAAGAGATATCTCTACGAGCTTATTCCATACGAAATCTTAAATTGTCTCAAATGCTACGAATTTTGCTTTGACACTGAAAAGCCCGATGACTTCTTTTTCTGCGTCGCTGCCAAGGCAGAAAAACCAGAGGAAAGAAATCATGTGCTGTTTCGATGCCCACCGCAGCTGATACTCCGGATCTCTCAAGGATCAGAAGAATGGCTCAAAACCTGCCGAGAAAAATTTCCAGATTTGACCTGGCAGCGCCCTACCCCTACTCAAGAAGAATATGATGAAATTCTTAGTTTCTGGAGGAAAAGGGTTGGGCGTGGAATTGGTATGGGGAATTGAAGGACACTCCATCATGATGATGTCCTTCCGCAGAATCCAATCGCGCTTGATCTCCGCTCTGACTTGATCAAAGCCTTCTTGTACTGTTGTTTGTAATCGGCCTTACGACAGGTGTATAAAATCATGAAAGACAACTTAGATCATACAAAACCTGTCTTCGCATTTCATGTTGACGTCCTGATCAGGACTAATGCTCTCCATTCCATACTTAGGCTTCATCTTCATGAAATCTGAATTATGTCTTATCGCAATCTTCGTACCACATTTCACAAATTATTGATTGAGACTTTGCGCATGTGTTCATTTGAATTATGCCCGATTCCTGATGTATTTATCTACCGATGCTTAGCCTTGGTATTATAATACCACTCTGTGTATAAAGAATCGTTTCTATCGATACGACTCACAAAGATACCAATCTTTCGGCACCTGAACCGTGTTATCAATAGGAGTATCTTGATGATCGAGATAGCTGTAGAGACTGATCATATGTCATTGTTTAGAGGACCTCCTGCTGGCGATGGCAAGGTTCAAACGTGGCCATGGTAATATTGGAGGACGGAATGGAGAAGAACCCAAGAGATCCTACTTCTGAGACTCTATGAATTAGAATAAACCGATATATATTACAGATTTCTCTCAAGCACTTCCTCCCAATGAGGCCAGGTTCCGGGTAGAGAGCTGGGAATGCCGCCGCATTTCATAGGAGCTTTTTTCACTTGGTTTCATTGAAGTGGAAGTGACCACCAGAAACATCTGCAAGACAAGGCCATTGCATTACAGCACCGACACGACGAGCAGAAGTATGCTCGCCGTTCAAAGGTGTCCCCGCCATCTGGGTGTTAACCAATAAAGGAATGAAAATGGAATTTTTGGGCAGTAGTACAGTATCTCTGAGAAGCAAGACAGGTAATTAAATGAAGGAACCCATCATTTAGACCCAGAGGAAATTTCAATAGAAGCAGCAAAGATGGGGAATTTCAATCACGGTGGAATGCTCTTAAAGTGGCTTGAAGATAAATCGGGGACAGAAGATGAGGAGCTTAGGTGGTGGTTTTGTATCTTCTTCATACCTGAGCGGGTTGTTGGATCACACTAGCCGTGCGACAGTACCTTACAAACAGACTGCATGATGCCAAGCTGCACGAGGGTTGCATATATTGACAAATAAAACTAAAAAACAATGTCAACCTTGGCATCTAGGACCTAGCCCTGGTTGATTAATTGACATCCGGACTGGTCACGAAAGCCCCGAATTTCCATTTGCAGATTGAGCATCTGGTGTTCCAAGTGCTCTATTTGGGCCCCGAAAGCCAGAAGCTGGTCGCATATTTCCTGCTTGTCCATTCGATCAAAACACATCCTCTTCCGGTAGCTCCCGTAGCTCCCGTCCACATCGGAATCTGCAAGCAATGCTGACGGCCGCTTGGCCAGTCTGGATTCCGCGTTTTCATGATCAAGGGTACCGGAGGTACTTCCTCGCAAGGGGCTATGGGCAATGATTGGTCTTTGCTCAAGGATAGATCCAAAATGGGAGTCGTGATGGTGGAAACTGTGTTGTCGCTCGTGCGAGGACTCACTCTGAACGCGTGAAGGTTGCTGGCACGCATGACGCAGATCAGATATAATGTCTTCTGGGAAATCTTGTTCTGATGTCATGCAATGAGAGAAGAGGGTGTCTTCTTCATCATCCGTCTCTAAGACGTGGCCCTGGCTATCTTGATACGCTTGAGGACTAAATGCTCTGTCCAGGAGTCAGAAAGGATTTAGCGTTTATAGGCGGTGGCGTCAGAAGAGGGAACTGACCTCTCATGCCTTGTATCTCCATCCATGTCACTCTTGAATTGACCATAGTCTACTCCATCACTTGTCCGCTTTTTCCTGGTAGGCCGAATTCCAAAGTGAATACCGAGATCCACGAGGTCCCCCATCGGCGTCCTCACATGTGTCTTCGTTGCATAAGGTCGTTGCATCAGAATGACCTCCATCGAGACAACTTCATTATCATTGCGGAGGGCATTGCGAGCTTCAGAGGGCTTCTCATACTCCTTGGCATAAACACAACTCCACTCCACCGCTGAATTCAGTGATCGCCTCTCTGCAATTAATTGATTGACGTGCGCCTGTCGAATCTCTGACAGAGACTGATATTGCTGAGCTGCAGAAATCCTCTTTGCCCGTTTCTGGGCCTTCCTGCCGAAATCCTCCTGCGTCATGGAAAGCAGCGTTCGCTCCACCGTTGTCCATGAAGCCTTTTCGCCAGGAATCGGGTCCGCTTGGAAAAGGTTGTAGCCCTCATACATGACTTTGGGTGGTTCGCAAAAGGGAGAAAGTTCTACATTTGGCATGAGCTCGAGCTTTTTAAGGGGCATGGGACTGGAACTACACTGACCTTGAGCAGTAGGGCGATGGAATTGTCGGGCAGATGTCACATCATTTTCGTCTGGTGGAACGCCGTCATCTCCTTCCGGCTATCTGGGATTCATTTCAGAGGAGGATATGAGTGAGTAGCGCAAGATAGGAGATAATAAGAGGACCGGAGGAGCCCTTTATACTTTGGCGTATCAGCACGAGACAAGGCGGACGGACAGCTATGACCCGGGCGACCACTTGCAGGAAAAAAGTAATTGTCATAGTATCTCTCTTGCAATTATGATTGGTCCGAAATCCAAAGAAAAACCCGGGTTGAGCTGCAAGGCTACAGTACGACACTGTTACAGAACAAGAGCTCACAGCGCACGTAATTTCAGCCGCCATTGCGCAGCATCGGCACCCCACGAGCCCCTTTCGCCCCTTTTGGTAAGCGTCTACAAGAGAGCAGCGGTCAAAACCAATATGTTCAACCAAATATTGTGGCCCTGAGAAATAAGTCAATCTACAAAAGTTAGATGAGTCAGATCTATAATTCTATATCTTGCCGCTTAAAATGTAGTCAATTCACACACGATGTGATATATCAAGCACGCTAATTGTAGTTAGGCCAAATCTCGTTCGCGCGCATCCCTCGGTGTGGAATGAAAAGGGTGCTGGTGGGTCAGCGCTCTATGGATCGCGGCCCCATGCTACATGTGGAGGATCGAGGATTGTTCGGGTTTAACTATTACGCCAGCTGGCCAAAAGGCACAATGTTCGGCCAGTGTTTAAGTATCCAAACTACTATATATGGTTGATCTTTGACACTATATGGGCAAGTCCGGCTGCAAGATGATGGCTGTCACCGAGCCAAGCTGAATATTCCAAAAAAAAAAAAAAAATCCAAAACATGGGTATCCCTGATGGGCAATTGAATGCGAGGCATGAAGCTAAGCCAAATGAATGCTCCAGACCGATAGTCTGTATTTAACTCGGAATAGTGAGCTGCGTCCGTTGGATGGGGCTTGGCAATGAGCTAGTGCTAGCTAAATTTAGCCAGCCTGATAATTTTGTTTGATTATGTCGAGGTTATCCCCTGAGCGCTTGTGCATGGCAACCTCATCACCACTAATTGTGGCGACGAGCAAGAGCTTCACCTTGCTGTACTTCATGTCTGTCATGCCACGGCTCTTACTCCCGTCTTCGGCGATGGCCTTTACTTCCCGTACCCAACCGTACATAGTGCTCAAACGGGAGTATTGCCACTGGCTGGCGAATGTTCTCAAACAGGCAAGGCCGGAATATGATCCTATCTGCCGCAAGTATTCCACAGAACAGGCTACACTGCTGAGTATACTGCTAGCACCCGACACTGCCTTATGGACAATTTGTGAAATGGAGTTGGTTCAGGCTTTCCATAAAGCCAGCCAAGAAGAAAGGATGCCTCAAGCAATTCCTGCAGAGGCCCGCTATATCCAGGCTCACGTCGTACACATTGACGCGATATCGCGGGTAGAGATGAGCTTCAAATTGACTTCAAACACCATCGAAAACTTGATCAACCTTTACGACAAATGCATCTCATGCCATTCGAGTTCGTCCATTTCCAATGGGCCTCAGAAAGTAACGACCTTTCACAACAAAGATCCAAAGCAGGCATTTGTTCAAAAAGTCAACGAATTTGTATTCTGTACTCATGTTATGGCCTTGGAGAGCTTGGGAGGTGATGGAACTGGGACTCTTCTTGGGAAACAAGCGATAGCTGCACGTGAAGCTATAAATCGTCTGCTAGTTTCTGAAATAGCTCCGCAGCACGAGGGCAGCCTTTGGTAGGGAGAGGGCAGACTTTCGCAGCCAAAAGAGGATCTGTTTCCAACCCAGGAACAGAACAGATCGAATCTTTAAAAGTGATGGCACATTCGAGCCCTGGAGCTTTCTTTGCCAGATATGACCAATTCTGCCCTCTTGATCACACAATATACCCCGACCATAGCTTCTCGCTGGGCGCAATCTGGGGAACCCATCTGGTTTCATCCAGAGATAAATCGAAGTTATCTCCACCTTATGCCTGGTCTTTACCACGCTCTTCACTGCTTCCATGGCTGTCGACAATTGCTGGAGGCACCGAGAATATGAGGAAATCGACGAATTCGGAAGGTATCTTGTGTCAGGCGAGGGATAGGGCCGCTGAGACTGTTGTGGAGAAGATAAAGAAATTAGACATGCTGTCCAGGCAATAGTGATTTGAATGTACGTGTTCTGGGCTTTCGGTCTTCTCGGAGATGGGTGAACTCGGCGGTCGCCGTAGTAAGCTCTGGATAAGGGTAACATAGAGCGTATAGGCATGTGCGTAGAGCGCTGGATCAGATAGTCAGCTTTCTGCGATTGAGTAAAAGGAAATATCAGAGTACCATACGTACCATGCGAGTCAAAGATGAACCGGGTGACAGAAGAAAGCTGTGGCATTCATCTGGGCCAGACACAGCCTGGCCATGCGGTGCCTAGCCATGCATCCACCGAAGAAAGAGCCTGGATTTCTAAATACATATCATTCGGAGCTAGTGAGAAAAGGAAAATCCATCTCTACCTCAAGAACCAAGGCTCACTGTTCACAAGCGAAGCTGGAGTCACTTGCTCGTAGGCGACCGAGCCCAGAACCTCTCGGCCAGACAATGTCGAGAGTGGTCAAAACTGAATTTCAATATCTTGACACAATGATGAATTGAGAGATATTCTGTAAAGTGTAGAAAAGTGGACCTCGGGATGGTAGGGGTTGCATGTAGGGAATAATTGGGTAGTAGGAGCGCGTTCGGGCTCTCAGGCGCTACTTCTTTCCCCTTCTTTTCCTCGAGACCGACATCGCGTCTTTTTCATATACGCCCCAATTTATCGGTCAACATCATTACCTCCCATTTGTGATCGAATGATTATGGTTTTGAATACGCACTGCTCTTTTCAAGTCACGTCACAACTCCAACATTTCAATCTACCGGTTGCCTACACTTGCAATCTCCCCGCCATGCACTATGCTGATCCTCAGCGGTATACCTGATTCCCTCTGCCTTACTCATCGTGCATACTCCAGCTGACAAGAAGGCTATGCTATCAGTTTATCATCTTCATTGGTCTCCACATTGATCTAGACGAGCCCCCTGCTCGAACCTGCACGGACCTGCTCAGAAACTACGCTTGAAGATTCAATGCAACCTCAGATGAGAGAAAAGAAGATCTTTCATTGACGAGCTATCTTCACAGTATCCTGATTCTCTCCATCCAAGCGGAAGAGCCAATTTTCTCATCGCATTCTTTTGAGCATCCTAGCTTTATACGAAGTGCCAAAGGTTTGTCCCTGATATCACACTCACTGAGACTTATCCCCAACTCTTGATGAGATTCACCCAGGGGAGGAGATCATTTTCAACGTCGGGAAGTCTCCTTTTTGCTCGCTTCGTGGGCATATACGCTGTCGTGTGTATATGGAAGATCAAGGCTCAGAGGTGGGAGAGTTCTGTAAGAGCTATCAGTGATGGCCAGCCCTATCCAGTCAAAGTGCATACCTGCAGCGTTGCCACTGCAAGATGGGTTCAATGAGTATAAGCCTCCATGCAGGAAGCAACATGGTCAAGATTGGGAAAAAAAGGAGGTGTTACTTTGGTCAGACCAGTGTTCTGGCCCCTGCATTGGGCAGACTCCCTTCTGGCGGGCCGAGATGGTCGCGACTCTTCAGCTGGACTCACCCTGCCAAGAACGAAATTCAAGCCAGATAGTAAAGTCTCAGCCCTGCACAGTCAATCCAAGCGTGAGAACCACAATTGGTAAAGATGTACAAAATGAATCACGCTCGCAAGGATACAGTCTAGTCCATATGCATTTTCCTGAACGGAGGTCAGCCTAGCTTCAGCCTTGACCGACCGGCCAACCGGGGCATTAAATCCAGAAAAGGAATGCGCTCTGCGAAAGACCGTCGGCATGGAAAGAAATACTCGATGTGCGTAACCACGCTATCACCGTAATGTCTGGCATCACCACACCACTACCAATGCCTATCTGCCATCAATATTGGAGACAGGTAGAAACAACCCTTTCCTGTTCTGAGGCAGTGGCCCCACGATCGCCTCCGAACTTGCTTCACATCCCCACCGCGCACACGAACCTGCTCAGGCAAAGGCATTGGGTGCTCGGGTTGCTTTCAACCGTGCATGAGACTATTTCTGTAGGTGAATCCTTAGGTTCTTGCGTATTCACCCGGTATGTTACTACAAAGAAACCAATTCTGCCAAGACAATGCCTGTCTTGCTTCCAATGTCAATTCTTTGGAACAGTGAGAT
The DNA here is from genome assembly GCA_028828275.1 of Penicillium frequentans. Taxonomy (NCBI): domain Eukaryota; kingdom Fungi; phylum Ascomycota; class Eurotiomycetes; order Eurotiales; family Aspergillaceae; genus Penicillium; species Penicillium frequentans. Next base: position 1,476,891 of record JAQIZY010000003.1, on the reverse strand, counting down.
CATGTTCACTGTGGTCAAGTCGGTCTGCCTTGCTGACAAGTAGTGTGACAAGACTGGCATAATTCAATCCAAGGGTTCTGAAATTTTACCCGGTCCAAGGGGGCGTCAGTCTGTTGAGAAATGGTCGTGTGGCTCATGGCACCTTCGGATGTGGTGGGGAATATGGTTTCGCGTGCAGGCTCAAGGTGACTCGGCCTGAGTGGCTTGAGTCGTAGCTGACCCTCCAGGCTCCACTGATGAATGATGATGCACATGTACTCCAAATTTTTGAAGAAACTGGCGCCTGGGGAGAGTTCAGATAAAGAGTCCAGTTTATAATATTGTAGCCTTCATGTCTTTTTTATCTGAACAGGTTCCATCATCTTCATAAAGAACTTCGAAATAAATGCCGATACTCACAAATACACTAGCCGAATGCTACATAGCGCTTGTAGGGCCCCATCTCTGACCATTGGCATAAAGCAGACAAATCCATATCTTCGGCCTCAAACGCCACCTCGATATCCTTGACTGCAACATATCGAGTCAATTCTACGGGTAGATCCTAAACCCCACTGTCCAAGAAAAGCCAAAATTCACCAGGGATCAATAATTCATGAGCCAAGAACGGCAAAGCGAAATCTTCCCACCCGTTCCTTGTCATGGCATTCCAAAGGATGGATGGTGCATTTTTGCCCAAAACAGTATAGTGTAATGCATACCCTCCTTCAACACCAAGTCTCTCCCAATGACGCCCCAACTTCGCTCCGTGTGGGTACTCTCCAAAGACGCGTCATTGATAACACATAATCTACCAAGGCAGCTGTTCCCTGAAAAAGTCAAAAGATCGCAAAATCCGTTCAGTCGTCTTAGGGCACGGGCATCTGTATACCCCACTCGCCCGGCTCGATGGAACTTATGTGACGGTGAATAGACTCTTGTCCGCCATCGCCAACAGTACGTCGTATCACGAGACGTAAGGGATTGAATACGTCTCCTGGGTATCAGTTGGGTTAAATCTGCTCGAGTCACATGTCAATTACTGCTTTCGATACGGTTGATCTTATGAGAAGTCCTTTCTCTGTCAGCAGCGACTTTGAAGCTAAATAGATGCATACCAACCAACAAAAACAATAACTGTCGCCATTTCAAATTCATCAATCAATGCAGTCCGCAGTGTAAAGTGCTTCGGAGGCTAATGTGATACTTCTACGAACGCAAAGCGTTTTTTGGCATTCATAGCAAGACATAGCTTGACTTTTCTTGGAGATGCATACAAGAGAGCACAAAGGATACCGAATATGAGAACTGTCTATTCCCCATGCGGGTTAAATTTCTTTATAGCTCTTCTCGTCCCAGGAAGCTTTCGAATATCTTCGTAATTAAACCACTGCATCTTTTCCTGTTTGGCAAATTTCACTGTGGCTAGAACTTGGGCGGTATTCAGGGCAGTATTCAGGGCAGTTAAGTCACAATACTCAATAATCTCTATTTTTTTCACTCTCTTCACTTTTGCGTTGCCGGGTCTTGCTATTTTCGGGAGAAGCGTATTCGGAAACATTGGTGTAGAGTTTCCTCTCATTTCAAAGCCTTCAGGCTTCGTGTACCCGGACACATCACGAAGAGCACCCGTGTTTGAATGAGATTCGCTCTCTCCGCAGGGGGCGTTCGTCCCATCGATGGTAGTGTCGTCCTGCAAGATCAGTCTGCGTCGACATAAGCCTGCGATTGCTTGATCATACCTGTGGGACCCCAAAGCATACATTGATCAATGAAGAGATGCCCAGTCTCCGACTCAAGTTGTCCAAAAACATAGTAACCATGATTCTCTAAACGAGATGGCCTAAGCTTCACATATCTGGCCAGGGCGCCGCGTTTAAATAGCAGTAGAATGCAAGCCATGCTCAGGGGTCTGCACCTGCTATCACACGGTCTGTGCTAGCCTAGACCCCCGTGTCTATCTCTCCAATCCTTTTTGGTCCAATGCCGGAATTCTGAGTCAGCTGCTTGGGATAGCCAAGTCACCCCGGCCCGTCGAACTCCTTGCTTCACATATCGACCATGGTGAGTCGCCGCAATCCACCAGTCACGGCGAAGGGCCTACTCCGAGACATTTCATTCCAGATGGAGCGTTTGCTAGAGTTTCTGGAGACGGATTTGACGCCTGCCTTTATAGGACCGGCCTTTACCAAAGACGGCTTAGGTGTTGACGATCTCATTTCAGCCGGTGCAAGCTCCAGCCCGTGGATCTATCGCCTACAAACTATCCTTGAATGGTCATCTCTTGCATCGGAAGAGGAGCATTGGCTCTACGCTCACAATATGGAATCCGCACCGACAGTCAGTCACCGAGGGGTCTGGTTGATGCCGTATTATCTTCGTCATCTAGGTCGGTCGAAAGTCCACAAAGCCCGCAGTGATCTCCAGCAGGGCAGGAAGCTGAGGCGATTGGAAGCGAAATTCGGAACTGGCATTGCGCTTGTACTGGTTCCCGTGATGCCTACCTTTCGGCGACTGTCCCTCGCGGAAGAAGCCAAATTCATACAGCATTTAGTGTCTGACTACCCAAGCATAATTTGCGAGGCTCAACGACTTCCGAATTTAAAAATGAAGTATCAAAGATTGGTATGTTAACTTGGCCTTGCTTATCTCTAATAGCTAATTTCGTCCCGATCAAGGTCGCCCGCCCGAGCCTTCCATCGTGCTAGGACATGAAGCGCCTGAATCTTCATGAACTCGAAGACCTCTGGGCCCAGCATGTCATACCCCATTATATCCTCACTATTCCCTTCCCAGACAAAACTTCCCCCGGCAGGGATTTCAATCTCCATCCGGATCGGCCCTTTCACAAAAAGAATCTCATGCGGCTGCAGTTTCCGCTCGACTGGTAGCGTCTCCAGCGTCGCCTCTCTTGGCGGTCCGGGAGGATAAAGTTTGAAAGCCACCCTGGTCTTGTCAGTCCGTGCAAGGTCTCGAAACGCGGATACTGCATCACGCGACGGATGCGCGAGTCGAATGCCCCACGTGTAGTGATTCTCGGTGGAGTGAACAATCACAGGTCCCTGGCGGACAGGAAAACCGACGTCACCGATGACCTCCTTGATTTTGTTGGCGAACTAGAAATTGTCAGTTCCGCCTAGTCCATCTCGCCAGTACACCTACTGCGTTGTTCTCATCGGCCCCAAGTCGCATAAAGCACTTGCATGTATTTGAGTCTCCTCGTCCATAGACGAGGGGTCCTTTCTCGACTCTTGCTTTCGAGTGCAGATGACGCTTCACTTCGTCACTCATGTCGGGATCATTCGAGGAAGCTGAGAACACCACGAAGCCTGTGATCTTTATTTCTGATGCGGGCTGTTCGCCGTGGTGAGGCAACCTATTCGGCACTGTTGCCATGTTGGCGGTGCTCCTTGTCGTCACGACAGTCTAACTGGATTGGGAATACGAAAACGAAATCTCGACAGTAATGAAAGGCAGAATGCACAGAGGGAGAGGCTATGGCTTTATATATTCCGACGAATGGAGCAAGGTGAACGTAGGCAGGCGATTATGGCAATATTTCTTGGTTCTCTAGGTAGAGCTCAACCCGGTCAAAAAATAAAAGCATGTTTTTGTGTCCGCATTTTGTCTATCCTAAGCTGCGTGTGCCTGTAGATGCGGTTTGGGGCAGAGCCAATTTCCAGTCTAGCCAGGCGATGAGGCTTCCAAAGTAACATCAACTCATCTAATTTGTCGGACTATCTATTGGTTTTCATCTGGCTTGTGGATTACATGGGCTCAGCTTCTAGGCACGGTTTTGTAAATCCCTGTCGGGTGAATTGAGCTGTTCAGTTTAGGTCGGTAGAAAGGGATGCAAAGGTGTAGTTGGCGAAATTTTCACGAAAGAGGTCCCGTGCACCGTATTAGGATGGAATAAATCTCATTCGCCGCCAGGGACAGCTGTTTATTTCTCTGGCATCGAAAACTCCCCTGCCACTCTGTCAAGATAATACCTAGCCTTTCGGGCCCTGTCCCCCGTACAGATTATCTCTAGTCCTCGCCTAAGTGTAGTCATACAAATCATAGCACAATGCTTTCCGAAGCCTCGCATATACCAAGAGTAACCATTGAAATGTTTGTCTCCGATCAACGAACAAAACATCTGCAATGCCCATGTCGCAGAGTCAATGCATGTCTCTGCGGCGAATCGTGTGTCGGATGTGGTATCTCCGTCCAAGTAACTCTCAACAAACGGAAAGTGAGCAGTCTGACGCAGGAAGTGAATGCTGAATCGCAGAATACTCACTCTAACTTCGCAAAATTCCCTTTGCGAGTCGGAAGAATAAGGCCCTGCATCAAAGTGGTTGCAGTCGTTCTCGATGCGAGCGAGTTCGCTCACAACTCCAGGTAGACTCCATGATGATGACAAGCCGTGTTTTGTGCTCATATTGATAGTGTCCGATGTCATGAGAACCCAAAAATGAAGCATGGTGAATCCTATTTTCGAGAGGGGTGAGCCTTCTAAGCTCCTGGACGATTTCTGCATCTCGAAACGATCCTTCCAATGGATATCAACCGTTTGATATAGATTTCGAGAGGCCTCTTGATTAGGGGAGTCACCGTATAGCTGGCCATTCATGAACAGAAGCATCTTCAGGGCGATCCAGAGGGTTCCATGTTCTTCACAAGTCATTGGTTGAGTGGAGCATCGGTGGCAGTCCGTGGACGTTGCCATTTTGAAAGCGGTCTGAAGATCACTTGATACATCTTCTCCGCGGTGAACACGGCCGTAGATAATGTGTATCATGGCCTTTAGCGCAGTCGTTGATGGTTCAAAAGGAGGACTGGCGATGGATAAACAGTCCCAGGCAGCTTTCTCATATTTTGTCGACAGCGTATCGAAATGATTAGCATTTTCAGGGACTTGCTCCGCTCGGCATGCCAATGCTAATATAGCGAAGAGTAGGGACAGCCATGTCAAAGGCGCCAGATCACGATTCTGGCGGAAGATGGTATACTCCTCCTCAAATTGGACAGAGGAAAAAGTACAAAAAAGCTGTCTTGGCGTCAGTAATCACACTTTCCCGATACTGGAGAGACATTACCGGAGAGACGGATGTGAAGTATCGTTTCTTCAGTCTGTCAATAAATTCCCGGGTGGGGAGGATCTCGAGCAGCTGTCTGAATGTCACACCGTCTGGCTCTTGTTTTGCGTCGAAATGCTCTCCGCTGTCACTGAAGACCGCACTGGGAGTTTGGCTTAGCTCCGATAAGATGGACACGGTGCTAGCAGTGGAAGGCGAGCCGTTAGTATCACCTGGCTCATTAGCAATGCTCAGCAGTCCATCCACATCACGCGCAGGTGAAACCTCATGTGACGCCATGCTGTCAGGATAACTTTTTGTCTCCGTTGCCAATTCACACGAGTTTTCCTTCCTGCGAAAAACGCATGTTTCGCATGGTGTACCTGGACCAACGCAGCGAATCTTTCTTTGTCGGCATGGCAGGCAAGCGGGACCTTCTTTACGTGGAATGACATTCTGGCGCTTCTCAACACACGGGGGCGTCATTTTCTGGTAGTCTTCCTTGGAGGAAGCTGGCATTGTGGGTGGGTATTATCACAAAAGATCAATCAGTGCGGTAGTAAATTAATTGAGAGCGATAATACTTGGATCAAGCCGGAGTCCAAGGTCTTTAAAGTACAAGCCAGTGACTCATGACAGGGATGAGCAAAACTCAGACTCCCTGAGATGATCATCAATCAACCCTGGCCAATAATCGAAGCAGATACATCAGTCTTACTTGGGCGGTGGAGGGGGCCCGGTTTCTTGACCCCTGTCGTATCGTAGGCGCCACGTCTGTAAGTTTCAGCTTGATTCAAAGTTTTCGGTGTATGGTCTTAACCTACCCAAGGTTGAATACGGGGTCTTGGTTTCGCGTCATATTTATCTTTTATCTTCTGCGTTTGAAAGAAGTTTGAAAAGAGTAGTAAAATGATCTGATGTGTTCACGTTCCTCAATTGAAAGAATCTGAAAATCTTTTAGGGTCCTGCCGTCCACTCACCATGTGGGCTTTAATAGAGCTTTAAACATAAGACAGTTGCAACTGTGATTTCAATTCACGCATAAATTGTAGAGAATGTCTTACTTTGGAGTCAGAGATTCAGAAAAGAATAGCGGGTTCGTATTGCCTCATAGATATAATGTGCACATCAACATATTACGTCAATATCTTTGCAAAGCAAGAATAGAATTCCGGCGTGGGTCTCGTTTGGGAAGAGACATATTTTGCGAAGGAATGCTATGAACTTTCAAGGATCCGGGATTTGTTGGCACTGGGTAAAAAAGACATGGAAGAGGAGCTTTTCAAGATTTGTTCTGGGCACCTTTTTGTAAGTGCGGCTCTGAGTTCACCAATAAGTGACGCTGCCAAAGTCTCATTCTGATGTGTTAATCTGAACTTCCAACTCACGCGTATATTGATACAAATCAAGACACCAGCGAGTAAGATCTGGAACACGAGAACGAGATGTTGCCAGAGATGCAAGGCAGAATACAAAGAAGGGGAGATTTATGGCTTTATATATTCAGACTGATTGAGCAAGGTGAATTCAGGCAGGCGATCACGATATACTTCAGGTTTCCAAAGGAAGCTCAGCCCAGTTCAAAATTCACAACATGTATTTTGTAGACGTTGGTGTATTCTGAGCTACGTGTGTCTGTGAATGCGGCAAGTCGACTCCAAATGAAAATGATGTCGTCTCATTCGTTGGAACGTCAAATGTTTTCTATTCTGCCGATGAACAGATGAGCGAGCTTCTAGGCGTGGCTATGTAAAGACGGTGTGATACAAAAATATCATGGGCGAAAAAGAGACCTCGTGCACCATAAAATCTCATTCGCTGCTGCTAGGGACAGCACCAAATTTCTCTGGTATCGAAAGAAAGCTAGCCACTCTTTCAAGGTAGTCCTTAGCTTCTCGGGCCATTTCTCCTGTACAGATGGTTTCCAGCCCCCTCCAGAGTGTATTCGCACAGTTCATAGCGTAATGCTTTCCTATGCCACGCAAGTACCAAGAGTAATGAGTGTCCTCGATCAAAGAACAGAAAATCTCCAACGCACATTTCGCAGAATCAACACATTTCGCGGCATCAGATCGTGTGTCGGGCATGGAATCCCCACTCAAATAACTCTCGAAACACGGGAGATAAGCAGACTGAAGCAGATACCGAATGATGTATCGCAAAATACCCGGTCTACCTCTGCGCAGGTCCCTTTGTGAGCCGTTAGACGAAGGCTCCGCATCAAAGTGGATGCACTCGTTCTCGATGCGCAACAGCTCACCCACGATGCCAGGTAGACTCCATGATGATGGTAAACTATATCTATTGTTCGCGTCAATAATGTCCGATATGCTGAGAATATGAGATTGAAGCATCGTAAAATCCATTGCTGATAAAAATGAGCCTTTCAAGCTCATTAAGCGGCCCTGCATCTCCAACGGTTCCTTCCAATCGATACTAGCCATGAGAGACATGCTCCAAGAGGATGCTTGGTCACAGGAATGACTGTGTAGTTGACCATTCATAAAGAGAAGCGTTTTCAGGGCCCGCCAGAGAACTTTATCCTCCTCGCCAGTCATCGATTGAGGGGACCCTCGGTGGCAGCTGATAGAGCTTGCCATTTTGAAAGCGGTCTGAAGAGCCTCTGAGACGTTGTCTCCGCGGTGCACCCGACCGTAAATAACGAGTATCAAGGCCTTCAGCGCGGTCGTCGATGGTTCAAAGGGTGGACTGGCGATGGATAAACAGTCCCAGGCAGCCTTCTCGTACGTCAGCGATAGCCTATCAGAATTATACACCCTCTCAGGGACCTCTTCTGCTCGACATGCCAATGCTAAGATAGCAAACAGCAAGGATAGCCACGAAAGAGCTATTTCGCTAGGATTCTTGCGGAAAGTTCTGTACTCTTCCTCGAATTGAACCGAAGAAAAAGTACAGAACAGCTGCTTTCCCGTCAGTGGTTGTCTTGATCGAAGGTGAAGAAATATTACCGGAAATACGAATGCAAAGTATCGTGCTTTCAATTCATCCACTCTCCTCCAGCTGGGCAGGGCTTTCAGCGGCTGTTGAAACGTCACATAATCTGGCGTTTGGTTGGCCTCCATGTCCTCTTCGCCGTCACTCAAGTTCACACTCGGGGCTTCACTGAGCTCCGACAGGCTATTCACGGTACTGGGTGTGAAAGGTGAGCCGGAAGTATCGCCTGACCCCTGAATCCCCGGCGATTCATTCGCCTCACGAGCCTCTGAGGGCTCATCTGAGGCCATCCTGTCAGGCGAGCGTTTCTTTCTCGATACGAATTGACACCTGTTCTTGATACCACATGAAATACATGTATCGCATGGTTTACCTCGACCAATGCAACGGACTTTTCTTTGCCGGCACGGCAGGCAAGCGGCGTCTGATCTTCGCTTAATACGAGCCTTGTGCTGCTTCTTACTAAGCATAATTTTCATTTTGTGGTATTTCTCCTGGAGGAACTCGTACTTCCAGTAGGTCTTGTCGAATGACCGACTAAGGTGGTAGCAAAGGGCTGGATGAAGGATTGTGCTCTATATCCGCCTCGGGGCCCAGGATATTCATGATGCAGACTAGTGACTCGACACGGGGGTGAACACGACCCAATTTCCACATGGAACATTAATCAAAATTGCCAAAAGCCTATTCCGGGATATGGATCTTACTACGGCGGTGAAGGGGTGCCCGGTTTCCTGGCCCCCGTCGTATCGTTTGCGCCACGTCTGTAAGTCCCAGCGTTGTTCAATATTCCTAGTGGATGATTCAAGTTACACAAGATGGAATGGAGAGTCCCACTTGCATGCCAAGATAAAGTAGTCCCTTGCAATTGTAAGAGCATCTGAAGTCATTATCTAATGTAGTCGCATTGGAAGGAATCTTACACAATTTCTCGGAGTCCCGCTGTCCATTCAAGACGTGGGCTTTTTCCAGTCAAAGGATTGAATCTACTTGCAGTTCCGATTCGAGTCGGCAATTGAATTGTGTAGTATGTTTTAGTCTAGAGTAAAGAGTTAGAGTTCACAAAAGAAAAAAAAATAAATTGGTTTGTTTTGTCCATGAGGGCATAGTACCAGGCAGCCGAACAGCGAGTCATGATAGTCTCGACAATTTTAACTATGGAGCTCGTTCCACTAGCCTTGTCACTCAACAAAAATGTTTGTTCAGTCACAGCACTGGTGACTGGCATCAGACTTGACTTTTATTAATAGTCACAAGGGAGGTGCTTCGATTCGACGGGACATGGCACATGAATGTAAGCCACTATGGTAGTATGTAGCAGCGTCTTTCGCCGCAGAAGTCCAGATAGGTTGTTTCGAGATAGCTAGGTAACTCATTAAGCATCCCATCATTGGCCATGAGTTCAAACAGGGATCCAGGCCAGCCAAAGGATTGAACCGAGTAACTAAACAACAGTTCAAGTTTCTTGATTGCCAGGTGCTCAGTGACGCGCATCAATCTGTCCAACGCACTTTTTGATAGATCCAATTGCGCAAGATTATTGCTGTGAATCGCGGCATTGTAGACAATGGTATGCAGGGAATCCGTCACCAGGCGAGGAAATATCATCTCCGACTGTGAGCCACGTCTTAGAGCTTGAAGAAACATGATTTCGCTTTCCTCGTCTTGAGACTTTCCTATCGCCAAAATTGCTCGGTAGTAGACATTTTGATCCTCGATACGGCTGGTTAGCCAGTTCACCACTGTCGCCTGGTTCGATTCGATTGCCGCGATCAAAATTTCAATTCCGGTGAAGGCGGATTCTGTAGAGAAGTCGCTTCCGACCTCGAACAATCCATGATGCACCCCGGAACGGATGTAGGAGTCAAGCAAAGTGATCAAGAGCTTTGTGGATTGTCTGTATATCTTGTCGTGGTTTTTTCTTCGCAGGATAATCTCCAACATCTGAATATCAGCCTTGCTGATAAGGGGGCACGATTGTCTAGAGGTTGATCTATTGGAGTGATCCATTGATTGATCGATACTTTGGCGAGCACTCGAATGTGTAAGGGAGCTTGCAGCTCTTATATGGATCATGTCAAGTTTCTTCAATAATCTAGCCTAGCAATAGAGCGGTCAACGCCAAAAGAATGTGATCTGGGGTGGGAGATGGATATGAGAGAACCCTGCTATAATCTATTCGTTAGAGCGAAATATTGCCCCCATAGCTTATTTAGTTAACTTGCGACAAGAATTAAAAGCGGAATGCGACTGAATTCGTGGGTAAATCCCATTGCGAAGGAACATGTTTTGCGCAGAGAACCATGACGTTTCGGGATCAACAGCTCGATAGCACTACGCTAAAAAAAGGGAACATGGAAAAGGAGCTTTTCCAGAAATGCTCTAAGCATCTTCTCATAATCGTGCTTCTGAGGCCACCAAGACCTGACGCTGCCAGAGTCTCATTTGCCTAACTAATCCGTAGCTCAATAAACCACCAGCCTGGACCTGTTCCTCACGCGTATGTTGGTACATACAAAGACATCAGTGAGCAAGTCTGAGTTCGTCTTTGAGCGCCGCCAATGCTTTTTTGTTCCCTGCTCGTAGGAAGTTGACCAAGTCTGTCAGACCTGCTTTTTGCAATTGAAAACCGCTCTTTGGAATATACAAGGGAATCCGGGGCAACCGCTGTCACACATTGAAGTTTTTTAATAGCAAGATCCTGAATGAATTTCAGACTCTTAGCTCCGTCCATTTGGTCTTGATTACAAGCAGCCTGGATTACTTCACAAGCAATATCCTGGGCCCAGCTAGGCGGATGAAGCGGAACTGCTAGAGACATGCGCGTCAAGACCATGTCAAGGATGCGAGCACTGTCCTTGGTTTGGCGGACAGCGGCAGCGACCGCACAATCCATTTGCTCGCAGGCGCTACAATTGTTCCACACAAGCCAGCTAGTCGCCTCGAACCGGTCATGCTGGGCTGCAACTAGCAGGGGTGTAACATGGCCAGCTCCAGTGGAGTACGGCCAGCATCCGCGCTGCGTAAGCCAGCTAAAGAATGGTGCCGGGCTTGGCTGGTACTGAGCCATCCAAAGCCAGGTGACGAATGGGCGAGCCCTGACAGTATTTGCTAGATCGATACCGCGAGCTAACATGCGCATAGCCAGGTCTTTAGTAGCGAATCCACACACGTAAACGCAATGCTCATGCTCGAGTACGTTTGACAGATCCAAGCCCGGATTCGATTCAATCTTTGTCCAGCAGGCATTGAACAATTCGGCCTTCATGACCGACATCTGGAGGATGGTCTGCTGCTGACCATCAGCCGTGATGCAGGCAGGCTCAAGGATATGCTCAACGCTCATTTGCAGTAATAGTCCATGTGCAATGTCCACTCTGCCTTGATGAAAAGCCTGATGAAAGAAGCTCTGGCCTGCGCTGTTGAAGCCGCTTGCAGGTATGGCTTTGATTCGTACAAGCTCCATTAAGCAATCTTCTGGACAGCTGCGGATTGCAAAAGTGGCCGTATCTGGGCAGGCGTGTTTATACTGTAACACGGCCCGGTTGGCTGAAGCGTGTTTAAAATCGATAAACACTTTCCACGAAATGGCCATCATCTGGGAATGTAAAACCATTCGGATTGCATGCCGGCAGTCTTCAGGCATCCTTTCATCCTTGTGCAGAATGTTCAAGGCATGAAATGCCACGTGCGACTCACATGGTTGCGCAAAGAACAATTTTTGGTAAACGCAGGCCAAGAATTCATAATAAAGGTTATTCGGGGTCTTCAGGGGCTCGTAACAGCGGTTGATTATGGACCGTAGGGCTGCTTCAAAACTCTTCTTGCCGGCGCTGAAGCTTTTCACGTTGGCGTGATCTGCAGCCAACACCCCAGGACTTTCTTTGCTGGTGAAGCTATATTCCTGATGACTTTCTGGCGTGGTAAGGCTCATGGCTCTGTTCTTAACATCTGTTGCCGGCACTTCTTTTTCTGAGCTTGCGTCTTTGATCTATTATAGAGTCAAAAGTTGGTCATTCACTTTTTTAAGGGACCTTACTTTTGACGATATTTCGAAAACACATTCGACTTTCCGTTGATAGCAATTATCACATGGTGGACCGCCGCTGCAAGACGCCCCTATGCTGGAGCAGGATTGACAAGCACTGTGGTGCCGTGCTCGTGTGATTCTTTTGAAACTGGAGGAGAAAGTACACGCGGACTCCTTATATTCGAGGCAAGCTAGGCAGGGAGCACTTCCCATGCAGGGCCATTTGAAATAACGACAAAGATTGCAAGGAGAAACGCCCGGTTTCCTTGGCATTTCGAAAATCTAGATACCACTCCCGAGGGTGGGGATTTAAGCTCGGATTTTGCAAGTTGTGGGTTGGTGTATGAACAGCCTTTCGGGTAATGAGATGGCAAAAATGTAGCAGGTGGTGCCGTGTGTGACCGGTAAGATTCGTTCAGAGGAGCCTAACAGAAACTTGGCTTATAAAACTGAGGGTGTGAGCTGGTAATCGATTATCCATAGACTGACAGTTAAAGATGGCCTTATGGACACTTAATGTAGTTGACGGATTCTCAACTCAAGAAAAATCGCTGCATCCTTTGGTAGATAAGGAAACTCAACACTGCCGTGTAATAAAAGAGTGTCAAGTGTACAACGTAAAACAAGTAGTCTAAAATGCAGTTCATTGGACTTGCAATTCGAAGATGAAAACGTTGCAGGGCTCAGGTGTATTATATACCTCAGTATGAGAGTCGAAAGCTCCGGGGACTTCCAGCACTGCCCCAAAAACGGTCAGAGCTGAGCAGAAGCTATTTCAGGCATTCTCATGCATTATGTTTCATCCATGGTTTATCTCTATCCAAATTTCCCCTGGACAATAAGGGACTGAACATATTTGTTGAGGGCTAGAATGTGGGGCGATATCTACTGGCTACATAGATCGGGCAAGGGCAAACGTGGTTCATTCGGGAGCATACTGTAAGCATTGATAGTACGTAAGCATGTCTTTCAAATGACTCTTTTCATGTTTCCTGGGGGGTGGGGAGCTTGACGGTGACACAGCCCATTCCAATTGGCCAAAGTTTAGCATGAGGAACCTATAGAGCTCATTGGCAGCTTGTACTTAGCCACGGTCAAATGAAATCTCCAAGGTCTAAATTGTAGATACCGTTGATTCCAAGTGAACGAATATCAATTTCTAATATTTGACGGATCGGCTGTGTATGCCTATAGGCGTGGAAGCAACCATCAGGCGTAGCTTGGTAGTAACTCTTGACCCAGATGAACAGGAAGGGCCTTAATTCAGGTGGACTGAGAATTCAACTCCATACATTGCTCAATGTTGATGTTTAATTTCTCGGGACTTGCTTGTAGGTAGGTCAGTGGCCTCCGAGTGCCTATCTCATCGTCACTTTTTAGTTCAGCTCTTGGATGGAAATGCTGCATAATCGAGGAACGCGCCATATTGAAGTAGCAGAGGGCCACGCAGAATAAACACATTCATAAGCCAGAATCTTCGCCTATCATCACCGGTTCTTCAAGAGATCTGTCTTGGTGCGACATGATCATTTAACATCCAATGTTTCTCGTTTGAGACCAGCTGTTGGCGAGTAACGTGAATCACGGTCTCCCGGGCGACACTGCCGGTCGGGCGGCCCCATCAAAAATCCCCTTCAATAATAAAACATGTTTATTAACCATAACAAAAATGCCTCCCCAACGCTCCGATCGAAAAAAAAAGTTAATAGAGCAGGAGGGCCGTCTCTTATTAGCTATAAAAGCTATAAAAGACGGTAAATACCCATCTGCTGCAGCTGCTGCACGATCATTTGATGTACCTGTCACAACTTTAAAGTATCGGCTTAATGGGCGCGAATCTTTGGCTGAGAAGAGACCAACGGGCCATATTTTTACTGAAATTGAGGAGCAATCAATGGAGGATTGGCTACTTGATATGGATGCTAGAGGTGCTGCTCTCACGATACCTATGTTGCGTGATATGGCCAATCTCCTACGAAGTGCCCAGAAAAATACCCTCTCTACTATTGGCGTTAATTGGCCTACTCAATTTATCAAACGACGCCCAAATCTCTCTACTCGACTTTCACGCAAATATGACTATCAGAGAGCTCTTGCAGAAGACCCTCGAATCATTAAACCATGGTTTGATTTGGTTCAAAAGACAATTGAAATGTGGGGTATTGTTTCAGACGATATCTTCAACTTTGATGAGAGTGGTTTTGCTATGGGTATTGGCGCAACGCAAAAAATTATCACTTCTGCAGACTACCACGGAAAAAGAGCTCTTTTGCAAGCTGGAAATCGTGAGTGGGTAACCACAATTGAGTGTATTCGAGCTTCTGGAAGTGTTATACCTCCACTCTTCATTTTTAAGGGAAAAATGCTTCCAGAGCATCTACGCCCCTATCTTCTATTAAATCAAAAGGGAGCACGTCTCACTATGAGTGAAAATGGCTGGACTACCAATACAATTGGTTTATGGTGGTTAAAACATCATTTCATTCCCAATATTGGGACAAGAGTGGGAAAATATTGCTTACTGGTCCTTGATGGTCATGGGAGTCATTTGACCCCCGAATTTGACCAACTTTGTGAACAAAACCAAATCATCGCAATTTGTATGCCTCCTCATGCTTCTCACCTTTTACAACCTTTGGATGTAGGCTGTTTCTCGGTTTTGAAGAGGCTTTATGGAGGAGCGGTTTCAACCTTAATGCGGAATGGAGTGAACTCTATTGATAAGGAGGATTTCCTTGAAATGATCGCAGATGCGAGAATTGGTGCTTTTAAGACTTCTACTATACAAAATAGCTTTTTGGCTACTGGATTAGTACCACTTGATGCTAATAAGGTCTTGGAGAAGCTAAATGTGCGCCTGGATTCCCTTCCTCCTTTCGAGATCATCTCCCAGAGACCACTCTCTTCCGGCAGTGATAGTGATCCAAATACTCTTTGGACTCTCTCAAAATTCACAAAATCACAATCTCGGATCAAAAAAGGTTTAGAATCTTCTTCTTCAATCCTTTCTTCACCAACAAAAAGGGAGATACAGAGGACCTATGATATGACTATTAAAGTCGTCCATCACCATATTTTTCTCCAGAATCGCTGTACCCAATTAGAGGTTACCAATAAGAAACAGACTAAAAAGCGAGAGGCTAAACATAAGTTTAGTACCCAGAAAGGCATCTTTGGGGGTCTAGAGGGTGGTGAGGATGATGTGGTTATTGAGGATGAAGACAGAAGCAAAGATATATCTTTACCAGAGGTGCCGACAAAACCACTTGTTGAGCCTACCTTACCTTCTATGCCAGTGGTCCGGCGGCAGGTGACATGTTCTGGGTGTGGGATAAAAGGGCATACATATACTTATTGCCCTACTCGCTTTAGATAACAAAATTCATATTGTTTTTGTGGTTTTAATAGTTATTGAAAATTAGTAGTTTTTGAGAATTTGGTGGGGTCGCCCGACCGGGAGTGACGCCCGCCCGACCGTGATTCACGTTACTCAGTCCGTTGGCCATTCTTTGTCAGCCGATTATGTCAGCTCTAGAGTCCCCTAACTTATCCCTAGCATGGCATCAATTGACTTATAATTTGGCTAATGGAATTTGATGTACTGTTGGGGTATTGGGCCGAAGCTATCAGTCCACGATTTATCGGAAAGTGCTTGAGAATAATCATCAAGGAGCGGCCGCGGAGTGAAGTGTCGTGGAATTTCTATAACTCTCATCTTAGCGAATGCCAGTGATTAGCGAGTGGAGGGCCGCGTTGGGTCGGTATGGTGGGGTAGAGATTATTGCAGGTGGACAATGCACATCGAAGATGGAGTGTCTCGAGCTTTCTGGGCCTTCTTTTTACCACTTATGGCGCAGTCTCGTACGGGGTGAGGGTAAATGACGCAGGCGTGAATTGATATGTTAATCGCAATTGTTACTTCAAGAAAGAATCGTCTTCACTCATTCTTAACGGGCATTGGATCAATCTCCAATTATAGAGAGAATATGACTATTCACTTGCTTTTAGCTGATTTCCAGTAAGTAATTGACGTCTGATATACATGCAATCCCGTCTTGTTCATCTTGAGATCTTTGGTACGATCTTCATGTTGACACTGGCGGCGGGGCTGCGAGTGGATCAACTGCCTTTTCTTACTACAAGTAGAGCGTAATACATGTAGGGTACTCCGGAAGGAGAGCAGAGTAAGTCCACAACCCAATTCAGCATAGCGCATGGGCCCCATTCAATGTTGGGGCTGGCAATTGCTCTTCCTTGAGTACTGCATTAACAGCAATCTTTCCACTTATGGACTTGTGGCGGCTGAACTGGAAAACCGGTCTAGACCAAATAGATGTTCAGTGATCTTGGTGCATCATATGTATACAAGTTGGACCTCGCTGCCCACGACCTGGAAAGGGCTTTTTATTGTATTTTATGGTATCCCGAAGGGCATGTCCCCGTAAAAGGGGCTTTGATAACACAAAATGCGTCATAAAATTCCAATGTGTCAACTATTTGATCAATTTGAGGTGTACGAAACGTACGAGGCTTGTCCGGGTGCCGCGAACCAGATGTGGAGCCTGCAATAATTTCAACTATGCATATTTCAGAGCCCATGTAGATGGAATTTGAATACGATATGTCTCAGTTTGAGAGTTGAAGCCGAAGAAAAAGTCAATACGCTATTTCAAATTTGTGGTATTAGTCTGCCTGAAGCAGAGTTAGAGCGGAAATGTAGACTAGTGTGGGTTTACCGGGCCAGCTCCTCCGATCTTTCCCGTAAGACCACGCTAAACTACATTCGTTTTATTAGTCTGCCTGGAGCACACTTAGAGCGGAAATGTAGACTAGTGCTGGTTTCACCGATCTAGCTCCTCCGGTCTTTTCCCTAAGTCTGCTAGGGGCAGAGTTAGAGTGCAAATGTGGGAGTAGTCGTAGAAGTGAGCCTCAGAAAGACGAGCTGCATGGGTCGACTCATACACTAGGCATATGGTCTAGGCCTATTCTAGGCTCATCATTTTCAACGGAAGAAAGGGCGAGGAGGGTTATTAAGTACTCCCAAATACCTGATATGCAGTTAGCCTATGCCCCCGCCCATCCACATCAGTTTCAAGTTCTTTAATTCTTTTCCGCTTTGCATTATTTTTCGTGTCAAACTTCTGTCCTAGACCCAGAATATATGTACAAGCTACTACCGTCTCGCTTTGGTTCAAGCTTCTGATCTGGCGCAGAACTTTTCAAGTTCTCTTTAACCATGGATACAATAGTATTATAGCGATCGGCGCGGGGTCGGGCGCTATCGTGAACACTGGCCGTCTCCACCGCCCCGCTTGCGCAGAAACGGTTGGCTTGTAGCAAACGTGATATCTCATACACCATAATCAATAGCCAATTGTAACTGGCACTTAAACGCCCCATTTCATCTTGCCTCCGTCACAGGGCCCAGACTCCTAGACTCCTTCCCTCCCTGCAGAGAACTTCCAAAAAAATTTCTCCACCTCTTACCAAATTGATCAACTTATTTACACTCTTCCAAAACAATGACATGGATACTTCAATGAGCAGTATTATCATAAATAGGCTCTATGAGGTCTATTCTATAGCAATGGCACATGGAGCCCCCAACGTAAAGATCAGCAAAGACGACGAGAAGGTGAGTTCCCAACCTATGGAATAAAGTTCAGGCCATGATTGACATTGCAAAGTTCATCGGAGTGATCGAAGCCTTTTTGTCCCATCTACCGAAACCAACGCAAGAGTTGATTATCTTGACTAAGAGTGGCGAGTTAGCAGTCCCACCTGGGGGAGCAACCCAGTAGCGGCCTCCGAAAGTAGAGATTCTGAGGGCAACGGTCCAGCAATTATCCCAGGAAGCGGTAGCCCAGCAGCTTCTGGAAGCAGTGATCCAGTCTCGACCTCTGACGGCCCAGCAGGGGCTTCTGAAAGCAATGAGCCAGCAGCGACATCTCAGCCCGCTACCCTTTCGAGAGGCAGTGACAGGCCAGCTGTCCAATTCGGCCCTTACAGGAAAAAACTGCAAACTCTTTTCACCAGCTTACCAGACTGGACAAACGAGCCACTCTCCTTTTTCCACGAAAACAAGCTCAATGTGAGTAAGGATTTGCTCGATTCGATTGACAAATACGTTGGGGGATTACTTCAAAGTACAAGGGATTTCGACAGTGTACGGTTACGAATCCTCCAAATGACGTACTACCGCGTCAAGGACGAAATCCTCGCGAAGCAAAGGCTTCGAGGCAACGAAGCCAAGGAAAATCTGATCAATACATTACAGCAAGGCGGACTGAACGCCAGAACTCCTAATCACAAGCCCTTGCAATGGGTAACTCGTGGACAACGGCTTGCTGAGATTTGCAAGGACATGGGGCACAAAAGACAAACTGATTATTGTTACACTGCGAATCTATTTCTTCTCGACGATAAAACCGATACTGAGTAAGTATTCCATCGCTCAGCAATCTTTCATCACGCTCATAATTGTAGACTGTATAGACTTCCGCTTAATGGAGAGCGCCGTGGCCAATTCATTTCATCGATACAAAATCGCATTAGGTTATCAGTTGAAGAGAAAGAAAAATTGGAGATATTTTCTGAGAATGTAATGGGTGCAATTTGGTCTCTTTTCCAACAATCCATCCGACAAAATGGTCCGTTTACTTTTATGGTGGAGAACCAAAAGTCTTGGCTAATGAGTGAATAGTGGTATTCGTTCAATGCCAGAATATAGCACAGAATGCTTCGCCTTCTCGAGCAAATATGACCAATTCGCCGTTGAATCGATTGAATGATACGAATGTCCTGGATGAAGAGGCAGGCATGACTGAAGTCGGTGACAACGCCGACCACACCGACGATCAGGCACATATGATGGATGCAGCCGACAACAATGAAGATAATGGCATGGCAGGGGTGACGGTAGTGACCAATATAAGGGCAGGTAAGATTTGTTCCAATCAGTTGTTCTTTTTCGACCAACCATTTCGTCGTGTAATTCCTCACTCCGGTTCAGGAACCATACCATCATGTCACCAGCCGAGGCATGAGGTATCGTCTGCCTCAACTAGCCATGCCGAGATTTCAAAATCAACACGCTACCCAGCTACTGTCGAGCCAATCGACACCGAGCCTACCAAGAGACGAAAACAATGGTCACCCAGTAGATTGTCAAAAAGATGCCGCTTGAGTCTACCGTCCAGCTCACAAGAAGGTAATATCTTTGAGAAACATTGTATTTGGGCAATTGTAATGCCGAAGCTGATCTTATAGGCGATTACTTTGAAATCTCTAATAGATCATGTCGGTCAATCCATGCCTCACCCCTTTCAACGCCAAGTTCATATTCGGATTCTGCAAGGGATTCCCTATTGGGAGAAAACCTATCCAGCGCATCGAAATCGGCGGGAAATATTTCAGAAACAGAAACAAACGAAGAGAGGTTGGACATCAGACACAGCGAGGAAATGAACCATATCGTAGAACCGGGAATATTTTCTGGGTCTCATTTCGATCCACATTATTGTCAAGGGGAAATGATACCTCAAGGTTCTATGTTAAGAGAAATGCGAATTATTACACCTCGCACGATACCAGCGACCAATTTTGAGAAGGGAAAGCAGAGTCTCCTCAACGCGGCACGCAAGGACTTCGAGTCGCATCATTTCACCTCGGTCGCACTCCAGCAATCCCTTCCAGGAAATCAACCCTCCGGAGACCCAAATGACACATCGCATAATGATGATGCATACTTCCCAACAACTTCGTCACCAGACATTGAGATGGAACTAGCTCTCAATGACGATGCCTTTGATGCTTTAAGTCGTCCGCCGAACCCTGACCCACCATTGTCGACCGATTGGGGGCAACAGTACGGGTGGGAGATTGATGATATGCTGCAGCAAGGTCAATCAACGAATAATCCTGACCCACCATTGTCGACCGATTGGGGGCAACAGTACGGGTGGGAGATTGATGACATGCTGCAGCAAGGTCAATTGCCGAATGACCCTGACCCACCACGGTCGACTGATTGGTGGCAACAGTACGGGTGGGAGATTGATGACATGCTGCAGCAAGGTCAATTGCCGAATGACCCTGACCCACCACGGTCGACTGATTGGTGGCAACAGTACGGGTGGGAGATTGATGACATGCTGCAGCAAGGTCAATTGCCGAATGACCCTGGCCCACCACGGTCGACTGATTGGTGGCACGATCCCACTTTGAATTTGAAGCAACAGGGCCTTGCGCTAGGCAGCCCCTCATCCTCACCCTTTTTTGCCCCAGGTCAGGAGGCTGGCACTACTATCTCCAGGAATGTTCTGGAGGCCTGGTACCGTTGGTTATTTCATCCTTCACTTGCGTCCGGAAAGACCAACTCGTCCTGGGACTTGGTGAATAGCCATCATGTTCGGGGATTCTCGAACGCCATTCATCATAATGCTTCGTATTCTCAGAGGGTGATGTAAGTGATACAAACAATAAAACAGGATGGTCACTTTGATAAGCAAGTTTAAACATCGAGAACCTATTTACAGATTGAGCCACATCAGTGAGGCGCAACAATCAACGTAGTCGTACCAGCACCCACAACAGGGTCAACATTCACTTGCACGAACCATCCTTCCTTTAATAGCCACCCATTCACTTCGATCCCCTTCAGGATTGGGATAAGGTATGCGGAGTTTGGAAGATCTAGTTTTGTAGCTTTCGACCAATATCTGACACGTCCCTCCCACGCCTATTTCCATTAGCACAATGACCCAGGCTCAAAAACCATTTGTGCCTACCTCATCAATACCAAGAGCAGTTTTCATGCGAGAAATCAATGCCAGAAGCGCATCCCCGCCATATTTTTTATTTCCAGTTGCATCTTGTTCGAGTGTCGTGACTTGAGGTAGTAATGACTTAATCTCTTTTCGGATTTCGTCTGCGTCATGCAGCGGTTGAGGTTCCATCGAGTGTGAAAGTATCGTACTTAAAATGAGCTCCTGGCGAAAAGATCAGTAAAAATCAAGTACGGCAGGACCCGTTAAAATACCTTAGTCGTGGCATGAAGATAATACAGGCCTTTATTCCTGCTCTTATAAGTGGGGTGAAGTGGGACATCGCTGCTGTTGGGCACAAAGGCACATGCCACCGATGTGACGGGTTAGCGGATTATTGTTATTCCTGAACTTGCAGTAACATCCGATTGGTTACACGGAACCGGTCTGCATTGACAGTTCCATTCTTGACTCTTCTTCATATTAGGCAATAATCATTGATCTATCTCGCACTTGATGGAGCTACATTTGTTTGAACGTCGCTTCGAAAAGCCTATTATATCCCTACAAAAGGGTTCATATAGGACTAAGGAACTCCACGAAAGGTCGATATTATATGCTATCGTGGCCTTGGACCCTTATGAGAGACCTGGCGGACCGTACACGATATTCTGGCCTTACAGGCATCACTCGGCCGTCCATATTCATAGATTTTAATTGGAACACAAATCAACCAACTCAAGTGGCGTTGACGCCCGCTTCAGTTTGACGATCGTCATGCAAGACAGCCAACGGTGCGTTCGTGTACAAATCACTGACAATGGTGTAATCAACCCGGGACTGATGCAAAGCCCTGAGGGCTCGGGTTCCTACAACAGGGATGGAGCCATCCAGAACTTTTGTCCTGGGAGCGAGATCCATCAAATGATCATAGATGGCGTCGAGGGGACCCCGACCGGCCCTGGCCTGGAGCAACTGATAGCCCAAGAAGGTGGTTCAACAGATGCGGCTTCATTTTACAAGGCCGCCCGGGCTTACAATTCCGGCGCTGTTGCCTCTAGCGGCAACCTGGGCCAGGGAATTGCCACTCACTGCTACGCCTCGGACATTGCCAATCGCCTTTTGGGCTGGAGCGATGGCCCTAGCTTGTGCGCTCCCAATGTGATCGGCATTTCATCCGCTGCACAATGGGAGGGTAAGAGCGCCAGTGCTTGCCATCGGACAGCAAAAACCTCACATTTCCGATCAATTCCTTCGTCTCACGTGTACTCACTGTCGCCCAACCCAGTTGTAAGTGCGTTTGATTCACCGTATGTTTCAGGAGTTGCCACGACCCCTGTGGTATTTCTCTTGGCACGGCCGCGTGTGCTTGTAGCAACAGGCACTTTCAATAGGAACAGGCATTTGGCAAATGAGGTTTTTCAAGCACAAGAATGCGCCATGAGCGCCTCGGAGATTGACCTCCCACCTTCTTTTTCTCTTTTTTGGCGTGCGTTGATTTATGCTGTAGCTCAGTTGGTTCCCCTTTCAGATCAGAGCGTGAAGAAAGAGATACAGGTAGCGGACCGAATATGGCCCAATTGGGGCCTGCATCCTTGCACAGATGATCAACTATTGTATTAGTTCGTATGAAGACCACTCCAATGATCATTGAAAATTATTTTCTCTGTTCTAAAAGAGCAAAGAGCTTGTCTTGCAGTCCCTTATAGTCTGCTTCTCTCTTTATCTCTCTCTCCTTCTGTTCCGCCTCTCGTTTCTCTTCTCGTAGTCTCTGCTGTTCTAGTTGAATGAGGAGCTTCTCTTCTCGTTCCTTCTGGTCCGCCTCTCTCTCCTTCTGTTCCGCTTCTCTCTCCTTCTGTTCCGCTTCTCTCTCCTTCTGTTCCGCTTCTCTCTCCTTCTGTTCCGCTTCTCTCTCCTTCTGTTCCGCTTCTCTCTCCTTCTGTTCCGCTTCTCTCTCCTTCTGTTCCGCCTCTCGTTTCTCTTCTCGTAGCTTCTGCTGTTCCAGTTGAACGAGGAGCTTCTCTTCTCTCTCCTTCTGTTCCGCCGCCCGCTTCTCTTCTCGTTCCTTCTGATCTGTCAGCTGCTGTTGTAGTGTTTGCACCATCATACGTAGCTCTGGTTGTAGACCACGATTCTGCGAGGACGCTGCTCGGCGATAGCCCGGGCGTTCCTGCAATCCAACCAGGGACACCTGAGAGTCAAGCTCATCGACATCAATACCAGAAACCTCTTCGTCTGGGTCCGGAACTTCCTCCAATATCCGCATCAATCTATCGGTATGAATAGGCAGGAATTCACGGTCCAAATTCTCCACAAATTGATAACATGTCCACCGATTCTCTTTGACCCAGATGTTGGGTTGTGCCACGGGCCAGCGATAGAATGACACCTTGCCATCATCAATCTCGGGATAGTAGCCATATATTCGAAGACCTCCGAGATCATGCGATATTGAAAATCCCAGAATCCGCCGATGCACCTCTTCTGTGCAGCCTGCGGCTTGGCACAAAGAGACCACAGCCCGCAGCGCAATGCACATACTGTGCATGTTCTGCCGATCTGCAAAATCCAGTGCCTGGCTCCCACATTTGATTTCGGCGGTCAAGTATGGGAAGTACATGTCATCTCTTACCGTGTAGGGCGATTTCTCGTCAGGTTTGATCCCGAGTTTGCGTCGCTGAGTATCGGAAAAGGTCGACCATCGCAGCCCTCGCGCGTGATCCGGCTGCGGCTTGGGACCGTAGATTGGCTCAGTCTTCAGCCAAGGATCGTTGTACCCATCTATCACGTTTCTCAGAGACTCATTCCCCTGAATGTATTGGTTCTCCGCGGAGGGCATGATGAGGGGATGTAGATCGACCAATAAACGCGCCTCAGATCGATTCTGCAGCGCATCATGAAAGGCTGTCATATACTCGTCTTCCAGCAAGGTACCGCGGGGGGGGTACGATGGGCTGACTGAGAAGACGCTCACAGAGCGCAATATCTTCGGTCACCGGGCCGGCAGAGGACTGTCGCATGAAGCATCCTTTAGTTTCAAGGATTATGACATAGTTGACGGCTCGGTACGCATATGACCTGGTGTCCCGAGCCGAGCTGCTCTCGCTGTTGTCTGACGAGACCGACCGAGCACGCCCCCGATCCGTTGAGATCGAACGCGACCGGGATCGTTTTGATGAGGGTTGGCTCATCACTTCAAATGAGTCCACCTCCGATGGCGCAGGAATCCACTGGTATATCGTATCCGTGTTTTCGTCGGTGGTACATGCGAGGGACGTGGGAGTGGTAGTTCGGTGTTCGAGAGGGTCAGGTTGCTGGGCAGTCAGTGTGATGCTTATCGCAACTCGAGGGTCAAAACCTACTTTACTGTCACAGTCAGGAGAATAGGGAGAAAGAGGTTGCTGCGCTTTACTATGCTCCTGCTCTTCCTTCCAAAACTCTGAATTCGTGCTTGGGCTTTCTCGCCGGCACGCTTTTGCTGGTCGCACGTCACCATCACTGTTGCAGCCATGTACTTCAGTTGGTGCTTCGCGTTTCATGATGTCGACTTGGCCAATACGAGAAGGTCATTATCGCTGTCTAACAGCACCCATCAACTGGGAGATTTGGTCGTCGCGTTTCATGAAGGAGCCCGACATCGAGTGGTAATGGATGTTCGATTTAGCGCGCGGCATTGCCCCTTGGCGTGGGTGGGCCTGTGCGCGAGAATATTTTATCCGCTGCCCCTTTATCACAGATCCGCTCATGCCATTTCTTCCATCGACTCCACGACGAATCAATTCTGCGGCCCAGATCACGATAGCATACATGCCGATTTGTTAATTTATGGATTTTTCTCTAGTAAATCAGAGACTCTATCTATCTTTAGGCTCGTATTGTGATGTTGGCCCAAAACATGAAAAGTCCAAGTCAAAAAATTGTCGACTGCTACCGGTTCGAATATATTTCAATTCTTGAACTTCGAAATCAATGACTATTACAAATTGATGAAGACCCGATATCTAGACTGCAATCCGCTAGCAAAAGGGTGCAGAGGACATTGACCTTTTTTCTAAGAAATGACTATAGTCTGATTGAGACTTTCCAGATCAGGATACGGGCCCGCCTGTCACAAAGGTCAGCACAATACCCCCGACAATGGTGATCAAGTGTAACTCACCCCGAGAAGTGTGGCATGAGCCACGTTGACCTGGGCCTGGCCTGCCGCAAAAGCGAAGGGGACTGTGACCGTGAAGTTCTGGTAAGGAGGCAAGTAGGTCTCGTGGTACGCAGGGTCAAACAGCCCGTTGTAAACTATAGAGCCCATGATATTGCTGGCAGGCTGACAGACTTGATGGAGGCAAGAGACAAGACCAATAGCAACAGCCATCTCTGTCGAGCCGGTCAGCGAATTCTGAATGCGGTTAGGTAATAATATGTAGCCAGAGAAACGAGAGGCTGACATATAGGTCGCTGGATCTGAACGATGATATTGCTGCCAGGAGCGACTGTCTGGTTGGGGGTAGGTAGTCCGATTGCCGCATTCTGGGCCAGAGCGAGATCGGCAAAGGCAGCGAGGGAGGAGAGGAGTTGCATGATGATGAGGGATTGTAAGCAGCGAAAACTATGATTCGAAAGAAGAGAGCAGATGGAAAGTAAGGGTGAAAAAAGCGAGAGTGATTTTGAACCAGATAAAATACTTTGGACCGTAATTCAGTGCGTTCATCTTCAAGCTCCTCAGTCACCGTTCTGGTGATGCGAATTGCCCTTGTGGTGATCCATCAGGTGTCTGCACAGTGAAGCGTCATCATTCTTGTAGCATCTCCAGTTGCTCTTTGTTGGTATTCCTCGCCTAGGACAAGATTCTGCAGGTAGTTCGCGCGTTTCGATTTGACAAAGTACCTTCGAGCATTGCAATACTTTACATCAGACATGCCTCCCAATTTCGAACCGTCTCCCGAAATACCAACAACCTTGAGCGTCTGCTTTCCCGGCTTGCGCATCGTGCGACCATGCGATCTCGCTGCGCAAGTGGAGCATGCGCTTTGTCAATGCATCATACTGACCTCCGTCGGTACGTTCTACCTTTTCCACTGTCATTTCCAGGCCCAGCACCGATCGGATGAGGCGTTCGTTCAAATTCCCTTCAATCTTCATATTAATCACAAACACCCAAGTGTGATACCATATCTCGTCCAGGCGCTTCAAGCCTTTGTGACCCGCACATGCAAAAATGAGTTCTTTTCGAAACCAGGACGGGTGTTGGCGTTTGCGACCTTGATGATATGTCATTCCATGCCACGTGGAGGTTGGCGGTAGTGCAAGCCCAATAGCCTCCTCTAAGCGCTCGATATGGTCACTTATTTTGCTTGAGGTAACTCCATGCTGTCTAGCAAGGATCTGGACATAGTGCGCCATTCCAGATGTAGGACGCTCCAAAGATTACTGGCAAAAGGAAAAGTCACTCGCGACGAATATATATATATAGGGATTGTTGATGGACGCACAATGCTGCGGCTATAGAGAGGTGCTACAGACACGTGAAGGTGATGCTTCAGATATCAAAGGGAAGACTGAGACTTTTTCTTCGCAGATCCAACGTCACCAAGTTGTTCTATGACTCCGGTCAACACGTTGATCCGCAGGCTCAAGTAGCTGCTTCAGATCGCTTGACTTGTTCCGCGGTAGGAGAATGGTGGAGGAAGTTAAATTCTGCTCAGCTAACAAACAACCACAGAAAAGAATCTCTGATCTTCTGAGCTGCGCTTCTTCGAGGTCATAATATATCATTATGCACTGACTGGGAGAAGCTCTTTGGAAAGCGCCCGCCGCAAACAGCCCACACAGCCGTGAAGATTATCTCAAGAATTTCCTCCCTACCGACTATTAGGTGACTGTCAACTTTGATATGACACCTGCCTCCCCGACCGCAGCTTTGACACACCACTCAACCAATGATCCAGATGCATGCTGCAAGTTGTCTGGCTAGATAGTGTGCAAGTGACAGTATCTACGCCCCGTAGCGCTCAGGAGCCTGTCTCTTCCGACCCGATCGATGTAGTGATGGCGGATCTTGGGATGCAGAGGCCGCAGGAAGACTTGGATATTCCACATGCTCCGACTCCTGATGCACCGGGTGTGTATTTGGTCCAGCACCACATCTGCAGGTGTAGAAGAGGTCTCGGCGGACGGCGTGGTATTAACCGGTAGTTGCTCGCTGTGTACTGTGATCGGCCAACTCCGGTGATCTGCCGCGGAGGCCCGCCTTTGCCGTTGATCCCACACAGCCTCCACGGCCCGCTCATCAAAGTATGCATTAAAAGGTGCGTCGCTTTTACTATTTATTTCATTAGCTCTTGCTCAAGTTTCAGAAAAAGAAGCTCAGAATACCATACTAAACATGTAAACATGAAGATTTGCTCCCCGGCGAGAAACTCTGCAGCCATGTCGACATACACGCTAAATGGACGCAAAAGGTGCATCGGCCACATTTCAACACGATGGAGTCATTCTGCTCTGTCCCTAGACAATTTCCACATTTATCGTCCTCTAGGCTTGACGCTGAACGGTAATCTTTCATGCAAAGTAGAATCTCGTCCCCTTCTTCTGTTCCGATTGAAGGCTCCGTCATATAGTCCCCCGAAAGACCCAAGGGAATCCCTTTCTCTCGTAAAAGAATTCCAATCTTTCTCTGAGTGGAGAGACGGGATGACTTCGGAAGTCTGACATCTGTCGTGAGCTGAGCAGGGTCGCGCTGGCCGGGTGACATTGAAGGATTGTATCTTGTACGCTCCATGTCAAGGCGAGCCTCTGGCGATCGCTCTCGTTCCTCCCTGGGAGAAGGTCGTGACTTGTTGTCCTGGGCAGAATTACGGATGGCGGCTGCTGTCCATCGCTCTCAGAGATCTTCGACCTGAAGTTGACGGTGCCAGCGTGCGCAGAGGAAATGAGGAACGATATCCTGTAGCCTAGCATGGAGAAGACGAAGGTCAAAGGGATCGCTAGAGAGGGCGTTCAATTAATACCCATTTGGTGGACTTCCTCTGTCACGGAGAGTTTGCACGGTCTGCCTTGCCTGGTGAGACCACAGCATGTTCTGTTCGCTTTTTCCGGCACTTCACATATCGCGAAGGCATCCCAGAGATAAGGTGGAGGCATGATGATAGTCGGGCGAATAGATGCCGAGAGGGCGATGATTCGACGAAATAGAGTGTTGTGAACGTCGATGATTGAAATTTGAAGTTGACTGTCAGTCATGGCCAGGTATCTTATATTTCTTGATCATGAAGGAAACCACAGGGAGACGACGAATAATCTAGACATTTGCATTCCTCGAGCCTGGTGCTGATGATAGCAACTGTCATTCTCGATGAGAATATCCACAGGATGAGAAGTGCTGCTTGAGGCTCGTCAAGGGGCAATAAGGGCCACCGGCGCCTGCAACCACAGTTCCGTCCCCAATGTCACCTAACCTAGATCCCAGATATACCGACCATAGCCCTGGGACCTTGGGTGAGCGCTCGGGGAGCGCTGTACCTCCCAGGACTAATCATGATGATCCTTGAATTGACCGTGAGGGACAGGGGATTTCGCTTCACGAGTCCAGGAGCAGCTTGTACATTCATCAACGCACATACCACTCGGCGCAGTAATCACGTATATGAGCGTCCGCCATTGTATCCTAGCCCAGAATTTGTGTTAATGCATTGCGTGTCTTTGAGAGCATGTAAAATTAGCATTTTGCCAAGTTGGCATTGCGTGAAACCACATACAAGTAAGACGGGTTATATGGCGAAGACGTTCTTCAACTCCAGGGATCAGATACGATATCTTGAATCCCATCAGTACATTAGCAATTGTCGAATAGAGATGACCAGTGAAAGGCCGTGCCTTGTTACCAGGATTAGCATCTTTCTTTTGGGATCATAGCCTCAGATCCCAGACGATTTCATAAATGGCTCCCGGAGCACAGGGCCAGATCCTGGGACCAGATTGATGGTTTTTTTGAAAGATTACCTTCTTGCACCAATACATACTATGTTCTCGGCCACCAAATATTATCGTCGTGGTCATTTCTGCTGGGTAACATTGGAATTCTAGGTGGAATTCATCGAACGAATGAAGAAAACAGTGTTCATTCTGCGCATCCCAACTCGACATATCTGTTCAAGAATGCAGTCAACTAGTTCTGGATATATGGAGTGTTCTCTAACAATCTGGTGGATGGTCTGGCAAGAATATATAAACCACCATCCAGATCTTTGTACCACGTTTGTCAACCCAGCAATATCTCATCCCTCATATATGGTCCAATAAATCCATCTTCACCACCACCATGTCATCGGCTTTATCCTACCCCAACCCTCCACTAGAGCCACAATTCTCCCAGCCCGATGCGCTCCAAAAGTATCTCTGCACGTGCACGACGGATATCAACAAGATACATGGAAGGCACACGCCCTTGATGCTTGCCGTGCAAGCGTGGGACCACGCAGCGGTGGATCTCTTGTTGGAGTATGATGATCTTCGTGCCTCTCAATGCAATGCTTACGGTCAGACTGCGCTATCGATGGCCATCACGCAGGGCAGCGTTTCAATGGTGCAACGACTGCTCCGCCGCAAAGACATTGAGTTCTACAGCCAAAATCGAAAAGTCCAGCAGCCACTCCTGGTGGCTTTAGAATATCAACAGCATGAGATCTTGGAGATCCTCCTGCAGGATCCGCGGGCCAATATCAATCAGAAGGATCACAGCGGCCGAACCATTCTGCATTTGGCTGTGATCTACGGAGACCTTCATGCTGTTGTAAGCCTTGCGAGAGAGGAGCTGATTGATGTCGATTGTCCCGATCATCTGGGAGAGACGCCCCTCACGCTGGCTGCCAAGCTCCATGCCTGCGATCAGCCCAACAACGTCAAGATCCACAAGTGGTTGCTCTCGCGGTCGAAAGTCAGGGTCCATCAAGATTGAGGGGTCAATCTGTCCTTTCGCATGCCACGAAGGTTTTCAATACCGAGCTGCTCCAGTTACTCGGCTTCGTTTGAATGAACAATGTCAGGTATCGATGCAACCACTTCATTGGCTCGAGTGAGAAGCAATTTGCGACCGTCAAAACTCGGTTCCTCAAACCCGCGTACCACGATGCAAGTCACATCCCCGTTCCAAACATGTGCGAAGGGCAATTATGCGATAGAAAATGAGGTCAGGCAGGCCTGCATTAGCAATGGAGAATGTTCTTGAGATGTAACTTTATCCCCAACTATCAGGTGTCTAATCTTTGCGCTTGCAGAAAACTTTTTATGAGCAGGATTAGTACACTAGCTCACTATCAATATCAAATGAGAGACAAAGACAAGTTTCTAGAGCAAGTTCCATGGCCCCTGGTCCAGGATGTTACATCGACAATGGATCCTGCGCCACATGGAAATTCTAGAAAGTGATCGACGCCCTCCCTGCGAACAGGCTGGTGTCTGATTGGCCAGGCGGGTGGGGGGTGGGAGTCATGACGGTCTGCAGATGCCTCACCAATCAAGGTTGTTAGAAATAGTATCGCAGCGGGTCCGTGGCCGGTAGGAGCAAGGCCCGCAGATCAGCCAAAGTCTTGCCCGGGTACTTACCAGGGTACTTGCAAAGTTACTCCTGAAATCTCAGGTTTTGCCCTGCCACGCGCGTCAATTGCAGAGATGAGCAAGACGATACTTTATATTAAAAGCAATTGATTCACCTTTCATCAAGAATTTACTAATGGCAAAAGTATCGTCAGGGATAGAGTGCATAATATGAGGGTGGGAAGTGGGACGGCGAGATCGAAATGATCGACCGACACCTTAAACCTTAAATAACACGTGGATTGGTCTCAAGGTCCAGTCCTGCATCTTGCTGAACACCACTGTTTGGTTTCTCAGAGTCTAGCAAAAACAAGGACAACGTGCGCTGCTGCAGCGCACGATCGATGCGAGAGAAGAATAGAATGGCAATAGTACCTATGATTGCACATCCATGGCCATTGCGTCTAGCCCTCTTTGAATGCTTTATTGTATTACCTCTGTCGCGACTTGCAATGCAACGCAGTTTCATTACCACAGCGATCAAATCCATGGATTCCGTTCGATCAATTTTGGTTCCCTGTCGCCAGTGTAACCCACCGCAGGAAATGGTCAGTCTAGATGATCGATTTGATGGAACCAACGTCTTCTGACCAAAGATTTTCAAGTCACTTTTCCAATGCCCTCCCAAATCAGTGGCCGTTTCTATGAATTTGCGCAGGGGGTTTCTGTGAAGAAACGTAGCCGACTTGACATAAAAGGCGCGAGATTCCCGGCCCAAAAAAAAATCAGGACTTCCCTCCTCACGCTCCCGTGTGTCATGGTTTCCATCTCTTGTCTGCAGGCTTGAGGGTGTCCATGGCCAGGGGTCCGCAGTACAAGCTCTGCGTCACCAAACATGCTTCGCAGGACGGGCTCTGCGATACCAACTGTTCCCCGCAGGATAGGCTCTGCGATATCAAATGTTCCTCGCAGGACGGGCTCTGCGATACCAACTGTTCCTCGCAGGATAGGCTCTGCGATATCAACTGTTCCTCGCAGGACGGGCTCTGCGATATCAACTGTTCCCCGCAGGACGGGCTCTGCGATATCAACTGTTCCTCGCAGGATAGGCTCTGCGATATCAACTGTTCCCCGCAGGATAGGCTCTGCGATATCAACTGTTCCTCGCAGGATAGGCTCTGCGATACCAACTGTTCCTCGCAGGGGGGCGCTGCGTTACCAAGTGAACTCCGCAGGGGGACGCTGTGATGACAATCGAGACCCGCAGGAGACCGCTGCGTTAACAAGTTCTCTGCAGGAGACCGCTGCATCACCAAGTTCTCCGCAGGGGACAGCTGCGACACCAAGGGACTCCGCAGGGGACAGCTGCGATATCAAGGGACTCCGCAGGGGGAAGCTGCGAAATTAAGGAACTCTAGCAAAGTGCAGGCACCTCTACGTGGTGCTAGGGACCAGTATTCAACTCTCGCTCTGCAGTTGAAGAAGCCAAGACCTGCGCCAACATCGATAGTTCACTTGTGTAGGCTCGGGCCACGGGCGAAGAGACTGGCAGTAGGGCCAGGAGAGCGCATTCCAGGGTCTGTTTTCACTCCAAGATAGCGTTGTATAGAGAACGAATAAACCCAGAATTTTGCTGTTACCGATTTCGCCGTGCATAGTAGTATCATGTCCAGAATTTGTCCCAGAGATGTATACACACGTAGAGCATGTATACACACACATTCAGGCTGGTCGGCTCGGTCAAAGACCATTACACGGCAAGAAAGCATTATTCACGTCTGTCTCACGGGTCAGGAATCCCACGATGAGTGTTGAGGTTGGCGTTGGCGGTGATGGGTAGATGCGGTGGTCCATAGTCCGGTGGCAACCAGTGTGTAATCATGATAGTTGACTGAGCGTCGTGAACCGTTGAATGAGCGTGCGTAAACGGTTGACCCAGTGATGGTGAACATTGGAGCCTGCTTTGATAAACAATGGAGCATGTTCTCATAAACAGTTGAGCCTGGCCTGGTAAATAGTTGAATCTTTCTTAATCAACAGGTGACTGAGCGTCCATAATCAGTTGAATGACCATTCGTAAACAGTTGAGCCTATTCTCATCAACAGTTGACCGATTGGCTAAACAGTTGAGCCGGCTGTTTAAACGGTTCACCGGTTGTTTAAACAGTTCACCGGCTTTTCAACGCTTGAAATGCTGTGCAAACACTTGTATGAGCGTTGGTAAACAATCGAGCACGACTTCATGAACGGTGACCAGCTTGGAAACGGTGACCAGCTTGGAAACGGTGACCAGCTTGGAAACGGTGACCAGCTTGGAAACGGTGACCAGCTTGGAAACGGTGACCAGCTTGGAAACGGTGACCAGCTTAGAAACGGTGACCAGCTTAGAAACGGTGACCAGCTTAGAAACGGTGACCACCCTGGAAAATAGTGACCAGCACTGAAAACAATTTGTCGACGGTGACAGTGTCAACGCGTCGACGAGCAGACTGTCAATGCTGAGTCTGGACGCGTTGTTGTCAAACGGAGTGAGTCGCTCAGGCGGTCACCCCTCCCGCACACTCCGTCCGACTTGGAAAGACCCCACCCACATCACTGATTTTTCTCAGACCAACAGCCGTTGTCAAGTCCTTCTGGACAAGAAGCAGAGTTGTAGCATACGGCCGATAATTATATTTCATACAGAAAGCTAGATCATGTCGAAATTCGAAGAACTTACACCGAGAATTCAGTCGGCTTAAACTTCCCGACATATATATAACGTACGCACTTCATGGCCGCACCTCATCTAATGAACGAGCAACATTTATTTTAGCACTACGTACGCTACTTTAAGGCATCCAAATCGCACGCGTGACTGGGATCTCTAGCGGTCTCACAATTATATGACCTACAAAGTTTACACCAATCTCCTCTGGGTACGAGTGCGACACATCATGAGACAATTGGGATGTTAATTCAAAGTCGACCACGTATGTTACAAACATGAGCTATTGCTCGGCAACCCGGGTGGCAACAGATGAGAGTGCCACATCACTGCGCGTGAACCCAAGGCCGGTGACATGACACCGTGAACGTCCTTTATGTACGTCTAAATTGCGAGCTTCCCCTGCCCCACACACTGACAAGGCTACCATCACGGACACCAAACAAGATGGTCTACTGGATGTGTCTCATTAACAGCAGTCATCAATTTACGAGAAGGATACATCATCGAGGTTTTATCATGGAACTACGCAGGCGGAAGCAGCGTGCAGGACGAAAGCATGATGAGCCCTGCATCACCGGCCTAGAGTTTGCCCAGCATGACGAGCACTCGTCTAGAAACTAGATGAATGCACCTGAACATACTACGAAAGAACCTCGTAGTCACTCTTCGTCAGTCAGCAATTTAGGCGGAACATAAGATGCGCCCGAAAAGGCAAGTCAATGACTTGTGGTGATCATGCGTTGCGAGACATCAGCGACGCAGTGACGCACAGCTGTGTCTGATGAGATCTTACTGTGCGATGACACCTGACTGTGCGATGAGACCTGACTGTGCGATAGCTGAGATGTATGATTGATGAGGTGGCCAACAAGCATTGTGTCACGACGCATCACCCGCGTCCAGCACGATGGCATTCTCGAGGACAAAGCCAGCAGAGCTTGCTGTGTTGGAAAAGAAGCAAATAAGCGCGCTGAGAAGGGCCTGGAGCGAGCAAACATGACTCCACGCAGTCATGCAGGGTTGTACGCGACGGCGTACATGTCATAGGGACTCGACAGGACGATGCAATGTAGAAACACCGAGCTCGCAACTCATACCACATCACTGTGGCGTAACTCCCACTTTTGTAACTGCATGACAAGCGATTGAGCTAGATATCCAGCATTAATACGCAAGATCCTTTCTTTGTTTTACCATGGCATTCCGACGGGTGACCGTACACAACGATGGCTTCCTCTTTATAGATCCCACACCTAGCACAGTGAATTCCCGGGCGAAATTGATACCATCGGATACCAAATTCTCTGAATTTTTCGATTCGCCAATAAAATGGGCATGGATTTTTGGAAGCTCAAATCGACTTCTCTTCAGCAGCATCGGGGCTGTAGCAAGTGTCACGTGACATACAGTTCGAGAGGACATAATGAGAGCATTCGGGTCAGCAACCAACAAGCATTTCGAGGCATCCAATCACTCTGAACGGCTCAAGCAGAACCGCAATTTGATCGATACTGCGAGGGACGGCGTGATTTGAATGCATCACATGAGACCTTCCAGACCTCAGAACGACTGATGTGATCAAAGAGAAGGCTTTCTGAAGGGCTTGAAATTGGAAGACTGCATTCAACCCTGCCAGGTTAGGTCAATCGCCGGCGGTGGCGCTTCGTAACTGATTTTGTCAGTGGGGCCAGAGTTGCCGAGCTTGCAGACTGCACTGCATGGCCGGGCAGATGTGGCTTCATGTCACCCACAATTGGGATATGTCGCACCACCGACAAAAGATCAAGTACCAGCGAGCGCAATGTCATACGTGCCGCTTGGTAGTCACGTCCATCAGCCCATGGAGAGAGTACATCCATCGAGATCATTGCATGGAATAAATCCCTGTTTGAACCTTTACTCAAGTTTCGAGTATCGTCTTCTCTCGACCGGACCGAGAGCATGGTGACAGCATCTGCTACCGTGTCATCGCAAATGCCGACTGGATCAGGCTGGAATGCATATTCGCTCGACTACGGCAGTGTCCGTGGAGATCGGTAAAAGTCGGTCGCGCAGCAGGGAGGCAGGGTCACCAAAAATGATACGTATTTGCAAGCTGAGCTGCTTGTCGAGCAAGAATGTCGAATGGTGTCGGCACTCGCACTCTCATGGATGGAAGTCAGCCTGGTGTCTCCAAAGCGAGAGAGGTTGGACTGGTGTTCCAGTCAGCCAGTCTGAAGCGACGGCAAAGTTGGTGGGGCCATCCCAGACGCGCGTTGCAGTGTTGTTTACGCGACGACCCGCGGAGTTGGTCCGCACATGACAGTGGCCTTTGAGATAAGTCAGTCGACATCATGCCACGAACATCTTCTCACAGCTCTTCATACTCAACTTCGCTCAATACTCAGCTCGCTCTGGTCGCTTCCGGCTGACAAGACAGCCCATGTATTGGGGGATCTCCAAGTTTCGAGTCAACCAATGCTCGCTCTAGTCGGCTCTCCAAAAATGCTTCGGACCTCTCTGTGCTGCATTATAGCGGTGGCCGGCTGAAAGGGCTATGAAGCATATCTCAAGCAGAGGTATCTGATATATCCGTAACTCCTGGCCGACTTCCACGAACGGCTCCACGAGCCGAGTCCCACATATCAATGCCCACGAGCCCACTGCCATAATGTAATGCTCACTAACCCACTCCCACGAGTCCACTCCCACGAGCTGATTCCCACATATCAATGCCCACGATCCCACTGCCACAAGCCAACTCCCACGTGCCAACTCCCACAAACCCACTCCCACAAAGCTGACTTAAGACCGACCAAGTTCAGCCATGGCACTGACTTGAACCAGACAACCGTGGCGGTCAGTCCTTCGTGAGCATATTGCTCAGCATGCCCATTCGTTTGATAACCCGACAACGCGTACTTTGAAATGAGTTGCATATCCCAAACAAGGCAGTCAAATGCCTGCGGCGGTGATGGCGTGCTTTGGGCTTTACCGAGACAAATTCTGTTGGGCATACGTTAGCTCACAGATCAGAAAAGGGACTTTGACTCACATTAATCTGATGACTGATCAGCATTTTGACGGGCGATTGGAGGGTGGATTACGGGTGCAGTCAAATCGAACAAACTCATTCTGGCACTGCCCAATCACCGGGTGACCTTTTGGAAAGCCTGGCAAAAGAGCCAATGATCAACTTGACGTTGAGGCGCTAGGAGAAAAGCCATTCCACCGCAATCAATTGCATGCCGCCGAAAGCGCGTGCCAGAGTCGAGGAAGGTCACAGGACCCTCAACTGCGAAGATCATTCTTCTCGCCACAGTAGGTTGGCCGCACTACCGGGACCATCTGGGAGATTGTGATAAGCGTCCTGTAGTCGCGCCCATGTCGGAGTAGTCTGGAAACAAGCACCTTCGTTTGGTACTGCTCGTCCATGTTGGTTCAGGGTGTTCATGGGATGAGAGGCGGGTCGTCAGAGCAAGTCGAGCGTTTGCACCATGTGCCGTCGAGTTGTTCCGCGCTTGGCAAGTGAGTCTCGAAAGTTGTTAGCATACATCCAGCTACGTGAAGTTCACTCACAATTCATCATTCTCGACCCCACAACTCTTCAGCCCGTATGTAATGCGCCACAAAAGCTCTTTGTCCGCGGCGGAATGTGTTTGTAGACTTGTCTGGCGCACTGATACAATTGTCACCTCGCGAGATATTGATGGCGTGTGCGTTGATACAAGATGGGTTGCAAGATGGCAGTCTATCGCATCCTGAAACCCGGACCGTTCGCTCGATGTGTGCCTGAAGGCATGTCCTACTGGGTTGTTAGTGACTGGATCAGGAAATGAATTCTGACTCACCTGTCCAGGTACAGAGATGACATTTGTGCCACACTTGTAGTATTGACATGAGGTGGTTGAGTATGAATTGGGCTGAACGCAAGTTCGGTGTCCAGCGCAGTCTTCCATGGCATTGGGCTGGCCGGTACATAGCTGCACAAAACGTATTGCTGTCATACTTGAAAAAAGCCCGGGGAGGCAAAGTTCGGTGGACTTGGTGGCCAGGCTGATGGGTGTCGTATGTGCGGGATATGGTGATGTGGATGAGACTTATGACCTTGGCTCTAGCTGATAGACGCGAGCGATGACGAAACATCAACGTGCAACGGAGCTGGATGACTTCATCCGTGTGGAGGTGTATGGTCTGTATCAGTGAATAACGAGCATCAGCACCAAAGACCAAAAGCGAGTAGCTTATCTTGGGCAGGGGCCTCTTAAAGTAGAAGGGACCCGTCCGCATATGATGATATGCTCAAGATACGGGCTCGCAGACCTTTGTCGTATCCATTCCTCCCTCGGGTCGTCGGACGTTGCATGAAGGAATCGTCCCACAAACGCTTCCAATACGCCACGCAGAACGCTTCCAATGACTTTATTCGCCCAGTGGTAGCACGCAGCCGCAAACGGCAAAATGTGCACAATGGATAATGGATGTTGATGCGCCGAGGAGGCTCAAACCTGGCAAGCTGCCAATGGAGACGTCTCGCGCAGTTGTCAGAGGCAAGATTGACGCAATGCTTGGGCGATTGTGACGTGAAGCATTTTGTCTCAGGAGTTAAGCAACGGTCGCTTCACTCACTTGTCGCATGATCGTAAGGAGCTGGCGCTGTCGCTGGTTCTACACAAGATCGATGAACGATATGCCTGCGATGCGCTGTTGCAAGATAGTGCATGTATCTCCGAAAGAATCATTGTCGTTGAAAGCGATGACTCTATCCTCTAGTGACAACGACACCAGATTTGACAGGGGTAGAGGAAAGTGTAGAAAGCGACCACAGAAAGCGATGAGCCCTGTGGTAGATCTGAATGCTCCATGGTCTTCTTCCTGGACTGGTCCATGGCGATCGACGTCTGTCCCCAACAAGCAGAATCTGTGCATCACCGAATCGACCTCCGGCATCCTTCTTACTCATGCCATCCACGGGCGTGGAAGCCGGGCCCACCGTGGAACGGTCCCTCGATACCCAGGCTCATCAGACTGAGGTTTGATCATCTCAGTAGGTATCGCGCGTTGTCGGTCGTTATATTGGTTGCATGGCTGATTCAGCTTTTCGATGATGTGGAGTAGAAGCTGGTCTTCTCAGTCGGCATCAGTGGGTAAGGCGAAAGACTGGAGTGACCGGGCAGTTCAAATCACAATGACTCTCTTTGAAACAGTCTCCTAAGGGATATACATTGCTTCATGGAAAAGGTGGCGACGGTGCAAGACACGTGCGAGGCTCGTTGAGCTGTACGTCATTTCTGGCAGTGTCTTGGCTACTTGCCCTGCAAGACAGTCAGAATGTGTCTGATAATGAGGGTTCACTCACGGTCATTTTTATCGAGTCGACGACACGACCAAGACGTGAAAGAGTCGTCTTGCAGAGACAAGTCTCAACTCCAAACCGACCCAACGCATCTTCTGTCTTGCAGCTCCATGAGGTCGGTTCGGTTCATGTGCCCTCCAGCCAAGATCATGGCCGACGATCAATGGGTGGTGATGGGGCAGAAGCACGGAGCAGACGTACCTATTCAACGGATGTCCAGCCGCACAAGACCTGTGTTGGCAGTGACGTGCACCAGTGGCCTTGCTTGAGACACAATCTAAACGCCGAACCATTCAGGGTAACGGCGACGTGTGCATGGGAAGGGCTCGAGGATGGCGGTGTTCAATGCTTGGAGGTCTCGCTGATGATCACCGAAGGCACCGTTTGAGAAGCACATGTCAGCCGTAGGACTGAAATCCGGGCTCATGACTCACATCAAGAGCTCGAGGCTCACGGGCGACTCGGTCATCGTTGTGACTGGCAGGTAGTTGTATAATCTTGGAGTGCTGACTTGGATCCGTCCTATTTGACATGACCCGGCTGGTCGTGATATTGGGTATTTCAGCACTGTCCGATGGTATTGGGCTGACAAAGGACTCACCTGCAGGATGCCTCACTTGCACTCCTGTGATCAACATGCTAGTCAGAAGTCACGTTGTTAGCTCCACTCGACAAGGCACATAGATACAGCACTCACCAAAGGATTGTGGCCAGTCAAGATTCATGGTCGGACTGACAGGCACGAAGATGGGTACAGTGGAGTGAACCACCAGTGGGTAGAGAGAGGCAGGTGACATGGTGGCTTGGCTGACTACTGAGGGAATCAGTAACAGCAAGAGCCGGGAGTCAAAGAGAAGGGACTTATGAGTCTGCTGCAGGAAGACACCTTGGTTTGAGCTCGAAGGAACCCTTCAGATGCAGTAGGGAAGAGAATCATTTCGACAGAGAACCAGGGAAGGAGGCCATATTTATAGGTCTCTTGACTGGTCTTGCTACCGCCTGCTTTGTACTGCCGCGATGAAATCTTTTTGGTCTATCGCTTTTTGGGGGCATTGCTTTCGGGGGGATCGAAGTTGTCTGTGCAAAGGGCCTGTTGAGCCTCAACTTGATGAGGTGGCGGGCTAGGCAAAAGTCAACAGGCAGGTGAAAAGTAAACGGTCATGGTCAAAGTGGATTGTGCCTTCTAGCAATTTTCTAATTAAATTTTTTTTTTTTTTAATTCTAATCATTATCTGTCCTGAAGAGCGTTGATCAACGATCGACCTTGTCTCAACGACCGTACTTTCAACACTTGGACACTATGGGCAGCGATCATCGCTCGAATGAGACAGCATGCACTTCTGTCACCATCATCTGAACTTCAGCATTGGAGGTTGATCTAAAACAGAGGCCGACGATCATGCTGTGTTCTGAGTAAGTCGCCTCACCTGTTGAAGATCGATTTTCAGGGTCTAAGCCAGCGCCCACTCAAAATATTTCCACTGAGTGTACTGCAGCCATGCTACATTGATTGTAGTACTACGGCTCTTATTTGACCTGTCTTGGACAACACACATGGGTGATTGACACCATAAGCCGGACTTCGGCCAATGCTAGCCGTCAGATCCAGAGAGCCTTTCATGTTACAGTAAAATTCCAGGTCTACTGAGCTGAATAGTCAAGGGGCACCCAATGGCTACAATTCTACACCTGATAATTGTCTATGCTGCGTCTCTAGCATTCAAACCATATCAAAATGTAGACACATGGTCATCACACTATATATTGCCTATCGAAAATCAGAGTTTTTGAATGTATCAAGGCAAGACAGATTAAACAGAGCCAATCTGAATCCAAAAAAAAGCTACAGACGCAAATATTATCCAGGTGCATTCAGAAGCTCTCTGAAGTACTTGGTCCTTCCCACATAGAGAATCGAGCTATTCGAATCCCCAGCAAACCTAAGCCACTGCGGATTCTCATATTTTATGTCCGTGTTCGCACTAAAAGGTGGCTCCAGGTATATTGGAGGCTGCGACAAAACCTCGCCAGCACAGGCAATTTCACAAAGGGGACAAATCAAGAAGGAGGGCGGTCCACAGTCATGGCCACTTGATGCTGGGTGAGGGAAATTTGATAGTGTATGGTCACCCCTATCTCCAACAGCCATTGAAGGGATTGGTCAGGCAGAGTAGTGAAAGCCATAGAGAGTCGCTGCAAATCGCTTGTCCCTAAGTTGATCCATTGATCGTGCATCATTCATCCGAAAGGTGGCGGGCCTTCTCCACTAAGTGCTTCAGGGGTGAGCCAAAAATCCCAGTCAACGGCGTCTTCTTTCTCAGATTGCAGACAGTCGGATTTGCAGATCACAGTCTTTACTGGAGCTTCTGCGGGGACATTGACGTTCTGTGCAGCAAACGACTGTTTGGGAGGGAAAGCTGCAAGAAGTTTTGTCAGTAGATTCAACACTTTGCTTCCACTGATAGACTTACCTGGCAGCTTGCTTCGGTCCATTTCTGGCACAGCCACCGATTCTTGACCCGGCATGAAGGTTTGTGGGTTTGCTGGGTTGGGGAAGAAGAAGGTGGGAAATCTTTCTCGGTGTTATCAAGGATATATGATGTAGTCAAGGATTGAAGTAAAGTATGAACAGTCTTCCTGGATATATAGATAGCAAAACGTGGCAAATTTTGGCGCTTAATTCGGCATCAACTTTGATAGTCATCGTTCGATCTAGCGCACTTGTGAGTTTCAACACATGATTTGGGCCACCAGGCTCTCGAGCCTCGACTGCATGTCCATTGATTAAATGATTTCATCAAATCTGATCGGGATTGAAGTAGATCAGACAGTGCTTTGAAAATGGTCGCGAAAGGAATGAGACCGATTGATTGAGCATTACAGGTCGTATCATAATCAACGCTGCGCCTCACCTAGCACTGAAATCCTTGGATCATATCTCATTTGAACACAATTCAAGCCAAACGACGCTTCCGCCTCCTCAATCGACCGTGCTTGCGCAGCAGATTGACTACTCTCGAATGCTGCCCATGTTCTGCCCACCAGAGTGGGGTTCGTCCTTGATCATCAATCAAATTCAGGTTGATTTCGGGATGTTTCAGCAAGGTTTCGGTCATGGTAACACGCCCATTAGAGGCGGCAAAGAAGATGGCAGTCCATTGCTGACGACCACGAGCGTTGATATCGACCATGTTTCTTTGTCGGAGTAGCAGAGATACAATGGATAGATGGTTCGAATGAACAGCTACTTGGAGCGGCGTGGTTCCAGTAGGGCCTCTTTGATTAGCCTGGACTGACCGCAGACGAAGGAGTGCCTTCACGGCGGGAGAATTGCCTGCGCGGCATGCAGACCACAGCGGAGGCAGGATGTGTGTAGACTGAGAGTTGATGCATAAGTGCCGTTGTTCCAACAACAATTCAAGCACGGACAAAACGGGCCTCTCCGCAGCTCGGGCTAATGGCGTCACCCCATATCGGTCAGGATCGTTCAACCTCAAATCACTCTGACGTAGAAGTAACTTTACAAGGTCATAGTGGCCACGGTTGACAGCGTGCCAGAGAGCCGTTTGCCCATTGGAGTCCGATATGTTCACATCTAATTCTGAATGCAGGAGAAGGGAGTCGACCATGAGGACTGATTGCTGGCCATTGAGCCTTTTCACAGATAACAGGAGAGGGGCATCACGGTGGGGGGTCTGATGGTTGATATCGATTCCAGCATGTCGTACTAGCATCTGGGCTGCTATATGATCCTCTTCAAGGACCGCAGCTTGCAGTGGAGTCCAGCCAAGATAGTCTGTGATATTTACATCCACTCGAGAATCAGCAAGTAGGAGTTGCAAGACATAGTACTCGCGATGCTTCAGCGCGTATACCAGGGCCGACAGTCCGTCCGAGCATCGATCGTTGACATCAATCTCCTGAGACTGGAGAATTCGCTCAACGCTAGCAGCATTTCCCCCGATCACTGCAAGAGACAGGGGCCCTCGACCTCCAAAGTCGCAGTAATAGCGCACGTCGGGCCGATATTGCAAGATCAGATCCACGGCCTGTGGATATCGCAGGCCAATGGCGAGAAGAAGCGCAGTCTTGCCAGCGTACAGACAATCGATATCGACGTGGTACTCGTCAAGGAGCAGCGCTACAATATCCAGTCGCTGGCCCTCCACGGCACGAAAAAGCAGTGGGACTTCAT
The DNA here is from genome assembly GCA_028828275.1 of Penicillium frequentans. Taxonomy (NCBI): domain Eukaryota; kingdom Fungi; phylum Ascomycota; class Eurotiomycetes; order Eurotiales; family Aspergillaceae; genus Penicillium; species Penicillium frequentans. Next base: position 1,434,331 of record JAQIZY010000003.1, on the reverse strand, counting down.
CACACACAATGTGTCGGAAGAGCACATCGGTGAAAAAAGAATTAAAACGTTGGCAGACTAGGCATAGCGCTAGAATGTCCGTTCTTCGTAGAAAATCGCAGACTCCAAGCAGGAGCTCTGTTGGGAGTTCGGGGAGCATGAGAGTGAAGTGGTGTCCCACTGGATATGTTGGGAAATGAACATTAGCAGTCAGCGAATGTGATTGCTAGGGTCTTACAGCGCGAGACGTGCTTTGTCTTATGTGCACATCAACCCTGGCACACTCCGACTCTGGAAAGGTTCAGATCCCCGACTTGATTCACTCAGACCAGGAATGCTAAATTGAATGTTGCGTGATACCCGACTCAAATCCCTGAATGAACTTTTAAGGCCCAAGACCATCGAGGACGGTTCTAGAACACAACTAAGGAGCCCCAGGAGCGACCTAGCTCCCAGGCCCACTGGTTACGTTCCCAATATCAATTCACTCATTCGCAGGACCACCGATTATGATCCCAGGATCATTTTTCACATGCTCCATGCCGATCATGTGACGGATCGTGAAGCGTCCAGGTTTGACCACTACCATAGCTGGCCAAAGACAAAAAGAAAACGCCCGAGGTTCTGCAATTACCGAATACCTAGCAGATAAATGGCCTGCGCGGGAAACCAAGATGCCTGCCCCCAGGTACCTGACCAACGTCTCGGCCTAGGATCAAACACAACTGCTCCAGGACATGGTTCAAGAGCCCCAGAAGCAATCTAGCTCCCAGATCCAGTGGCTGCATTCCCAGTTTCGCTTCAGTCATCCGCAGGATCACTGTTTAAGATCCCAGGGCCGATTTCCTCGTATTGCACGTGAGACCAAAGTGCCCGCCCCAGGAACACTTCACGTAGATCCCCGTTAGCAAACGCCTGGCCCTAGGATCTTTTGTGCGCGTTTTAGGAGTACTGCAGCTCCTAGAACTGTTCAAGACGATCCTGAAGCCGACCGTGCTGAAAATAGGACTGGTCTTCAGGGGCTTAGGACCAATCATGAAAACTTTGCCATCGCACAACGGCGTATTTTCGCAAAACGTAGTCGCGCTGTGTAGTGTAGTGTCGTTTAACCGGCTGTACATCGTAATAATCTGCAGCATATCCACGGTCACGGCTATGGGACTCGCGGTGGCCGCGATTAACGTAATATGACATTGCGTGCCAGCACGTGTAGGGAAATGACGTCGTTTGCAAACCGGGGATTCAGAGGACCACTGTGTTCAATGCGTTTAATCAAACAATTTTTAGGCGTGTATTGGTATTTGCGTTCGTCCAAAGTCAACTGTGGGGGAAACAATGCAGTCCAAGAGGAAAGATCAGGTTTAAAAGAGCATCATTATGTTGGCCATGTCTGGAACCCGATTATTACGTTGTGCCAGCCTGGCGCAAGCACAGATTCTCCTTTCTCTACGCCTATCGAGTCAAAATGTTCGTGTATCTATCGCGCGCCAGCACGTCGATTCCATGCGAACCCCGTAATCCCGGATTATATAGTGCTCAAACAACCGTCTCATGTGTCCCCTCGACCCAGCTCCAATTAAACCACAAAAGCGCACCGATCGAGCCATCCAAGTAGATATGGAATCTGTTTTGTCGGCATATATGGAATATTCTAACCAAATCGGATAATTTAAACGTGAATGAGTATGCTCTATCGCCTCTTTCTGCCTCAGTCAGTGTTTCCGGATGTTTATCTACTACATTAAGATTTCTTTGATATGGCCTTCCCTCAATGAAATGCAAGGCTAGAACGCAGTCTAAGTTATTGTGTTATGAATTTAATTTCTCAATGCATCCACCAGCTCGTCCCCATTGTCCCTCCTGGATGCCTCGACAATCAGAGCGGCGTTTTTCTGATTCTTGAGGATGGTCCAGTCGAAGACGTAGTCGAACTGCAGGATCTCGCGAGTGAAGAGGTCACGGAATAACTTTCGCATGTACGTGTAGTCGGGCTTTTCATCGAAGCGGAGAGAGCGAGAATAGTTCATGTAGGCTGCGAATTCGATGGGAAAGCCACGACAGAGAACCTCAGTTGAAGTGGATTTCTTCTTCTGCATAATGTGGTCCAACTTCTGCTTCTTGGTAGTAGCTTTTAGGCCCTGCCAGGGCAGAAAGCCACGACAGAAGTAGAGCATCACGTAGCCGAGTGACTCCATATCGTCACGGCGTGACTGCTCGACACCCAGGTGGGTGTTGATACTGGCGTAACGAGCAGTACCCGTAAGGTTCTTGTTCTCACGGTAGGGAATGTGAGAGTGTGTCCTCGGGTCACGGTACCTTTTGGCCAGCCCGAAATCGATCACATTGACCTGGTTGCTACGCTTGCCGATGCCCATCAGGAAGTTGTCTGGCTTGATGTCACGGTGAATGAACGACTTGGCGTGGATGTATTCAATACGGGAGATGAGCTGGTCGGCGAGGAGCAGGACGGTCTTGAGCGAGAACCTGCGGTAGCAAAAGCTGAATAGGTCCTCCAGACTGGGACCTAGAAGGTCGATCACCATGGCATTGTAGTCATCTTCGGTACCGAACCAGCGGACTAAGGGAATACCGATACCGCCAGCGAGAGATTTGTAGACACGGGCTTCGTATGCCAGCTGAGGATACTTAGCCTTGACGCTCTCGAGCTTGATCGCGATCTCCTGACCGGAGATGATGTGGGTGCCCAGGTAGACGTCACCAAAGCTGCCGCCACCGATCTTGCGCCCGACGCGGTACTTGTTACCGATACGCACATCTGTTGTCGTCATCTTGAATTGGAAGAAACCGGGAGTAGAGCGGCCAACTGTGCGAGGGGCCGGAAACTTGAAAAAGCAAGCGAGACAAATACCGATCAGATATCAAGGGCAAAATCCCTCGCAAGGTGAGAGGGTGGTTTTGGCTTTTGCATGACGCAGTATTGGTGATAACTCTGTGATCTAGGGATGAGGAGAGATAATGGATTCGGCGCCATTTCAGGCACGCTAACCCAATTTGGTTGTTATATCAGCCCGATCCGGATGTGTCTATTTTGCTGCATATCGAAAGCATTTTGAGGTTTCACCGCTGTCTTCGTTCCCATGGCCCGTCGGGATCGACGAAGGAGCACTAGAAGATAATTTGAACGTCGTTCTGCCCTTGTCAGATCATTGGTGGCTCACCCCGGGACCGAGGTCAACGGATCCAGCCATAACCCCATCCAAGGCAAATGCGTCGATGTCTACCCGAAGCGACCACACTTCCTTAGTCTCATTGAAGATATATTGTCACATATGGCTTCCTTTATGTGTGCTTCCGTGCTTTCGGTGGGCGGGTTAGGGTCGAAAGACTTGTGTCCCACATGGACGGTCGACCTCGAAATGGGGCGGATCCGGGTTCGACTTCTAGATCCTCTGATCCGCACCGCGGTTCTATACAAGGCGGATACAGTAAGGATCAATCCGTTTCGATCTATTTTACATCAATGCACCAAGACTTCCCTTTTCGGCTGGATAAAATGATGAGTTAACAAAATAAAATACCGCCTATTGCTATGGAACGATTACTAACAGGCCGGAATCGGCCGCCAATCACATGAGCCGGTTCTACACCATGAGCGCTAGGGCCCTCACGTGATGCGGAAGGTATCTCTGAACAACGGCCGAAATTACCTCAGTTCCCTCAGCCGACCCCCAAAAAAAGCGGTGAGTTTTGTTTCCCACCGTGTGCTTCTTTCAACGAGCTGAATCAGCTTTTTGGGGGGACGTCTGAGCTGGGAATTTGGTGGCACCATACTATTATGTGCCTAACCTGGGAGTGCCGAAAACGGGAGTTTACTGTACCTCGCGGGGCCCGGAGCCAAAAGTGGAACGACTTTCGGACAAATTGTGGCGCATAACGACTCGGGAATTTCTCCTCTTTATTCTCTCGTCTACGTCAAGCGGAGTTCATGAGCTCTGCGCTCGTGAAGTACATGACTACGACAGAGGTACCGAGTCAAGGTGCCAAGGTTGGGAAACTGATATATCGAAGAATGCGAGTAAAGAGGCAGAATGAGCAAGCAGACGTTGAATAATGCTGGGGCCCATGCCGCCACACATAAAGCCCCGTGACTCAGCGGCCTCTCCTCAAAAGTTGATTGACATCGAGATTTGACATTTCCAAGCCCCCACCACCCCCCTCAGCTAACATCTGCATCTGCATCATAGCCGCCCCAGGCTGTCCTCCTGGACCAGTCCCGTAGATCTGCTCACCAAGCATACGCAGCTGCATTGGCATCATTTGATCACCGTACTGTTGTATAATATCCGACTTCTCGACGGCGTGGTCCACGTTGTAGTCGTTGTGTTGCCCAGAAGCAAGGGCTACACATTCCTGAGACTTGGCAGGAGACCACCACTCAGGCAACAGTTCCCTTCTGCGCTCAACCAGTCGCAAAAATCTCCGGAAGCCTGGTATGCCACTAGACACACCGCTGTAGATGCTATCCGCGTCCACGTCCCCTTCGATATTGTATATATCCTCCATGCGAAGACGGGATGTGTCGATAAGAAGCTTGTAGACATCTTCTTCAGGGCGACCGTGAAGCCACTTCTTCGCGTGGAGTTGGTGGAATGGCTTTTTCATTTTGATTTCGAGGGCATGCGTCCCGGTTTTGCTGCCGGTATTGTTGTTGCCTTCCGCGGGTAGGGGCTCAGCAGCTGCTTGGGCAAGTCTCACGCAAACCTTCTTGTGCTGCTTCCAGTCTGCTTTCTGGCAGTCACGGGAACAGTAGCGTGCAGATTTGCATTTGATGCATTGCTTGAGCGGGCCCGTTTCGGCTTCGCTCTTCTTGCAGTTGAGACAGTTCTTGTCAGTGAGGGTCACGTCAGCCATTGTTCAGATGGCAGATGTGGTCTGGAAGTGACCTCAGAATTCAGGAAGGAATTGGAGAAAATCAAGCGATTAGAAACATTCTGTACAGAGATGAAGAGAAGCCCGAGGATGTTGGTGTGGAAACGTGGTGGGGCGAGTGTAGGGACATTGTGCCGGATAACGTAATTCGTGGGTCACCCACTTTTTTCGCGCCTCCACGCGTACATCTACATCCCAGACGGCCGTGCGGAAAATCTATCACGAGGATCAAGGAAATACGAGTGTCGGTCTAGGACGGACATATCTGCCTGCTAATCGATATGAATAGTCTAGAGCGACCTCCCTGTGAAGGCAAGATGCCTCCAAGGGCGGCCGAGCGGGCGGCAACACCCGAGCTGACCGAGTAATTGGCGGAACCGCGAACCGCGAACCTCAAATCGACTAATCAGAATACCACTCGTACTCTCAGGAGCAAGAGGGGCTCAGCTAGACTGGAGAGACGCCAGAGAACGAACCCACTGGAAACAAACCTTTGAAATAGTGCGACAACGGCAAACATGGCACCTACACCTGACAAAACGGACCCTGTTTTACGAGCGACTCTAGAAGCCTTCGGGAGGATCGAGAACTCGAATAAGTATCTGCATCAAGAGATTGAAGCCAGACATGTTCTCGGGGTCTTCTTACCATTATATATCCTGCAGGTAACTTGACCAGCTATGTCAAGAAATGCCAAGAAGATAGATCGTCGTGATGTGCTGGCTGGGTGGTGCAGGAAGTGTTCCAGCGGTTCCTTGGGGCCACTGTATAGATCCGCAACAAGAAGCTGCTTGGGTCAGAAGTGTGCACGTGAAACCAAAGTGCCCGTCCCAAGAACACTCCACCTAGATCCCCGAAAGCGAAAATCTGTCCCTGGGATCTTGTGTGAGCGTTCTAGGAGCGCTGCAACTCCCAGGACCGGTCAAGATAATCTTAAAATCGACCGTGCGGTAAATGGGATAGGGGTTCATGAGTCTGGGACTAATTCCGAGTGTTTTCTAAGTCTCCATCCTGCCTTGTACGCTAGGCCTTACTCTTCCTCATCAATTCCATCTTGTCACTTGAGATTATAAATTCATCGTCCTTTCCCCTACCCTCCCATCCCAAGAATCGCCGCTGGCTCAAGTGTGGAAGCTGAAATGACTACAAAAACCTATGACTGTGTGGAATTGCCCTCCACTGGACCTGTTTGTTGAGAAATCTATATGTTTCGGCTGCGTAAGTCTCCCGAGCCAATCTTCGCGAATATCATCTAATCTATGCCTCTAGGCGTTCTTTCCTAGTTGTGAATTCAAGCTCGACGAAAAGCCATACGGGGATCAATGGATCAACTTAGAGACATACGATTTGCAGAGACTCCCTATTCGCCACTTTGCCCGACCAATCCCTTCGGTAGCTGCTGGAAATAGGGGTGACCATACACTATCAAATTTCCGTCATCCAGCATCAAGTGGCCATGAGGCTCTATGGATCGTCCTCCTTCTTGATTTGTCCCATTTTTGAAATTGCCTGTGCCGGCGATGTTTTGTCGCAGCCCCCGATATACTTGCAGTCACCTCTTCGTGTCAACACGGACGTGAAGTACGAGGATCCGCAATGGCTTAGATTTGCTGGAGATTCGAACAGCTCGATTTTCTATGTGGGGCAGACCAAGTACTTCAGAAAGCTTGTGTACAGCAATATTCGAAATTGGCTTCCATGTTTTACGATAGACAAAATAAGTCAATAATGATACAACTCAAATTGGACACACTGAAGCTCTGGTCCCTGCTGTCTGCCCTCACAACTTCATTCTTTAGCGAGACATCGACTAGCGGTGAGTCATCTGACCTCATTTCCAAGCAGCAGAGTACCGATAATCCCCCACGCAATAAGGTTTGGCGTTTTCCAAAGCAACTGGGCTCGTGATACATTCAAGTGGAGGGTCCCTTGCATGCTTGTATACAATTTGGCCATTCTCGCATACCGGTTGGAAGGAAAGGTTTCGGTACAGCTTGAGTTGCATCTCGTCAAGGCGAAGGTGTGGATCGTCTGGGCTGGTGAATATCCAACAAGGATTCCCAACAAAGTCTAGACCTCGGTGGTGTTCTACTCTGGCCGAGGCTTCCAGTTGGGAACAAAAATTTTCTTGTCAAGGGCCGACTACGGCGTGCACAATGGTACGTGATTGAGTTCGAACTTTTTGGTGCGCTGTTTTTTCCGAAGTCTTGTAAAGGCGTGCAAGACCCTTCCCATGATATCGTTCTGGTTAGTGAAAGATAAGCTTCTGCGGATATAGTATGTGATTGTCCAAAAGTTCACGGTGCTGTCGGTTAGATGCAGAGTTTTGTCGGGGCTGACCCAGCCTATATAGCCCTTCCAGACAAATATCATAATACCAGTCATTATTTTGCACGCCCACAATGCGGAAGAAGATATGCTTATCATTGCTGATCACCTCACAAAGAGACAACATTGAGACAGCCTACCTTTTGCAGGCCCCACAAGGTTTGCAGGTTGTGTAAAATGTGCAACATTCTTCTCGGGACTGGCGGAGTTTCCTAAAAGTCAGCTGCGCATAATCAGTGATCTGGTGACGCGCTGCGGGCCGTTGTTTCAACGTGGAACCAAGGACATGACAGCATTACCCTTGAACATGAATAATTGGTGATATTCTGTGTTAGAAGGTGGTTGTCGTTAAGGTAAGTACTATCCTAAGGGTGGCAGTAATTGAACGGTGGACTTGGAAGTGGGTTCTTGAAGCAAGCTGTCAGCGGAAAACGTTTTCACGAAAGTTACCCCGGCCAAGGAAATGTTAGAGAAGTTTGATACCATGGCAATTGGCTGTTTGTGGCATATATACGACTTACGAGACGTCAATGGTACATGCATCGTCCCTGTCAAACTGCATATCTGACTGTAGAAAGTAGGGGCATATGGAACTCGCCAGGCTTTGATCAATCGTGTGTGTGTGTGTGTGTGTGTGTGTGCAATGAGAAGCTTCACTTGACTGACACGCTTTGATGGATGCTTGGTCTGTACTTGCATTTCTAGTACCTCAGGCGAAAGCCTGGCCCATCGCCATATCACGAGCTCAGCTATGCCGAACCTGGAAATTCAGGATATTCCTGGGGATTGTGCTCGGGTCTCACATATACGTAGCTGAAAGATCAATATTGAGGAAGCTATTGTCTACTCTGGATACAAGACGTAGCGCGAGAAAGCATAAGAAAGGTAGCTTCTTGACGTTCAGGGGAACTCATACATCACGTAGTTCCCGCAGATCGTATCTGTAGGTGAGACAATTTCGGACAAGTGTCGGGAGTCCGGTGCTGCAGTCCGCCCGGCAACGTTCTGGGCAAATCTCCTACGGCTCGTAACGATCGGGAGCCCGTCTGGTTCTACCCGATCGGCGTAGCGATGGCGGGTCCGAGGATGCAGAGGTCTCAGGGAGAAATGGATAGTCCACATCTCCTGGCCTTTGACGCACCTGGTGTGTTTCTGGTCCGGCGGGAGCTAGCGTCGCAGCTGCAAGAGTAGGAGAAGTCTCAACAGAAGGCGTGATAGGAACGGACAGTTGCTGATCGTCGCATGCCGTGGTTGATAGACTCAAGTGATCTCCCATCGAGATCTGCCTTTGCTGTTGGTCCCATAGAGCCATCACGGTTGGCATATCATAGTATACATGAAATAGTACGTCACGTTTACTGTTCGCTTGGTTAGATCCTGCACCCCAAATTCCAATACACGAGATCAAAAATGAAAACGTACCATAATACACAAGAAGACTTGCTTCCGGGCTTGAGGGTCCCAAGCCACGATGACATACATCCTAAATGCACATGAGAGATGCATCCGCTACATTTCAAGACGAGGGGGTCATCTTGCTCTATCCCTAAACAGATGCCACACGTTTTGTCTCCCAAGCTTGAAGTTGGACGGAAACTTTGCAGGTAAAGACAAATTTCTCCTCCTTGTTCCCCTTCGATCACCACAACGGTTGGTGAGGAGGCTGAAATATTCAAGGGAGGTCCATCCTCTCGCAGAAGAGCCTCTGTCATTCTCCGGCCAGAAGATTGTGATTTCCTGGATCTCGATGTTGGTCGAGCAGAATCAGGTCTGTCGGATGACACTGACGCTCCCGGTTCTGTACGGTCCACATGAAGGCCGGCTTCTGACAATAGCTCCTCTTCCTCCGTGATAGGAACTTGTGGTGTGTTTACCAGAGCTTGGTTGCGAGTGGCTGCTTCTTCCCACCGCTGTCGAACATCGTGGGCCTGAAGTTGACGATGCCACCGTGCGCAAAGGAAATGAGGGACGATGTTCTGGAGCTTATCGCGAAGGGTACGGAGATCAAAGGGATCGCGTGAGAGCTCATTTAACTTCTTGACGCCCATTTGGTGGAATTCCTCTGTCACAAAGAGTTTGCAAGGTTTCCCTCGCTTGGTAAGACCACAGCATGTCCTATCTTCTTTGTCTGGTACATCACAAATCGCGAAAGCATCCCAGAGAAGAAGAGATTGGGGCATGATGACGGCAAGGCGAATAGATAATGCGAGGGCGATAAGTCGGCAAAATAGGGCGTTGTAAGCAACGTCGATGATTCAAAATTGAACTTGACTTTGAGTCATAGCCAGGCATCTTATAGTTCTCGATCTTGGAGGCGACCACAGTAAGAAATTGATCTTGCATTTCTCGGCCCTAGTACTGACGATAGGAAATGCCATTGTTGATGATGAGAATCTCCAGGATAAGAAGTGCTTCTCCGAGCGGATCAGGGGGCCATGAGATCCAGTGAGACCACCTCTGGAAATGGAATCGCCGAGGAGCTACCGGTGCCTGGAACTAACTTAATAAGCCCCTGCACACAGTCCTGGCCCCAGGATCAAGAACAACGGCTCCAGGATTTGGCTTAAGAGCCCCAGGAGCAGACCAGCTCCCAGGGCCATCGGTTGCATTCCCAGTTCTGGTTCAGTCAGTCGCGGAATCACTGGTTGAGATCCCAGGACCAGTCGTCTCATGATCCGCTTGGGCCAACAATCTGCACGTGAGACCAAAGTGTCCGTCCCAAGGATACCTCACCTGGAACCTCAGAGGCACAACTCTGGCCCTGGGATCTTGTGCGAGTGCTCTAGGAGCGTTACAGCTCCCAGGACTGATCAAGATAATCCTATATTCGACCGTGTGGGAAACAGAGTTCGGCTTCGTGAGCTTGGGACTAGCTTGTGATTTGATCAACGCACATGCCACATAGCCGCAGTAATCACAGACAGGAGCGTCTGCTCCATCCCTAGCCCACGCCTTCTGCGGAAAATTATCTATAGGACAAGCGGTGGGCTATGCAGAGATTGGCGCTAGGGGCATGAAATCACTCGAACGTCCGCAGTGGGTAATGGTGAGGGAGTATACCGCAGTTAACAACATCTCAATCAATTTTTCGAGGTGGTGGGCACGTATCCAAGCGTTTTGCGAGTGCCGCTGTTGGCTCGCAACGAGGAAGGGGGTAGCATGTTGTTTAAGCGGCTCGAGCGAAGTAGGCTAGAGAGGCGACATTCGCATTGTTTAAAGACCCCGAGGGAGCCCTGAGCAATTGTGGTATCTGTAGGATAACGAGAATGCTGTACAAAATTGTACTAGGATGTTTTGCGTGTGTCGCGGTAGACGCTCGCACGGCCAGGGCTGAGGTGCTCGTGGTGTCGGCCCACCCACGACGCACGTGATTGCGTGGCTCCTATTAGTTCCCCAGCCCCATAATACAACAAGCATTACGGAGTCCTCAATCGCTAAGATATTGTTAGACCGCAAATTTGTGTGTGTGTCATTTGGCTGTGTAACAATTCCCAAGCAAAGCGCAGTTTCCATCCAAGCATCCTTTGTAGAGGGACGCCAGTATTTCCACTTAGAACGTATTTTTTTAAACCAGGTCAAGTTCTTGCTGACCAAAATGACTTCAATTTCATTAGCGCCGCATAACTAGTAACCAGACAACATAGGCTGAGCTGAGATTATAAATGCCCATGCGCATCCCGCCTCCTGACTATGGCAGTGAACAACCGATCTTTCAAGTGAACTAGATCCATCTTTAGGGTTCCGAAAGGAATATGATTATTCATGAATATTCACAAATTTTTGTGAATATGAATAATATGAATTGAATAATATGAATATGAATAAAGAGCTTATTCATATTCGCAATATTCATGAATATATGAATAATTCATATTTATTCATATAATAAAATACCTTACCTGACCTTTCGTTTCATTACGTTCGAGTACATCATCAACGCGTACACTCTGTTCCATGGTGAAATACAGGTTAATTTTCTTTCCGAAGCATCGAAAATGACATGCATACATAACAAAGATGAGATTTGATTTTAAGACTTTTCTCTCAACAACATCAACCATCGCATAGTCTCCGCGTTCAGGCGATGTCTTCGGAGGCCCAAGATATTTCGAGCATTGCTGAACTCGCGTTCCACCCCAACCTCTGCCGAAGGGATAGATAGATAATCGCGAGCGGCTTTTGCCATGAGTGGAAAATTAAACGCGTTCGCCTTCCACCACTTTAGGACCCATTCTGCGTCCGCATCACCAATCATATGGTGGGACCAGTTGACCGGCGGAGAATCCAAATACTCATCAACATCCGACAAAGACGCCTCTTTGGATGGCTGAACTTTGCACAGGGTTCTCCACATAGTTTCCGACATCCCCGGTGGGCGTGTATGATTAGCTTCACGGGAGACGAATGGCTCTTGAGGGTATTCTTTCTTTAAAAATTCCCGCACTTGCGAAACGATAAGGGCCGAATCTTGCTCGCTCATTTGAGACACAATCAAAGATGACTTGATGCGTGGATCTAATACGGAAGCCACATAGTAAAGAAGGTTGTCGTCCATCTTTCTAGCGAACTTGTTCATCTTCTGAATGCCTCTCTCCACCGCATTGCGAATTTCAATGCTTACGTCTTCAAAATCCCCCTCCGCGTTTTGAACATCATTCAACAGATCGTCCAAACTCCAGTAAATCGGAAGACTTTTCACAATCGTCGGGCATGTCTTTGAAACAGAGTTTGTATGGTCCCAGAACGGCTTGAGAATCTTCGCTACTTGCTGAAGTGTCGACCAGTCACTATCGGTAAGCTGGAGAGCCTGAACCTCTGGATGTATTCGCACGAATTGCCCCAGCTCAGTCTGCAGCCGTAGGGCATCTTGAATCATGATATACGTTGAGTTCCATCGGGTGTCCACATCATAACCGACTTGTTTGCTCGGGGATATTTCTTTCCAATTTTGGCGGCGTTGTGGGCTTCGAGCAATCCATAGTGTCAGAAGCCTGATTTTCATAATTGCTCCTTTCGTGCTATGAAGGGAGTTGAACGCTGGACTAACATGGATGGCCATGTCGTCTAGTATCGCCTTTGCTTCCCGAGCCGAGCCAGCCTTTAAAGAGGCTAACACATTTTTGCAAATCAGGTTGAGGATGTGGGCAAGGCATGGAATAAAGCTCTGCCGTCCACGGAACCGCATGAGAGGTCTGATGCGAAAGCGGTCATCATCATTGTCATACTTCTTAAGGAGCTGGTCATGTAGGCTATCACAGAGTGTTCCATTATTGCCTGCATTGTCCCCGGTGATAGTCAGGAGTTTGGGCGCGATGTCTAGTTCGTCGAGCATCTTTAGCACAACCTCCGCTAGGTTCTCTCCAGAATGCGGTCCGTTAATTTCGGTGAACTCAAGGAGTTCGTCTCGCTTTTCAAACTCGGGAGATATCCAGTGACCGATGATACCCATGATTGGAATTTGATTTTCCGATGTCCACACGTCAAGAGACAATGCAAGTGTCCGGCTGCTCCTTTTGAGTTCGTCTTTCACGTAAGCCCTATGTGAGTGGAATTCCTCCTTAATTCGGTTGCTCAGAGTATCAGCGGTCTTGATGGGCAAAGAAGCCCCTGTTGCTTCAATAAGTGCCTTGAAAGCCGGGTGCTCCACTATTGTAAAGGGCTGTCTTGTTTGAATGACCCATCGAATTAGCATCTCTTCAACGCCAGCCTTCCTTCTTGGCGTCTCCAAGAATCGGTCGATGTTTCCTTCGGCCGCGGGTAAGAAAATGGAGCCGGTCTCAGACTTAATATGATGCTTGGTTTGGAGGTGCACCAGCAAGTTTGAAGTGGAACCATAGCGCGCCGAATCCCTGGAGGACCAGTTGCAGTGCTTGCACACCAGCAGTCGATCTTTCTTTGGCGGGCCATCCCGCCGACACCAAGTGCTATCGAGATCTGTGGTCCAAAAGTGCTCGACGGACCAACTGGAATACGACTTGGTCTTTCGTCTTTTTGATGGGAGCGGACTCGCCGTATCTCCGCTACTCTCCAAAAATGCGGAATCAAGTGGGGAGGGTGAAGAGCTCACTAAAGAGTAACACCGTTTTGACTGAAGTGTTTCGTCGGTGTGCACAGGTAGGGAGGGCTCGGGAGAGAAAGGGCTTTCTACTTCACCGATCGATTCCTCGGATTGCTCCGAAGATGAGGGAACGAGGCCATTGTGTAGGGCATTATAGTCCCGACGAGGAAGACCGCGAGTCCTCCGCAAGATCGGATGAGATTCAGACGCCATGCAACTGTTTCTTGGGGTCAGTATCTCAGAGAGGTATCAGCAGTAAGGTATAACATATCTTGGGCTGCCTGAATTGGCTCTCCTCCGGTAGAACAACAAGGAGCCGGCTGGCAAGGGACTTGAGAATGATTCCGGGCGAACTCAATCATGCTCGCGCTTTTTATTCCCTTCTTGATGTGGAAAATTGATAGGTCTCTTCCCAGCTTCCAGCGACGCGATCTTGATGGGGTTGAATGTAAACAAAATGTAGTTAGGGCTACTGAGAGCTCGGCGTCGTGCGGCAAACGCGTTTTTACGTGTCATTTATCGAGTTGCTTATATAGACAGAGTTTACAGTGAACTGAAGGTATATAGCGGGGCTGAGCAGGTCTATTCGTTAATTTGACCCAAGATAATATGAAACTGGGCATGTAGATATATATTATTCCGAGGATCTCTGTGGCCGGTGTGAAGGTTTCCAATGTGAGCACCCGCAAATGGGGAAAACAGCTTGCGTTACTTGCTTACGGAATAACAGGCTTCTAAGAAACCAATAAAAGCGATTTTAACATCTCAGCATATGCCTGCAAGTGATATTACACCGTCCAGCATCGCCGATGAAGTGATGGCAATATGAAACAGACCTCTAAGGGTATTTCAGTAATGCGATAACCGCCGTATCGGACAAAGTATTATTCCGGATAAAATACACAATATGAATAATATGAATGCGAATATGAATAATGCGTTTATTCGCGTGAATAAAAAATTCATATATTCATATTCGCGGAGTGCGAATATGAATAAGGCGTTTATTCGCATTCCTTTATTCCTTTCGGAACCCTATCCATCTTTGAGATCAGCATGAAGATGAATACTTTCTTGGTACTTTTCACATTCATCTCCATCGCCTTTGGAGGGACCCTTCAGATAATTGACTATGAAGGCCAGTGCCTGGTGTATTCCACGGCAAATTTCAACTGCACCGGGTACTCAGAGCCATTTGCACCTCTTGAAGGCAACTCCTGCTCTAGTAAGCAATTCACTTTCAATAAAGATCATTGCTAACAGCTTCAAGATTTGACTACAGGGTATCATGGCACAGGGTCCGAGCCCAATGCAGTGAAAGTCAACCTGTGCAATTCGCACCACCACATCGCGTGGGTTGAAGTGTATCGAAGCGGTTTGCTTTACTTTCACAACGACCAAGGGGACGAGGCGAGCTGCAGTATTGATGACCCTCTTGTAAAGGGCAAATCCTGTACCATTGGTAGTATTGCGAAGACCTCAACTTCAAGCATGAGACCTATGCCAACGTCATCTGACACTACGTCGCATCGTGTATCCGCCAAAGCACCGGGAGTGACCACGTCTATCTCTGCGACCTCGTCGAAAGTTCCGGATTCCACAACGGATTGTTAGACGTCAAGGAAACCAACAATATGGCCGAACTACGCTCATGATGCATTTTTGATATCTTGAATTTGATCACACTTGTTGTGTGAGGATAAAATTGATCAATGGAATTTCTTTTTATGTCAAGGCTGCCGATTTCTCCAGTTGGCCGTCTGACTTTATGTTTCGCAGATGTTAACGTGAATTGTGATCGATCGTTCATTCACGTTATTAAATGCCAGTGAACGTATGATATTTTCATCAGGAATTTGCCATAATATTCATCTTGAAGTTCCCCACCGTATTTGTCGAAAATTAGTTCAGCTTCGCGGCGTACAAATCTCGATTTATCACATGGTGAGAAGATACGTGTGCGTGTGTCAAAGTAATGGAAGGCCTATCTACTTGCAAGTTTTATGAGTCTTGGTGAGGTTCAGTTCAACCCTCGTCTCCGATCAATATATCTTCTCGTCTTAACCTCTCTGTACTAGTCGGTACATCAAGTCGTCATCTTGATCTTTTCGGCTGCGGAGCAGCTTGCTCTCGTATCTGATCTGCAGCTGCTTCATTTGACCCACTTCTCATCATGGCTACTTTTGCATCAGGATGGATTGATGGTGCTTATTCTCATTGCCTGAGGCTAGCAAGTATACAATCAGATGTGACATGATCAAGTTCCAATACGCATTCCAGCAAACACACCATATCCATGCAGATGGTGAATCCGTACCAGGCACAGCAGTAACAACCTCATTGAAAATTACAGGCTCCACCGCAAGGACAGAGCCAATCGTTCATTAGATCTCTCCAGAGCGCGAGAGAGCGATCTGCTCCAAGCGAGCACATAGCTCCGTCTCGTCAGCCGAGGAGGCGGGCCGTCGTCCGTGGCTTTTTCTCCACTGATCATTACCGTGCCTGTCCCGTGGATCGCCGGCTTGGGGGAAGTTTTGCCTTTCAACTCGTTGGCAGATCCGACCACCTAAGTCAAGGAACGTCTTTTGCTTCTTCGGCTTGGAGATCCGGGCATGAAGGCAGCGTCGGTCGGATACCATATTTCGAGGATTTTGGCTATGTTGCCCACATGCTGCTAAGCGACCTTCCCAATTCTGCATCCGTCCGGCAACGTCTCTCGATCTCTTGACCTCTTGCTTAAGCTCTTTAATGCGTTGCTGAGCTGCGTGAAGGTGTTTCTCCTTCCGCTGCAGCGATTGGGAAAGTTTGACATTTTTTTGACGCAAGTCTTGGAGGGTGTCTGTCAAGGTCTCATCTCTTGGACTAAAATGATCACGGTCATGTTTAGTCTCTCCAAGAATATATCAAGATAGGTGGAGCGAAAATACCCTTCGATCTGCCGTATCCAATGATTGTGCGCGATCCGATGACTGTCTGACTTGGGGAAGGAAGTGAAAGAATGTTTGGCCTGAATACTCTGTGAATTCATGGCTCGGAGCCAATGTCTGCTGAATTGAGATATTCAGAGTGGAATGTTATGTTTGACCAAAGCTCTTCGGGGCTCTCTGGTATTTAAATCTTCTGTAGGCAACTGCGCCAGCTGAATCAAGAAATGCCGGGCATGGAAATCATCGTGATTGATTGGGTGGGGAACCAGGACAACCCGCCACATAGCCCCTGAAATGTATTATGTAATGATTGCATGTTACTCTATGATCCGCAATAGGGCATTGCACCGGCCAGACGCCTGCACGTGAAAGTGCTTATCTCAAAAATGACGCACATGGATCCCAGGAAATACATAATTGATCCTGGGATCTTGATTGAGCTTGATTGATTGATTGACTCATAGACTGTCCCAGCCGCCATAAGAGTTGGTTTATCCAACTAGACCAAAAACGAATCCGTTCTCAGCCTAGTGGATGAGGTTTATAATCAACTATAAGGCAGCTATGCAGCATGTTCAACTATCAATACATGTCTCCCTGCTTCCTGCGTTTGAAAATGAGTTCGCTCTGACCAGACCAGAATGACCTCTTTCTCGCGCTTCCAGCAATCACACCATACTTATAGTTATAATAATCGTTCTATATCTTTGACTTGTTAGGCCTTTCCTGGCCTTCCTCTGCTTCTGTTTGACAAAAATCACTCGTCTGCGGTAAATTGTGCACCGTGGAAGGGTTCCTGGTAGGGTCCCTCCTGTAGAGACTGTGGTGGTTCGTTCTGTATGTTGGGAGGTACGCTACTTTGAGTGCCGATGTTACCGTATGTGTGTGGCAGTGAAATTGTTGTGGCTTGCTCGTTGATGGGTTCCAGGTCCATGTTGACTTTGTCGCTACGTAGATGGTTCGTGGCAAAGGACACGTCTGAGACGTGCGGCTTCGCATGAACGACTGTCGGAGCGCATGTCGACTGTGAAGTTGCAAAATATGATAAATCTCGAGTTGACGTTCTGAGCTGTGGGTGGTGTTGTTTTTGGTGTTGTTTTTGGTGGTAGTGTTGTTGTGGGTGTCGTTACTGTATTATTGCGATATCCATATGCTGAGCCCATGAACCATACCAACGTCTCTGCCACGAGCCCGACGTGTCATCATCAATGTCCAAGCCGTAAACGGTTGTCGGCAGGACAAACAGAGTGACAAGTTCCGTTCTCCGTCGTTGGGGCGGACGTGTGAGGGGGCACGACTTCCTTTTAGGTCCTAGTTCTGTATGTTGGTGTTTCATGAGGGTGGAGGTTGAGCTTGACGCGTTACGGCATCAGAGCAGAGTGTGGTTGTGGTTCTTGGGCGTAGGTTCTTGCAATTGTTCTGACTGTGTTGTGTTGATCATGTCCGGCCTTCCGCGTTGCGTCTGCATCGCGTAATCTTCGAGATCCGGCACCGTAAACGATTGTCGGGCGGGATCAATGGAGTGGCAAGGTCCATTATCCGTCGTCGGGGCGTACACGTGAGGGGGCACGACTTCCTCTGTGGTACTGTTCTGTGATGTTGGGTGTTTCGTGAGGTTCGGAGACTCGGCTTTCAGCGCTTCAGCGCGTCGTGACAAGGGGGGAAGATCGTGTTGTTGAGCTCCTCCTGGCACTCAGAGACAGCCAAACTGCTTCTCTGAGAGTTCCCAGCGGGCACCACGTGGAGGTGGGAGCTCGTCGCCCCATCTTGATTGAGCATTCTGGGATCGCAAGGGATCCCCAAACTGGTCTAGTGGGTCTTCAAATTGACCTGGCTGGAGATGGGATACTGTAGGTCTTCAGGCAACAGGGACTAATCTCGAGCGTTTTCCAAGTCTCTATTTTCCTTTGCACGCTAGGCCTTGCTCTTCCTCGTGAGTCGCCCAAGCCAATCTTCGCGAACGTCAGCTTATCTATGTCCCATGCGTTTTTTTCCGAATCCAAGTTCGACGAAAATTCATGCGAGGATCAATGAATTAGCTCAGAGGCAAGCGATTTACAGCGACTCTCTAAGGCTGTCACCACTCGTGTCTATTCTGTCTTGCCTTGATACATTCAAATAGACTTTGGTTTTCGATCGCCATGTCTCTACCAATGGATGATGTGATGACCGCATTTCTATATTCTAGTGATATCAGTCCAGAAAGGCAGCATAGACAAACATCGGGTATATAAATGTACAGTAGTCATTGGGGCCGCTCGACCCGTTCAGACCGAACAACATGAAATTCCAACACAAAAGGCTTTCTGGAACCGACGGCTAGCATTGGCCGAAGTTCGGCTTATGGTGTCAATCATCGACGTGCGTTGTCCCGGACGGGTCAAAGTAGGAGTGATAGTACTACAGTCAATGTGGCATGGCTGCAGTACACTCGGTGGAAACATTATGGGTGGGCGATGGCTTAGACCCTGAAATCAATCATCAACGAGTGAGGCGACTTACTCAACACACAGCATGATAGTCGGGCTCTATTTCGAATCAACAGCAAATGCCGAAGTTCAGATGATGGTGATAACAGAGCACACTGCCGCAGTCGAGCGATGGTCGCTGCCCATCTTTTTTAAGTGTTGAAAGTACGGTCGTTGAGACAGGGTTGAAGGTTGATCAACGCTCTTCAGACAGAATAAATACTAAATGAAAAGAATTTTTTTTTTTAAAAAAAAAACCCCAATTTAATGGATTATTATTATTTGCACATTTCAGCAGTTGACTTGAGGGGTTCATTCACCCTGACCATGACCGTTCACTTTTCACCTGCCTGTTGACTTTTGCCTAGCCCACCACCTCAGTAAGTTGAGGTTCAACAGGCCCTTTGCACACACAACTTCGATGCCCCCGAAAACAATACCCTCCCAAAAAGCGACAGACAGAAAAGATTTCATCGCGGCAATACAAAGCGGGCGGTAACAACACCAGTCAAAAGACCTATAAATATGGCCTCCTCCCTCGGTTCTCTGTCGAAACAATTCTCTTCCTTTCTGCATCTGAAGGGTTCCCTCGAGCTGAAACCAAGGTGTCTTCCTGCAGCAGACTCTCAAGTCCCTTCTCTATGACTCCCGGCTCTTGCTGTGGCTGATTCCCTCAGTAGTCACCCAAGCCACCATGTCACCTGCCTCTCTGTACCCACTGGTGGTTCACTCCACTGTACCTATTTTCGTGCCTGCCAGTCAGGCCATGAATCTTGACTGGCCAAAATCTTTTGGTGAGTGCTGTATCCATGTGGCTTGTCGAGTGGAGCTAACAATGTGACTCCTGACTAGCTTCTTGACCACAAGAGTGCAAGTGAGGCATCCTGCAGGTGAGTCTCTTGTCAGCCCCATACCTGTCGGCCATTGCTGAAACATCCAATGCTACGACCAGCTAGGTCTTCTCAGATACGATAGCCCCAAGTCAGCACTCCAAGATTATACAACTACCTACCAGCTACACCGATAACAAACCAATCATGAGACCCAACGCTTTTGTGTGAGTCATGAGCTCGTACTTTGATTTCGCTGCTGATGCATGCTTGTCAAATATTGCCTTCAGCGAGACTATTAGCGAGATCACCAGCGAGACGTATGAGAATTGAACACCGCCATCCTCGAGCTCTTCACATGCACTGGTCGCCGTTATCCTGGATGGTTCAACGTTCTCATAGTGTTTCAAGCATGGCTACTTGTGCACTTCATCGCGGCCACAGGTCCCGTGCGGCTGGACATCCGTTGGATAGATATGTCCGCTCAGTACTTTTGCCCCATCACCACCCATTGTTCGTCAGTCATGATCTTGGCTGAAGGGCAGATGAACTGCACCGACCTCATGGAGCTGCGAGACGGAAGATGTGTTGGATCGGTTTGGAGATGAGACTTGTCTCCACAAGATGATGGCTGCGCTATCTTGTCACTATCATGTGTCCTTGAGGCAGGGTGAAAAGGATCAAAGACTATAAGTGAGTTCTCATTTCATCAGACACATGCTGACTGTCTTGCAGGGCCACTAGCCGAGTCGCTGCGAGACATGACGTGCAGCTGAACGAGCCTTGCACGCGTCTTGCACCGTCGTTACTTTTTTCAATAAGCGATGTATCTCGCTTTCAAAGCCCTTTCGAAGTGTGAAAGCCGACGTGAATGGAGATTGCTCGATCCCTCCACTCTTTCGCCTCACCCGCAAATGCCGACCAAGAACATCAGCTCCTACTCCACATCCTTGGAAAGTTGAGACAGCCATGCAACCAATATACCAACCGACAACAGACGATGATTAGTGATGTGACGAAGCCTTAGTCTGATAGGCTTGGGTATCGAAGAACAATTTCGGGGCGAGTCCGTGTTTCTCAACTACGGAAAGTGCGAGTAAGACGTATGCCGGAGGTCTATCCGGTGATTTTGCTTTTTGGGGACAGACATCGATCGCCATGGACCAGTCCAAGAAGACGACCATGGAGCATTCAGATCTGCCACAGGGCTTGTCGCTTTCAGTGGTCGCTTTCAGCACTTTCCTCTGCCCCTGTCAAATCTGGTGTCGTTGTCTCCAGAGAGTAGAGTCATCACCTTCGAGGACAGTGATTCTTTCAGAGAGACATGCGACTGTCTTGCAACAGCGGATCGCAGGCATATCGTTCATCCCCTTTATACTGAACCAGCGACAGCGCCAGCTCCCTACGGTCAGGCAATAAATGAATGAAGCAACTGTCACCCCCACTCCAGAAGACAAAGTCCTTTGCGTCACACTCGCCCAAACGTTGCGTTCCATCCTGCCTCTCACAACGGCGCGAGGCATCTCCATTGGTAGCTTGGCAGGTTTCCACCTCCTTAACGCATCAAAAGTCGTGATTCATTGTGCACATGTTGTCCTTTCCAATTGCGTGCTACCACTGGGCCAACAAAGTCATCCAAACCGTTCTGCGTGGCATACTGGAAGCGTTTGTGGAACGATTCCTTTATGTCTTCATGCAACGTTCGACGTCCCCGTGGGAGGAACGGGCACGACAAAGGTCTGCGAGCTCGTGTCATGAGCATAGAATCGTATGCGGACAGGTCGCTCTGTTCTCACAGGCCCCCGCCCAAGATAAGTTCCTCGCCTTTGGTCTTGGGTGCCGGTGCTCGTTATTCACTGGTACAGATCATACACCTCCCAGCCGATGAATTCAACCAGCTCCATTGCCCATTGATGTTTCGCCATCAATCGTGTCTATCAGCTAGGGCCAGGGTCACAAGTCTCAACCGCATCCCCACATCTCGCATGTACGACACCTATGAGCCTGGCCACCAAGCCCAACCGAACTTCGACTCTGTTCGATGCTTCAATTATGAGAGCACGAGCAATTTGTCTTGTGCAGCTATGTCCCGGGCAGCCTAATGCCATTGAAGACTGCGCTGGACACCAGACTTGCGACCAGCCCGATTCATACTCAACCACCTCAGGTCAATACGACCAAGATGGTTCAGCTGTCAGCCCAGTGCCTAGAAAGGTGAGTCAGAAGTCGTTTCCTGGTCCAGTCACTAATACCGTGCCCAGTAGGACATGCCTCCAGGCACACCTTGGGCGAATGATCAAGGCTTCAGGTTGCCATAAACTACCACCTTCCAGCACATCTTGTATCAAGGCACACGCCGCCAATATTTCGCGTGAGGTGACAATTGAATCAGTGTGCCAGACAAGTCTACAAACATCCTCCGCTATGGACAAAGAGGTATGTTGGAGCATATGTGTCCCGGCTGAAGAGTTGTGAGGTCGAGGATGATGGATTGTGAGTGGCCCGATATCGATGGATGTATACTGACATCTTTCGAAGGGTGACTTGTCAAGTGTGGAACATATCGACGGCACATGATGCAAACGCTCGAAGTGATTAAACGACCCTCCTCTCATCCCACGAACACCCTGCACCGATGTGGACGAGCAGTACCAGACGAACGTGCTCGGTATCAGACTACTCGGAGATGGGCGTGACTACAAGACGCTCGTTCCGGCAATCTCCCAGAGGGTCCGGGCAGTGCGGCCAACCCATTATGGCGAGAAGATGGGCCTCTCAGTTGAGCATACCGTGTGACGGGCCTCGACACTGGCACGCGCGCTCGGCGGCATGCAATCGATTGCTGTTGAATGGCATTACAGCTAGCACCTCGACGTCAAATGCCGACACTGAGTGTCTTTTACCAATCCTGACAACTTGGGGAGATCTCAGGAGGTCAGTGCCCTACTTTCAGCCGAGACGCCAATCATAAGACCACGCTCACACTACACATGGGTGACCGGATGATCAAAGGCGACCAAATTATATCCCATACGCTCCTGGAGCCTTTGATATTCCCGCTCCCCAAAATGAGCAGCCCTCATCGTGTAGATTGAGGCGGGGATCTGGGGCGAGGATCATCACAAACATCGTCTGCCTTTAAGCCCAAATGTTGAGCATTGACTCTTTTTCCAGACGTTCCAAAAGGTCACCTGGTGATGGGGCAGTGCCAAAATGCGTCTCTTCGATTTGAATACTGCACCGTCATCCAATTTTCGCTCGCCCGTCAAGACGCTGATCAATCATCGGAAAACGTGAGCCAAAATTTCCTTTTCTGATGTATTTGCTAAGTTGTGCCCAGCAGAATGTGCCTCCGTGCGAAACCCAAA
The DNA here is from genome assembly GCA_028828275.1 of Penicillium frequentans. NCBI lineage: Eukaryota > Fungi > Ascomycota > Eurotiomycetes > Eurotiales > Aspergillaceae > Penicillium > Penicillium frequentans. The sequence continues at coordinate 1,411,483 of JAQIZY010000003.1, read as the reverse complement.
GCACGCCATCACCGCCGCAGGTGTTTGACTGCCTTGTTCCGATATGCAGTTCATGTCCAAGTACGCGTTGCCGGTTTCTCAAACGAAAGGGCATGCTGAGCAACATGCTCACGAAGGGTTGACTGCCACGGATGTCTGGCTTAGGTCAGTGCCATGGCTGGATTTGGTCGGTCTTGAGTCAGCTTTGTGGGAGTTGGCTTGTGGGAGTTGGCTTGTGGGAGTTGGCTTGTGGGAGTTGGCTTGTGGGAGTTGGCTTGTGGGAGTTGGCTTGTGGGAGTGGTTGGTGAGCATTACATTATGGCAGCGGGCTCGTGGGCATTGATATGTGGGAATCGGCTCGTGGGAGTGGTTGGTGAGCATTACATTATGGCAGCGGGCTCGTGGGCATTGATATGTGGGAATCGGCTCGTGGGAGTGGACTCGTGGGAGTGGGTTAGTGAGCATTACATTATGGCAGCGGGCTCGTGGGCAATGATATGTGGGACTCGGCTCGTGGGAGCCGTTCGTGGAAGTCGGCCAGAAGTTACGGAAATATCAGATACCTCTGCTTGAGATATGCTTCATAGCCCTTTCAGTCGGCTACCGCAGAGAGGTCCGAAGCATTTTTGGAAAGCCGGCTAGAGCGAGCATTGGTTGACTCGAAACTTGGAGACCCATCAATACATGGGCTGTCTTGTCAGCCGGAAGCTACCAGAGCGGGCCGAGTATGAAGAGCTGTGAGAAGATGTTCGTGGCATGATGTCTGACTGACTTATCTCAAAGGCCAGTGTCATGTGTGAACCAACTCCACGGGTCGTCGCGTAAACAATCCTGGCCCCGCGTCCGGGACGACCTCACCGCCTTTGCCGTCGCGTCAGACTGGTGGACGGGAACGCCAGTCCAACCTCTCTCGCTTTGGAAAAACCAGGCTGATTTCCATCCATGAGGGTGCGAGTGCCGACACCACTCGACTTCTTGCTCGACAAGCAGCCCAGCTTGCAAATATTTCTCATTCTTGGTGACCCTGCCTCCCTGCTGCGCGACCGACTTTTACCGATCTCCACGGACACTGCAGTAGTCGAGCGAATATGCATTCCAGGCTGATCCAGTCGGCATTTGCGATGACACGCTAGTAGATGCTGTCACCATGCTCTCGGTCCGGTCGAGAGAAGACGTTACTCGGAACTTGAGTAAAGGTTCAACACAGGGATTTATTTCATGCAATGAGATCTCGATGGATGTACTCTCTCCATGGGCTGATGGACGTGACTACCAAGCGGTACGTATGACATTGCGCTCGCTGGTACTTGATCTTTTGTCGGTGGTGCGACATATCCAATTGTGGGTGACATGAAGCCACATTTGCCCGGCCATGCAGTGCAGTCTGCCAGCTCGGCAACTCTGGCTCAACTGACCGAGCCAATTACAGAGCCATCGACGGTGCTCTCAGCCGAGAAGCTTGCATAGTCTTCCAACTTCAAGCCCTTCAGAAAGCCTTCTTTTTGATCACATCAGTCGTTCTGAGGTCTGGAAGATCTCATGCAAGGTGTTATGAATTCACGCCGTCCCTCGCAGAATCGATCAAATTGCGGTTCTGCTCGAGCCATTCAAAGTGATTGGATGTCTCGAAATGCTTGTTGGTTGCTGACCCGGCTACTCTCATTGTGTCCTCTCAAACGGTATGTCACGTGACACTTTGATACGGCCCCGATGCTGCTGAAGAGAAGTCGATTTGAGCTTCCAAAAATCCATGCCCATTTTATTGGCAAATCGAAAAATTCAGAGAATTTGGTATCCGATGATATCAATTTCGCCCGGGAATTCACTGTGCTAGGTGTGGGGATCTATAAAAAGGAAACCATCATTGTGTACTGTTGTAGTTCAGAGGTGTGTTCTTATATTTTATTCAGAGGGAAACATAAGGCTATATGTACAACGAGAAGACCAAGTTGATTTCCAATCAACTTGGTTCTTCGTACATACTTCGGGATTAATTCCGATGGTTCGGCTTGGTTCCTGATCTGCACCAGCCTCATATCACAACATATATATTAGTTGGCGTCTCCCCAAATTGTCCACGGTTCTAAGCCACAGACCCCCTATGTCGAATTCAGTGGCAGGGTGCCTCTTTGGAGGAACTCGTCACGTGCTAATATGGACCTGGCGCCTGCAGATCATGGAGCATAAGATTGTCAATTTGGATCGAGACTAAAATGCACACGAATGAAACACTGAAACAAAAACGGAAGTGGAAAAAGACAAAGGCAAAGACAGACAAAGACAAAGACAAAGACAAAGGAAACAGAAAAAGCAAGCTGAAGGACTTTCCGTGTACGGCCCTTCATTTCGAATCATCTGTGGGATACTCATATTCTATCCCATTATGGAAGATTTCTCGTGGGGTGCCCAATGCTGGAATGAAGGCTACCAGATCAAATGTACATTCCCCCCACGTGTCCAAATTCCTCCAAAAATTTCTCGTTGGCTTCAGCGGCCATTTCCAGGTAGCTGTAGTCCACTTGTTGCCCATCGTCGCTCGCCAATGCGTGCGCAATCGATGTGATGTTCTTGATCTAGTCTTGGTAAGCCAACTATACAGCCAATCACAATTATTTGGAACAACTGACATCTCGTCCATTGAGGGCCATAGATTCCAGACGTCGAAGCTGTGAGTCATGAACAGTAGCAGGCCCTTGGTGTGTGTTCGCTTTCGAGAGAAAGTATGACCATATCTCACGCCGCGCATCTTTGGTCAATTTGTCATACTTGACTTTCTGATGAATTCTGCTTAAAACCGCATCATCGAAGTCAGTTGCCCGATTCGTGGTCAGGAATAAGATTCCGTCATAGTATTCAAGATTCCGCAAAAATACAGTCACAAGGCGATTGTGACCCCCAAGGGATGCAATGCGACGTTCCATAAATGCATCTGCTTCATCCAAAAGCAGTATTGCTTCGAAATGCTTGGCGATCTTAAAAATGCGCTTGAGCTGTTTGTCCAGCGCATTGGGGTCTCCGTGATCGACATCAAGTTCTCCCGCGGAGATCTAACTTCCCTTAGTTTCGGTGTCTAATGATTGACTCACTGAATAGAGAGGCAAATTGAAAAATTCTGCCGCGGCTTCAACTGTTGAGGTTTTCCCGACTCCTGGGGGGCCACTATCAACTGTTAGAGGTACCAAAAGTATTCGCGCCGATAGTCACTGACTGTAACAGGATGTTTAGCCCACGCCCCTTCCCTGCGACAAAGTCGTCAAACGGAACCATCGGTGTGCGACCTAATCGACTTTTGGCCAAAGACAAGAGCAGCCGTTTCGAGCCCTCGGGAATTTTGAGGCAGTCAAACGATTTAGGGAACCATTGCATGTCGCTTAGATCGGAAACCGCAAATTCCACTAGCAACAAGTTAGGAGAAAAGGCTCTGCCATGCGAGTTATCTGACTCACTGAAAAGCTTCTCCTGGAAGCTGAATCCGTGCACAGTGGGCGAGCAGATCAAGAGCTCGTCTTCACTCAACTGGTGTAGCTCCGTACTTTTGCTTCTCAATTTCTCCACATCCCTGGTTCGATCATCACCGAGTAGTGAGTCCCAATCAATGATCGATATGCCATACGTTTTCGGTGCCAACCTGTCATGAACCCGAGGTCGCGAGTAGTTTGGTTGCATCGCCTTGAAAAAGGCGGCATGGACACCTACGCAGCTGTCGATATTCAATTTGATGGGCTCGCCATCCTCCATGATAAAAGCACTCCCGTTACACCGCTGAATGTGCTTACCGACTAGGCTTCGGAATTTGCGACCGGTATCAATCAATTCCTGACGAATTTGGTCATGTTTAGGGTGGTAGCGAAGTGGAAAAGCATCGAGGGATTCAATCGGCTTGGAACCGCGGAACTTCAAGATACCTAAGACCACACCGGCTTCTCCAAACCTTTCACCGTCGTGGTCAAGATACCGGGCTTCGAGTTTATAATACGTGACACCGTCGCGGGTGATCTCTTCGCCTGCATCGAATATAACACACCTCGGCTTTGCAGTGCCCAGACACGTGGTAAACACGTAGCATCCCGGCTTGAAAAGGGCCCATAAGAGGTCATATGTAATATGGCCTTGTTGAAGCAGCGAAGACACACTTCGTGAAACAGAAGCAGTCGCCTCCATTACCCATCTGACAAGCAGATTGAGGTGCTTCAGACATTGCGCGTCGCAGTCAGGTCGAGTCTTCAATTCTTCTACTGCTTGCTTCAGCTCAGGCAGGTAATGGAAAATGACGTTTTCTTCGATCTATAGATTATCAGTAAGTGCTCTTTTGGCCTGGGTAGTATTCACTTACAGATAGCTTGTCCCCTATAACACTAACCGCTCTGAGATCTTGCAGCACCCTTCGAAGGATATCGCACAGCAGCTTAGACTTCATGTCAATGAAGCGAGTCACCTGCTCGGACTTTCGATCTTCAGAGAGGTTAGTTGATGGCCATCTGGTAAGAGACGGGTACACATACCCACGCGCTCGCGGATGATAAAGACATACGCATCCAAAGCATCACCGTCGCCTTCAGTTGTTTCGGATTCGACGATCTCATATTTGCACGATTTCTCGTCCCATCTGAGTTGCTATTAGCCATGTCAATGATGAGAAAAATGATTCTCTACCTTTCCAAAATTTGCTTATATTCTAGCAAAGGCGCCTCAGTGACGGTCATTCGTTGAACGGGGTCGTCCTGCTTCGTAGATGCCCACTTCTCAAACGACTTATAATCGTCAGGAGTGGTACAAATCACAGGGCTGTGATCTGCATCATCTGCCGCTGGATCAATCACATCTTTTTCATTGCTCACAGGGCAATGCAGGGAAGGAGCAACCACCTCGGAGCAATGTCTGTCGCGGTTGAACTTCTTCAGTAGCTGCCCCAACTGAACCAGGTCGGGCCCTGGTTGGGAGTTTCCCTGGAAGACAGGAGTGTTTGGAGGCGTCTTGATGTCGGAAAGCACCTTTCCAAGCACATCAAATAGACGTTCCAGATCCTTCACAGTGGCTTGAGGTGTAAGTAAATCCTTTCTTGGACTACCAGGTGGCGTCAAGCCTCGGCGACTGTGAGAGGAAGACTTCGTCAATGCCATGTCATGCTCGGAGGAAGGCAGGTCCTGATCATTCTGAACAATTGCCATCTTGTTTGCTGCAACCGATGAGGAAGAAATTCTGGATAAAGAAAATCAAAAGCTGATTTGAATACAATGAGAAAGTTCATAAGCTTGAGAGGTTTCTCTAATTTATATCTTTGTCGTGAGCCCTTTCCCCTCACCTGGCGTTCCTCCTGAAGCCCCCGATGGAAAAGTACACTGCGGACTCCATGCAGAATTGTGATGGTCTACAGGTATCTACTGACGTGCATAATCTTGGATGCCAGCCCCTAGGAAGTGTTCATGGAGTGGAGCTATTAACCATCATAGTGAATTTAATTTGCTGTTAGCCCCGCTATGCTTGTCTAGCATGTGCATTATACGCAAGTCTATTGAACAGCTTCTTGACGCCTAAGGAATTAGTGACCAACGAGCAGATGTAGGCGAATGTGGGCAAATACGGGCAGAAAGAGGCAAATATGGGCAAATATGGGCAGATATGGGCAGATATGGGCAGATGTGAATAAACATTATAGACAGTCTTAGCCTTATCAAGTGCATAGACATGAGCAGGAATGAGCAACTGAAAGCTATTTTGTCCAAACCAGCTGCTAGGCACGTCTGATCTGATTTTTTTTTAAAAAATTTATTCCATGATCGTTCTTTCTTCCAGTCTAGATTTGTTGTCCGAACACGTAATCAGCGGAAGTTTGATCGACCAATGGAGGGGTCTCGCAGGTTGATAACAGTCTGGTATTCACATTTTGCTGTGTGTTGCTGACTAAATCTAGCTGACTAATCTATACCTGTGTTGCATCATGTGATGACGGAACCGTGACCGGAATTCTGCGGGCGAGCTGGTAGGGTGCGACATTGCTTGCCCCTCCTGATCCCCGCCTATTGTCAGGAGATCCGAGGCAAGTCCGCGCTATCCTACCTCGCCTAGAAAACGATGCATGAGTACCCAACATCATTTTGAAGGCCACAGCCATCTAATGCTTCAAACAATTTCTCCATCAAAAGAAGTATCTCATTTTGGTTTTGAGGATATCTTGATGTCTGGTCAAAAAGACTGATTCTCATAAGATACGAGCGGATTTCTGCATAATTGAAAATTTTGCTGTCTATCATCAATACTTTAAAGACACCGTACGTCAGACTGTTACCTCCACGCTAGATCACGCGAACATTTCATTTCCCAGTGATCGCTAACTCCATCATGTACGGGCCTAGTCACCCGAAACGACCACCACCCTCACCCTTCGAAACTCTTGCGCCACCGTCACAGAAAAGAAAAAGGCCAACACGCTGGAGGAAGTTCGCCGTATCCAACAGAAGCATTCATTTTACTGCGAAGCTCATATATTGCGGCCATGGCTGGAGGATCGAATGGAACTAAAAGGAGCAAAAAGTTCGTGTGGATGATATTGCGCGCGACGATAGATTGCTTGAGGCAAAGGCCAAGGAGCTGACGGGAGAAGACGTGACCTTGTCTCCAACAAATGTCGAGGTCCATGATTTGGATTATGTTGATTGGAACACAGCCTGCGCTCTCCTTGTTCGGATAGGTGGTGGAGTTGGTGCTGTGTATATTCATGGAAATCAACTGGATATTGTGATGACAGGTCCGGATCGTGGCAATGGATCGTGGCTCATCGGCCTCGAGCAAGGTCATAGTTGTCGCTTTTATGGGCAGCCTTCTGTTCGATTTTTCCGACGCCAAGTCTAGATTGTCGAAATTTCATAGATGCTTCGCTAAATTCTATTGGCATTTCCAGTTTGATTTCCAGACAAGGTAGAGGTGTACCACTCCAAGGCATGATCATTCTTAGGTCCTGACAAGCAGCAGGAAGAACTACTGGAAGCATGCTTCCTGCCCAAGGATTATCGGGAGAATCAAGAAACCCAAGCAATTCGGATTTTTGGAACGAAAGCACTGATTGCAAAGGTTGGTTTTCTGGGCGTGGTATTTGATTGGTATCTGCGTAGCGGTCAGCTATACTCCATGAAGTAAAATTAATAGACAGGATACCTTGTGCTCTTCGTGGAGTGGTCGTTTGAAGAGAAATGCCTTGCTCATTCAAAGGAGTCTGATCTTGACGACCTGTGGCTTGATTTTCACATTCAGAACCCAGAAAGCTTGTCATACCAAACAGGCGGTGGGGAGCTGGAAAACCCTGTCCTGAGAAATTATGAGAGCCTGAATCTCCAGGTTCATGAGGAAGATTGTTGTCACCACGGTCCATTTCTGCTGTGGTTAAATCGGGTATATCGCTCACGGAGGATTCGGGAGTTCTAACAGCCCGGTCATTGGGTGTTGAGACATCCGTGTTGTCCGGATATTGCAAGCCAAACTCTCTGCATATCTGCCGTGATATATTGCTGAGATTCTCCGGATGTGCTACGCCAGTCCACCATTTGATAAGTATTGGAGCGAGACCATAATCGCGTTTTGAGCCAATTTGGGTGAGCGTTGAAGTTAAAGTGCGAAGAACAAATAGATCTGCGCTTTTCCTCAAAATCTCGGCCAGATTAAGCTGCGCACTGGAATTCCGTTCACGTGTTTGCCTTGGCATTTTCGAAAGATCGGTGTGGATTAATCGACAAGCAGCTTTGCATCGCTGCATAATACGAGGAGGCGGGGAATATCCTTCGTCGTCCTCAAACTTTTTCCTTTCAGCTTCAACCAATTTGACTAAGCAATTGTTGGCGGTTGATGTCATGCTAGCTGATCGTGTTTGTGGCAAGCGAAAAAGTGGGCAGATGTGGGCAGATGTGGGCAGGTGTACGCAGGAATGGGCGAAAGTGGAATTATATATAATCGGGCTTGACGTTGGACATTGCCAACAAATCTCAGGATTACGCTAATGCGTCGGTGACAGGGTTCCCCGCTCAGTTGATGCAAGCGCTAGCACTAGAGTGGTATCCCGGACATGTTGACGGCGCTTCCAGATCACAAGCAGTTGGGTACTTGAATCCACTTTTTCTCTGATTGACAACAGTCCCAACTGATATCCGCTACTCATGTGCTGAACTGATATCAGCATCGGAACACTACCTCGTGTTGAGGTTTGCACTTAATGAATTCAAGACACTGCGGAAAGCACCTTTCAAAGTTTCACCCCCCCTCTTTTTTTTTTTTTTTTTTACTACACGTACCGGAGAACAGTCATCTTCAACGTTCACATTCGTTAACTATCCATATCCGAGGCGTTGCCAAATTGGTCCTTCATCAATACCTTTATTCAAGTGAGCCATCTCCTCGGATCCTGTTTATATCATTGGTGATCTAATATCGCCTTAGAGGCCCGGAATTCTTATGAAAAATGGGTGATCGACGATCCGATTCAAGCTACGATGGCAAAATTGAAGATGCAAAAGTCACGATGAGGATGAACGCCAAAACCCTCAATCAACTCTCTTCGTCAGCTCAAGCCGCTCAGCAAAATCGGGGCAAAAACGCAATTCTGAGCCTAGGAAACGCTGTACAGAGTTTCAAAGATAAGGAAGAGAAAGGCAGTAGTAACGATGGCAAGCCTGAAGAGCAAGAGCAAAGTGAAAGAAATTAAGCAAAAACTTCCAGCTCAGATTACTGAAATTCAGCTTTCGAATGCTTCACGCAAAGATAGATCATACTGCTTTTTGTCTTTCACTTTTTGCTCAATAAAGTCAAATGCGTTGAACGTCCAATAAGGCATAGTGATGACCCAAAACGTCGAGTCATCATTGTGGGTTTTCGAAAACCTCGGCTGAATATAGTCATAGAAAATCTTGAACAGCGCTGTAGGACTGTTGAGAGCAAGAGAGCACCAGAATGTCCCCTTTCCCCACCCCTGTTGCAGAATAGGATGCAATAACGATAATGACGTTGATGAACATTTCGATTCTTCCTCTGCCAACGCCTCCATGAACTCCGCATGAAGAGTTTCGTAATCGCCCACGCTGATTGAGTCGATGGCTTGGTTTGTCAACCAATACGGGGGGTGAATCATCTCCACAGGCCGAGAGCAAGCCCATTCCAAATCGATGAAGTATTTGATGTTCCACTCATCGTCAACAAATATGTTGCTTTGATGGATATCCGTGAGATTCAAAAAAAATGGACCGCGAAGAAAGTCTCGGCGAAAGTAGCAAGGCCAGATGCTCCTCATTACCATCAATGCCGACGTTTGATAGAAACCATCCTCAAGATGGCTCACTGCATTGGGTTGATGACGTAGGCGGCTTTCATGGAGCGAAAGGATGTCATTGATATATGAATCAACGGATATGTAAGTGACTTCCCGTGGAATATCAATCGGTATTTTCTCATTTTCCAACTGGTGAATTTGGAGAGTGAGCGGCCTATTATTCAACCTCAGGTACCCTTTGTCATCCAAGACAAAAGAACCGATCCTTGGTAACGGGATTCGTGTTAGAGAAAGTAGAGTACGAGAAAGGCCACGAAACAGATTCATCCGCAGCTGAGCGTTGTGACGGCCTTCTTCCCACGATTCAGAAAGCATTTTGCCTCGGGATCGCCCAATATACTCAATCAAAATGTAACCTGTAGTCAAAGGGGCGGGCACCTTGTTACGAATTTGAACAAATCGAGAAGGGACTGCGTAGCCTAGCCACGCCAAAACCCGCCGGCGGACTGTTTCTATCGAGCGTAGGAGGATAGGCAGATTATCAAGAGAAGTGAACTGAATCGATAAGCATGAAACCCGCGGACATCATAACAAGCACACGTACAGTCTGGCCAGTAGCAAGTCCGAATCCATATAGACGTGGAATGGCAACATCTGGGCAATTTGCCTCGAGCCAAACATATGTCCCCGCTTCACAAAGTATCTTTTCATCGGCATTTCCAGGACAAGAGACCTCCCCGACCCGGTATGGCAAGGGAAATCGTATAATCGTTTTTTTTTCCAGGATTTGGGCCTTGGCCATCGGCGTCCACTGGGATGCAAATGTTAAAGCTTCCACGCATCCACTGCTCAGGGTCCGCGACGTGACATTTGTCTGCCGAATTCAAGCCAAGGTGTTGAGCAACGATCGATCTGATCGAGTCACGATTCTGGTATAAGTAAGAAAAGTAATCTGTTTCCTGATCCCAGTATTCCAACTCATGAAGAACATTGCTTTCACACTCTTTCGCGGCAGAGTATGTGATGGTGCTATTAACAAGATGACGAGGCTTCAGAGTAGCTGGTCGGGAACCATGGACTGTAGCCATTTTTCGAATATTCGGACCTGGGACCATGCGCAATGCAGATGCATGTAGCGGAAAAGTAACTCACTAGTCTGACAACGCTGACTGCGGTTGTTGTTCACTTGAAAAGGGGTATTACCCCGTCCACCGGGAAAATGTTTCTCCTGCTCGAATTGAAGCAAGGGGGCCGCTTTTTTACTGGAAAGCGGATACTTATCAGGTGATATCACATGGGACAAAGTCCAGTCATGCCTCAGTGCCTCAGGCCCTCCACGGCGTCGGAACAAGCATGTTCCGAAATTACCTAATCGGGTAATTCGCCTGGGGAGGGCCTGAGCGCAATTGCACCGCTTTTGGTGTGGGTCCCAATTTCGTAACGTATGTTGAACAACGCCCCTTCTTCCGATCATGTTGCAACCTTCTGAAAGCCCCATTCGTACAACGCCCAGGCAGTATCGCAGCCGTCTCAGTCCTGTGGAAAAGTTGGACAAGGCGTTCGCATTCATTCGCACTGAACTCAACTGGTCCCTATCCGACCTAATTAGAACCTTGTGCCAGCAAAATGACCCAAAGAACCGCCAGCGACAAACTGGATATATGAAAGCTGCATATGGCAGAGAGGTAACTGACCTCTGCCTCGCTCATCCTCGTTCATCAGAACTGGAATTGCGCAAGATGCTTCTCGACTCAGTGAATTGGGGCATGCCAGAGTATCGACGAGAAATTGTTGAGCTTGGGAAACAGACTGGCTTTGGCGAGTTCGCTGTCTCCATTACTAGTGCTGATTCGCTACACGGACTCCTCGATACGGCTCATGAGTATGCTCCGAGATTTATTGGACTGTTGGATAGTATGGCATGCAGAACTCGTCGCACTAGCGAGCTAAGTTCGCTTTCGTCTCGGTATATAATAATCCTCGCAATTCTCTGTTATTCACAATCCAATCGACACAGCAATGTGCAGACTCTTCTTGCCATACACCTACATGCTAATGGAGTTCGACGACGAGTCATCGAACTGCTCGCGAAGTATGGGCTCTCTGTGAGCTATAGTACTATTCTGAGGGTGGTCAAGTCTCTTTCCAACGAAGCTATCGATTCTGTGACTGCTGCCGGGAGGTCTCAGAATTCTGTTACTGTTTACGATAACTTTGAGCAAATAGAAGGCGTCCAGGAGCAGCGTGTTGAAGGAAACAGTACCTTCCACTCGGTGACTGCCGGGGAGGTCTTTGAAGGAAGGGAAATGCCAGACGGAGGATTGAGGCAGACTATGCTCGATCCAAATGTCCGTCTGGAACCGGAGAGTATGCTCCTAGCACCAGGTAATTCAGATGACGAAATTCAGCGCCAGGTATGATTGACTTGTATGGTAAGCATTCCCTTTTAACCTAGCGCGGTAGATTGTCCAGTTTCTTATTGCTAAAGCTGTGAAAGCGGTCTTTCCTGAAGCAACTGAAACGATAGTTTCTCCTTCGGCGGCGGCATTTCCCAACATGCCAAAACTTGACGTCTTGCCCGTTGGGATCACAAAGCACTCCCCCTTGGACCCATTTTCCATGACGAGTCGACGAATGAAGGAAACTTATCGATACTTGACAATATTTTCCGGAAGCAGTACGCTATCGACGAGGACTCGGAGCTATATCGCACTCGGCTCTTCCTCGTTTATGGTGATCAAAAAACCGTCGACCGTATTCGATCCTGCAAGCGCCTTCGGCGACGTGCCACTCGACCTTATGACAGTCTCTAGTGGGCCCTACCCGTTGCTGGTCTCTTCTACCTGAAAATGAATTATTTGTACATGATATCAATGTGCCATTACGGAGGCATTGGGGGGGATCTATCTACCTTGCATGATGCCGCTAACTTTTGGAGGCGTAAGAAAATCAGCAAGGCAAAATCGGATTTCTTCGCATTGGAAGAGCTGGTAATCCACAGCTTCGAAGCCCGAGTGGCCGCGGTGTACTGGTCACTTCTCTCGAATACCGGATTAGGGAATTCTTACGATGATATTGATCGAATTACACGCCTACACAGCCCAGAGGAGTTCCTCTCCCTAATCGAGCGCATCCGTGTGGTATATTTCCACAAAGCTACGCGCGGGGACCAAGAGCTGCAGAACCACTGCCTTTTCCTGCAACATACAGTGAACTACCTGTTGCTCAAGTATGCCATCAAATATGCTGACCTTGGCCTTCTACGAAGAGCGGTAGATCGAGCCTGTGTCCTGTTTGCCGGGACCAATCAACGCAAGTATGCCATTGAGATGCTGTACTTTCAAAAGCTATTGACCACATCTGCAACTCCCGCGCTGCAACGGTCCATTCTCGCGAATAGCCTCATTAACTTGCGCGGCCATCAGGACTCCTGGTTTGAAACGGATCGGATGATGGAGTTCCATATTGGGGATATGAAAGAGATCTTTAAGGCGAAACGAGGATCCACTATCCATCTCGACTACCTCTTTCAGTATTGCTCTCTTAACTCATCGTTCTTCCGTCTACTCCGCTCCGAGATCGAGCGCATTTTCCACGTACACGTGAACCCCGAGCACACGGTGAAGTCGGCAACGTATGATCTCACCGTCATGGCAGAGAGACTGGTCCGCCAGGGTTCGTTGGCATATAAAAACGATCGAACTACCAAGTTTGTCGCTCCAGATCTCGTGCGAATAGGTGTTACCAAACTGGCCGGGGAAACAATGGAAAGGTTCAATTCCAGAGAACTCCGGGGGTATGGCATTGAGAGTGAGGAGCTCGAGGAATCCCAAACAGGTGATCTGCCGGTAGATTTCTTCGCGCTAGAGGACACAGGATGAATCTATTCTACCTGCCTTTTTTGACCTACCGTAATCGACGGCTGACCTCGATATGGACGGAATGCTGCGTTTGCATCGAGTTGTTGAAGGGCTTGTCTCTCGTCTCTCGTTTTAGCTGCACGAGCAGCTGCAATGGCTCTGATGTCGACCCCCTGGGAACCCCAGCTGCCCTGATGGTTGTGAGGACCTCGTCTCCAAATCTCTCCAACCAAATCCACTTCCCCCAATGCGGTCTCGAAGATCATCAATGGTATGGATGTGGTATCCGTCTCGTGCCAGGTTATCCAGCAAGTGCGTGGGCAGCAGCGCCTCATGAGCGTCCTCGTCTTGGAAGAAGCTTGTGTGGAAGAGCTGGGCCGCCCTTGTCTTGCGCCACTGGATCAAGTCCGTGCGAGTCCTTAGTCTTTCCCAATTAGGGACTTTCGACTTACGAAGCTGTTGCTCTTGCTTTCGAGGCCTGGGGAGGATATCAACTTGACTGCAACCGCTACAGCAGGGCACCTGTCCCGGTCGTTGGCCATCTGTTATTGACTCCCCGAAGAAATTAAGAGCGCATTTTCTAATGCAGCCACGCGTGTTTATCAAGTCTCGCAGGCCAGGATCGAGTTGTGCTCTGCGCACCCTCTCCAATTTTGCTCTTCGGGATGCATCGGCTTGATCTTCCATCGGTTCGAAGCACCAGGATTCCACCAACCAAAGGAAGTCACCCATACATCCACTTCCTCTTGCAGCTCTCCCTGCTCTTTGAAAGAGTGTGCACATTGAGGAGGGCTGTTTCCATTGTATGACGCGGCGGATATCAGGGTTGTCGATTCCCATTCCCATTGCGTCCGTGGCTAATATAATGCGGTGGGTGGCGGGTCGACCCTGGCCTCGGTCAGGACGGCAAAAATCCTCAGATATTCTGCGCTTGTCGAAGTCAGCCAACTGGGAGTGGTAGGCTTGAATAGCGGCGCTTGCCAAGGCTCTCTGGCCACCCAACTTCACGAGCCATTCGATCATTTGATACTCTGCGGCCTCGATCTGTGCGATTGAATCCATATATACGATTGTCTTTGGGATTTGACCCATGCTGACCTGTCCTGGGGCAGTCACAGCCTCGTCTAAGAGAAAACCGAGGTCATGGAAGCTAGCAATGCTGTGCTCAGTCCGACGAATGGATAGTGAAATATCTGGTCGGTCGATCGTTGTTTTCATTACCTCGACTTTGTCCTGGAAACCCGCCAATTGTATCACATCTTGAAGCATGGTCGGGTCAAGGGTGGCAGAAGTCCCAAACCATGGCACTCGTTTATCGATGCGATGTCTGAGGACACCAATCCGAGAGTAGTGTTTTCGCCAATCGCCACCCCACTGCTGAACCACGTGCAGTTCGTCGATGGCAACTAAGACTAAGCGCTGATGAAACTCCCTATGCCGTAACAGCTCCGCGAACTTATCTGAGAGAGCAATCTCAGGCCCCAAAAGAACTAAATTGCTCAGGGTTAGTGGGTGTCCGCGCCACAGCAGCTGGATGCGGCTTACTGTGCGTGAACTCTCCGTTCATTATCCGCTGGCGCACGCGAGCGTTGTTCGATTTACTGTTGAGAATGCATGGAACACACCCTGATATTTTCTTGATAGATGCAGCCTATGACATGTTAGATTGCGTGAACCATTTGTAATGGCTCCAATTAGGTATGGAGTATGATAACCATTTTGAACGCTGGCTGTTTTACCCACCTGGTCCTCCTCTAACAAGTTTAAAGGCATGATCAGAAGGGCAATTCCACCCCTTCTAAGTGCAGGAACCGACTGGAATATCATTGACTTCCCCCAGCCAGTCCTAGCAATGAGTATGAGGTCTCTCCGATCGATAGTCAGGGTTTTAATGGCCTCTAGCTGGTCGGAACGGGGTCGGAACCCATGGAGTCTGTGGAGAAGATCGCGTAATTTCTCAGCAGGTGGAGGATCTTCAGGCATAAAACATGCCGCATTGGACTTAGCAGTCATTTTTGATGATGTCTGTTAAATTTAAAGGTGCAGCAATGTAATTTAGGGGAGAAGCAGGACAAATTGTTGCGATGGTCGCGTCGATTTGTTGTGAATTTGAAACCCAAACCATATATTTTGTACGTTACGAAATTGGGACCCACACCAAAAGCGGTGCAATTGCGCTCAGGCCCTCCCCAGGCGAATTACCCGATTAGGTAATTTCGGAACATGCTTGTTCCGACGCCGTGGAGGGCCTGAGGCACTGAGGTAAAGTCCAGTCTTAAACTAGCATGCTTTGCCACCGGGAGCCCTATGTGATATCTATATAGAATGCCGGGAGCGTTAACTTCAGACCAAGATCATTGGGATCTGCCATTCAAACGTAGAGCGGCGAAGCCAATATCAATGTCCGCCCGAGCTCCCCCACCCCAGAGAATACTCCCAAGTTGGAGATCATCATGAATGTTTGCCCTGCGAATTTTTG
The DNA here is from genome assembly GCA_028828275.1 of Penicillium frequentans. Lineage (NCBI taxonomy): Eukaryota > Fungi > Ascomycota > Eurotiomycetes > Eurotiales > Aspergillaceae > Penicillium > Penicillium frequentans. Next base: position 1,395,915 of record JAQIZY010000003.1, on the reverse strand, counting down.
GGGGAAGCCACACCGCCAGCTCCATTGTGGCTGTCTTCGCCTTCCCAGCACATTGTGAACACTAGACACATTTCTCCATCTTTGTGGTCTTTCCTCTGGTTTTTTTTTCTTTCTTTTTGATTTTTGTGCAAAACATTTGACGGTCGTTTTCAGACTCAGAAAAAGCTTACAGTACAGCAACATTAGCTCCTTTTCAGAGGCGCAGAATATGAGTAGTTTCAAAGGGATTTGCATATATGTACAGTAAACTTGCATCCCTGACCCTCGTTCGAAAAGAAAATTCTCTGGAATGGATCGATGAATCTCGCCCTACACAATCTTTCTATCCTACTATCTATAAGAGATGACGCTGGAATACGCTACACAGTCAGCTGCATCCTCAGAGATGGACACCTACAAGGACAGTGCCATGTTCTCGAGTGATATAGCCGTGCTCTATGGTAGCGAGAAGTCACATACTTCGATATGCATGGATTGTGCTGAAACTTCAGACACAGTTCATCTGCAGAGTTATTGGGACGGGGATGCAACCGACGCTCGGATTCCAATAGACTCAATACAGAACACGACCAGCGGGCCTCAAAATCATTCTTGCCAAATCTCAGCTTGCGCAATGGCCTAAATTCCGACTGCCTCCCAATATCGGGGCGTTATCTTTTGCTTTCCGTGCGCCTCAGGTGCAGAGCTTTTGAAAGCGGTTCTGCAAGGGAGATCTGCCGGTTGCGCTGAGCAGGTGCAAGGCAATGACACGTCCTGCTTAACAGAGGACACAAGCGCCTGCCTGCAGTGCCCTCGAGACTTAGTTTCGGAGCATGCTGATCAGAGCTTTCAAGCCGCAAAGTCCTGCCATGGCCATGATCAAAATCCCGCTCCCTCAGACGGCACGCTAGACCCTTCCACGTTGAGCCTCCGTGCTGCAACAACCACTATTTCCCGACCACCTTTCAAATGTGACTATCCAGCTTGCAAACAGTATTTCAAGCGCCAATGAAATCTTGATCGTCATCGGAAACAGCATGTGGGGGAACGGCTCCACGTCTGTTGGGTTCCCGGATGCCAACGCAGCTTCTCGCGTAGCGACAACCTCAAGGCGCATTACATCACACACGGGACAAATGGAGGACGCAACCGATATGTGGCCACTCTGGACAAGACAGCTCCAGTCTTTGATCCGTATTTCCGTGGACAGCTCACGGCCCAAGGGTGGCCACTCGGCGGTGCAGCCTAGGAGAGTAGGGACATTGGCTAGTACGATAATCATTTGTATCTATTTCCTTTTTTTTAAAGCAAGATGAATCACAAGGTCAGAAATTCTTGTATATTTGATTGAAAAGAGATGGCCAGATTCAATTTGTTTAGCTTCGACCGTGCCATACACCATACACTCGACTTTATTGCCGGACAGCTTATTCAATCCACATTAAGTTGTTCACCCTCTTTCTTTTTTCTATTCGCCTATCCTCCCGTCAGCAAAGTTCGCTGCTTTGCATTCGAATCATTGAATGGTACAAGACAACCCAGAACAACACCGTATCACCTGCTAATCCTCAGGGAAACATGGAAAACGAAAATCTGAGACGCGCCATCTATATCGTTTACCATCGTCAGCTTCTCTCCTGCTCAGACCCGCTGGCAACTCACCAAGATGGCCACGCCGCCATTTCTGCTCGAATGCCTTGACGTGAAACATTTCTGTGACAATGACTCTGTCTGATTTTGACTGCCATATCTCCGGCACCGTTTTGAATACTGTTTCCAACTCCTCCATTGGATACGACTCGTAAAACCGCCTTGCAAGAAGAGTCGCCAGATCATCAATCCTGACTTCAAGCTTCGGCTTCATCGCCAGCGCTGTGGTCAAGATCCTCGGTAATAGAATCGGATCCAAGGACAAAAATGCTCGTCGATAATACCCCATTCGGTCCGAGCTATCTCCAATGCGGATTACTTGGGGCTTTGTGGAAGCAACACGAATCTCTTCGAGCTGGAAGGCTCTCTGCAGGCTCAGGATCATGGATTGCAGCTGGGGTACCGGAACCTCCGCCGGAAATAGGGGCGATTTCTGGAGCCGGGACGCCATCGTGAAGAAAGCATCCTGGTCATGTGTCCAGATCTCTTTGGATTCATATCCTTCCATTTCTGTAGCTGAAATGCCCATAAAAGCATGGCAAATCAAGGCGATGCTCGCTCTTACCCCGAAGGGCCGGTATGGCGGATCTGGTCGTTCATACGTGCGAAGAAGGCTGGGTTTCGGCGACGAATGTTGTCCCAGAATGAACAGAATGTACCCGATTTGGAACTCCAAATCCTCCAAGGACATGCTATGGAGATCTTCCGCGTGAGCCAAAGTATTGCGTACGGTGACTGACCACCACAACAGGCTCTCATATTGCAGAACAAAGCTTCTTTCCCAGTCGCTCTCGCAGCGATGAATGATGCACCATAAAACCCCATCATCTCCAGGCAGCATGACAGAAACGAAGAGGTAGTTCAATACCAGCAGGAGTTGGTGAATCGTGTGCGGTCCCGTGTCAATTACATCCGGATCAGAGGCTGACGGTGCAAGCGTGACACGCGATGGGAGGTTAGTCTGCACCATGATCAGCGAGAAGCGTCTCAAATGTCAGGCTGCCGCTCATACTTACTGGAAGATACATTTCAAAGTAAGGCGTCGTCCTTCCAGCATCAGGCAGGATCGCGTGGGTAATGGTGGGGGAGCGGCTATTGTCCACTTCGTTGTAGTAGATTCCAGATGACATCTCTCTGGTATCGGCGTTGCTTCAGCACACTCCTGTATAGGAGACGTTGTATCGACATCAGGGTCCCCCGAATCTGTGCGCTGGATAGCGGGAGGTATCTCTCCATTGCAATCTTCTTCTTTGGTTTTTGTTTCATGGTTGGATGGCTCTTCGGATTGTGTCGATTCGTCGTTGGGGGCAAGCCTTCTCCGCTTCCTCTGTCGTCTAGATTGTTGCTGGCTTATCTCTTCGTATACACACAGATCAGGTCTACCACGTCTGACGCAAATCTGGCATGAAGGCAAATCACGATCGCATTTCGATTTTGCAAGGTAACACGGTCGACAGGATCGAAAGGATCGGCGAATTGGTGTCATATTTGATAGAACCAGAAACATGTCTGCTCAAATCCGGGGTAGGCACAGCGTTATGGTAAGAGTACTCACTGGTAGGCGGACATTTTATTACAGCAACCAAAGCAGGGGATTCATGGTATCTCGGAGACAAAAAGCGCTTCTATGCCTTTATATGGTATCAAGATAAAAGACGTATTATGGGCAAATTGCATATCTTGACGCTGATCATTTGACTTTTCCGGTCTTGTTACGTTTCACATTTCAAGTCTCAATTGGCATCTTTCAATACACTATATGAATCCTGGGACTAGAATAGCTCCCAGGACCAACTTTTCGTTCCTAGAGATATAACTTGGGGAAGCAAGGGGCGAAATTGTGGGACAAGTGTTTTCGAATTCAGCATGAGGACTACCTGCTGAGCGGGCGACAGGCGCGAGAAGAGCAAATGAGGTTCTTGCATCGACACTGCCATATTTGAAAGAACATTTGAAACGGACAAGGTTTAATTCATGGCTAATAAGGACTACAAAAACCGTATTCAGCTTGGACATTCTCGATCAAACAACGTCGCTTGGCCGCCCATGCCGTGCAGCGATGGGGTAAAGCTGCTACAACAGATCGCCGTCTCTGGCTACTGCTGCCCTGGTCCTTTCAACAACCATAGTCCCTGCTAGTTCGACAAGGGATGATGCGATATCTGAGGCTCAGTTTTGAGATGTTGGCCGAGTCCAACGGTTGAAATTTGGAACTCAAGGCGCATTATCTTACATTAATCGGTCAAGCGTTCAATGCTAAACGAAAAGTCTACGGGGCGCAAATTTGCAATACCGGAATCATGTATTTTCTGCTCTAGAGGATCTTCTGCCGAAAATTCAATAATGGCTTTCAACTGGTCATCAACCCAGTCACAAGAGAAACCCCTCTGACAAGAGAAACCCCTCTGATTCTGCTCACCAACATCAATCTCACTCCAAAATTTGGACACCCATCAATAGCTCACGTTAGCATTGTTCAGACTACCGATAGAAGATTAAAGGGAGAACTGCGAGGCTCAATACTACCTGACATCAGAGAATGTCTCACCCTGCGTCAAAGTTCATGAAATGGCTTGCTAGCACTTCCACCCCAGACAGATTCGCGCTGTGTGGGCTCCTCGCAGTCATATGCTGGGTCTGCTACAGCTTCGGCCGCCGCTTCGGCCATGTGCCCTTCCGGTTGTATCGCGCAGTTTCCTGGAGACGCTTCGTCCAAGCGCCGCCGCCGACCGTGCTCCAGTGGCTCGACGTTCCGTCATACGTGCACGGGGGCGTACTTGCAGCACTGGTGACTGCCAACATCATTGCGATCAGCCTTCATACTCAGCACTGGGCGGACGTGCAGAAGCGAGCGGCACGCTTAGCAGTGACCCATCTTGTTCCCCTCTGCTCCAGGTTTAGCATCGATCTTCCAGCCCACGTCTTCCGTGTCGAACGCGCCACCTTCCAATGGGCCCATCGGTGGCTGGGTCGCATGTGCGTGCTACATTGCCTGGTTCATGGGTCTGTCGTGGGCACAGTTGCTCGAAATACTGCCCTTGGAAGTTCCCTCATCATTCCACTCCTGGTACGTGAAACGGGCCACAACAGCAGCCTCCAAGTTCCCCGCGGCCTGTCTGACTGGTGTTGACTCGCATTATACAGGCCGGATGCAGTCTAGTCTCGATCTTACCTTGGACGCTTGCTACGATTCTTCGACGCTGGCCTCAACTTGGTCTCAAAGTCCACCATATCCTCGCCTCGATTGTGATAGGCGCTCTGATGTATCATTTGATCAACTGGGGGTCTTCCTACCGTTGGGTCCTACTTGGAGGTATCTGCGCCGGATTGGTCTGGACTATCGCGACGTGTCTGCATACCATGTGGCACCACAAATCGTGGCGGATTACTTCCCGACAAGCCCTCGCGCGGTTCTCGAATCGGCTCTTATGGCTTGATATTGCAGTGCCGATGGAGTGGGGGGGCTCGTCCGGGACAGTACGTACAGCTCTGGGCACCGCACTGGGGATTCAGAGCATGCTTGCAGCTTCCTGCATTCTACGTGGCCTCGGTGGACCCGGTGCAGGATATACAAGAAGCACACACAACCCGCGTCATACGAATAGTCGCCCGGCCTCGGCTAGGTATGACTAGAAGAGTTGCACAAGCTGCGGGTCGTGCGCACACGACAATTCATTTTCCAGTATGCGTGCTGGGTCCCTATGGGCACTCACCTCGCCTGGGCCAGTACGGGACCGTCATCTTTGTACTGGAAGGTATTGGACTCTTCCGTGCGCTGCCGTTCATCCGGCATCTCGTTCAAGAGAGCCGAGGCCGGAGGAACACAGTGCGACGGCTAGAAGTTCTGTGGCAAGTTGAGCTGAAGGATTTCAGTATGTGTCTCGTGGTTCCAGATGCTGCGTGTTGTTGCGCTGACCAAAATAGACCATCCCCACTGGGTAGGGGATGAAATCTCGCAGATCCTTGAATTCGACCGTATGTTTGACCGAGACGATTGTCCCGAACATGGTCATCGAGATGATCGGGGGTTTGATGTGAGTGGAATCCTTCGTGCTTGAGTTTTGACAACAGGTCGGGCTAACTCACTAGAAGATCCTGCAATTTACCACGCACATTCTAGGTGCTCGTCCCGTGGATCAACTTCGTTATCGCAACCGCACGCGTTTGAAGTATCGATTTGAAGCTATCAACATTGCCAAGGATTTGACGCGCCTTCTGAATAGCACTGGCGGAACGACCGCGATTTCGGGTAAGTCTCCACCAGCATGTACCCGTTGAGATCCCGCCAGCGCTAATTAATCCCAGTGTGCGCAAGCAATCCATTACGTGCAGCTGTACGTCATATCGTTCACACCAGACCGAGTGGTCGCCTCCGCCTGATTGACCTGGATCTGGAACCTTCTTGCCCGTGGTGGACAAACGATGATCCGTTCGAACCCACTTCACCCGAGACTGGTACCGACCCCGGGCCCGCTTGGACGTCCGCTTCCTCCCCGTCGCAGATCAGGCGGCTCTCAGGAGAAACGCTCGTTAATGATAGACGATTCCACCAGGGTGATCAGCTGGCTGGTGGGGGCCCGAGTTCCAATCACCAGAAATGGGTCCGGCAGAAAATAATGGAAGGCGGCTTCTAGATCGCCACACTTGTCTAATCTGTAATAGCCTTATCCCAGTCCCAGCTCAGGCTTCTCTTGCTTCAGTACTATTTAATACGCCAATCTTCGATACTCTGCTTAGACACCTTCAGTTTAATTATGAGAAGGGCCGACAAGTGTATGAAATGGAGTAGAATGACCAAATTAATTACATATCTAGGAAACACCATACAGTTACACCAAATTGACAAACAATGCGAATGAATGGACATCTCGAGAGCATGAAAGATGACTTCAATAGCCTCTGGCACATTCAAACAGCCCCACATTATACGTCCGCTAGACAATGCGGCATTGGGTAAAACATGGGAAGCGAGCACGCGGCTCAATCTCGTCGGTCAAGTGGTGGCTTTTGCTCGACTGCTGGTTGCTGGGCTTGTCTCGGGGACTGCTGACTAGGCGGAAATTCAACCTTGCAGTTTATTGACGGACCTGATCGCCGGGGATGAGGAACTTGACCTTGCTCATTTATCCGCGGACCAGCATTCGAGATCAGCGTCGGTTGGACGTTCTCCTTGAATGAGTGATGATACAAGGAGATCTTATTCTCGCATGCCGCCAAGCGACCTTCCCAGACCTGCATCTGTCCTGCCACATCCATTGACGTATCGATCTCTTCCTCAAGCTTTTTTATGCGTCGCTGAGCTGCTTGAAGGTATTGCTCCTTGCGCTGCAGCGTTTGGAGAAGGTTGATGTTTTCCTGACGCGAGTATTGTAGGGCAATCGTCAAGTTAACATTTTCTTGCCTGAAGTGATCAAACTCATGTTCGATCTCCCCAATCATTGTGCTTATGCAACTGGGCTGAGAAATGCTCGTCGTCCGCGGTATCCACTGATTGTGCACGAATTGATAGTTTTGTGGAGGGGGAAAGACAGAGAAAGAACAGTCGCTCTCTAGGCTCTGTGAAGTCATGGTTGTAAAGTGTTCGCTGGACTGAGATGGTCAAAGAGAATAAGATGTGATTGACGTGCTTCTCGGGGTTTTCTAGCATTTAAGTATCCCTCAAGTCACTTGCTCAGGAGTACCAGGAAATGCCGAGCAGAGAAATCGTCGTCATGTAGCCCAAGAAGTGTGTCAACAATTACTCAGGGCCGTTGTATAGATCTGCGTTAAGAAGCTGCTCGGGCCAGAAGCCTGCACGTGAAAGAATGTGCCTTCAAGAATACCTCACCTAGGTCCCCAAAAGCGCGCTTCTGGTCCTGGAACCTGAGGCGAGCATTCGAGGATCGCAAAAGCTCCCAGGACTGATTGAAGTGATCCCACACTCGATTTTGCTGGAGCCAGGATACGTCTCCAGGGGCCTAGGACTAGCTCCCGAATCATCGACGTGAGTTGTCTCGGACAGGTCAAAGTTAGAGCCATAGTACTACAGATAATGTAGCAAGGCTGCAGTACACTCAGTAGAGAGATTTCGAGTGGGCGATAGCTTAGACCCTGAAATTTTGATCATCAACGAGTGAGGCACACTGGTGCAGACTGACTCAGAACACAGCATGATCATCAGCCTCGTCTTTAAATCAACAGCCAATGCTGAAGTTCAGATGATGGTGATAAAAGTGCATGCTGTTGCAGTCGAGCGATGATCGCTGCCCATCGTTGAAAGTACGGTCGTGGAGACAAGGTTGAACGTTGATCAACGCTCTTCAGACAAATAATAATTAAATAAAAGATTTAAAAAAAAATATAAGATTATATTTTATCATGAGACAACTCTTTCTTGGCAAAAACTTGTTCCTGGAATATCTAGCCAACCAGAGGTCGCAGGACCTCGAGAAGTAGTTTACCGTAGTCGTAACTTCAGGCGCTATCGCCTGATACCCGTCTCAGGGGAGAGATGACCGCGGAGATTGCGACTGGTGCGAATGCACAGAATTTGCACCCTATCAGGAGAGGAACACCATCGGTCCTCGCGGAACCGCCGCGATCCATGCACGACGTCGCGGAAGGAGCCCGCAGGGTGCTGAACCACATCGAAAACAATGGCACGGAAGACCGATATGTCACCGGATATATCCGCGCCGTCCGCCAATACGCACTGAACGCCCAACGGGGCGATAGCCAGGGAATGGCCAAGGTGCTCGACGCGCTGACCAAGATCAACTGCGACACCAAACGCTTGGACCAGCGAATCGACACCATTGAAAAGACAACGAATACTCTATCGACGACTTTGTCCACCCCCGCGGCCAACTCTGCGGCGGCGTGGCGCAACTTCCAAGCCAGAGACTGGCAGCGCGACTTGGTCAAGGCGGCGGCACCCAACACCCGGAGCAACGGCACGTCGTCTCCTGGGGTACCGGAAATCGAACTTCGCGAGGACCGTGAGGTCATCGTCAAAGTCGGACCGAATCGTGACGCGATCCGTGGCTTGACGCCGAAGGATCTGGTGGACCGAGCAGAACGACAAAGGACAACGAATGCCCAGCAGAAGAATTCAGGGGTGTTGGCCAAACAGGCGTCCTTTGTCGCAGCCCGGAAATTGCCATCGGGCGACGTGGCGATGATCGCCAACAGCGCGGCAGGTGCAGAGGTCCTTCGCAAACACCCCGCGTGGTTGCGGGCGTTTGGACCCGGCTCGGTGATCCAGGAACCGTCGTGGGGGGTTGTGGCGTACCATGTTCCCGTGAAGTCGATGAAGCTGACTCCGGAGACGATGACTGACGCTGCAGCGGAACTGCTTAGGCAGAACAGCTGGGGCGAGGATTCCAAGATCCAGTATCTGGGATGGCTGACGCGTCCGGGTGAAAGGGCGGAGGGCTCGATTTTGATCGAGTTCACCAGCCCCGTCGTGGCGAATCGCGCGATCATGACTGGCGTCGTGTGGGGAAAGCAAATTCACAATGCCTCACGATTCTGCCGCGAGGGGCGGATGAAGCTATGCAGAAAATGCCAAAAACCAGGGCATATCCAGTCACACTGTTCCAACGCTTTCAGATGTGGCCACTGTGCCGGCGGACACCCGACCTGGGAGTGTCCGTCGACCAAGGGGCAAGCGATACCGGTGAAGTGCGCCAACTGTGGCGAAGGACATCGTCCGACAAGTCGAGAGTGTCCGGTGAAGATGGCGGCTTTGAACGAAGCGAAACAGGCGCTTGCCGATTGTCCGGCGTACCATCGTGTCCCACTGCATTTTCGGGTGGTTCCAAGTGCCAACATAGCTGCAACCTCGTCCAGTCTGAATCCTACGAATGTCGATGGGATAGATGCGTCGATACATGCTCCAGACAGACATCAGGAGAAGGAGTCTTTACCTGCTAACCAACAGACCGTGATCGACCTGGAGACAGCACCAGCGGAAGCAGAGATAACACCAGATGAGCTCGCCGAGACAGCTCAACCCAAGAAAGGTCCAGGTCGCCCAAAGGGATCGAGAACCAGAGTGAAGGACCCCAAGCCACCAATGATCCCACTAGCTTGTCAACGAGCAACCAGGCTCCAGGTGGCTTCCTAGAAAGCGATTCAAGACCAAACCAATTCGAAAAGACGTCGCACGGCCGAGCCAGGAGAGACCATGGATGAGCAGCCGGATGACAATGACTGGTTCAACATCCAGCTCACACCTGAGGATTTCTCTCAAGCCAACACTCAGCAGGACAGCCATGAGGACCGGCTGTCCCAACTCATCAGCGAAGTCACAACAGTCAACGATGCCGGTAGCACACTGGGACCCGACGGCTAAAGCCTAGACCCGGACAGTCCCAAATACCAAAAATTGGTCATCTTGAAATACAAACAGCAGCAAGCGATACCAATTAGATCTTCCCCGCCGGCATTCACGACTGATGCACTGACAATCGAGGACCCCATTGACGAGATATGGCACGAAGCCAGCGAGCGAAGTGATGACGAACAGAACCATCAATGAAATCTTTCGAAATCTTGCAATACAACGTACACAAGTCGTGGCCGGTAATGGCTACATTTCTGCGAGACAGAAAGGTTCTCACAGCAGATGTCATCGCGGTGCAGGAGCCGTGGAAGAACGATTTACAACAAACAACCCACCAACCGGCGACGGGAACATTCCAGCTGATATATCCGGCCGGAAAAGGTGCGAATGACGGGAGCGAAGGCCAGGAGGGCCACCAAAATCAGGACTCTAGCGTTTCTCACGCAGGAGTGTGCCTATTTGTGTCCAGAAAGCTTGACCCGAGCACTTGGTCCTGCCAGCTCATCTCGCAAGATTACCAACTGCTGAAGCTCAGGAGAGCCCACCATGGCAGGGACTGGACAGTTCTCTTCGTACACAACATATACAATAGACCTGGCAGCAAAACACTGGAGCAATTGAGACGCGAACTATCGAAACGTCCTCTAGGTGAACACGTTATTCTGGGAGATATGAACGCACACCACCCGATGTGGGGAGGCGTAGGCACCAGAATCGACAACGAGGCGGAACAATTGATCGGAATTGCTACAGAGTGGGGTCTCAAAGTGACGACCGAAGAAGGCAAGCCTACCTGGTCTCGAAATGATCAGTCGTCGGTGATTGATCTCACCTTCATCTCTTCGAGCCTCGCCGGCAGGCTGATACAATGCGAGAGGGCGGACGACATCGAACATTCCTCTGACCATTTTCCAGTCAGAACCGTGCTTGACATTGAGACACCTGTTACTGTACAACAGAAGCGAAGAAACTGGAATGCCACTGACAACAAGAGACTTGTCCAGAAGATTGAGGACAGTCTGCAGGCAAGAGATCTGTCCCAGGCAGACTTTCAGCAGATAGAAGAACAATGCCAGGAGCTAGTGGAAGTTATTCAGTCCGCAATTGAGGACTCGACTCCTTGGGCGAAACCATCAGCGTGGTCGAATTCCGATTTCGACGATGAGTGTAAGGCTGCAGTGAAAGAGGTTCGTCGTCTTCGCCGCATCCATACGCGAACGAAAGACCCCTTCGACTGGATGCGCTACTCCGTCGCACGCAATATGAAGGCGCGTCTCATCAAGAAGACACTCTCAAGAGCGCATCGGCGCCGAGTACAACAGGTCATCGAAGATGGCCCGCAAGGCATGTGGCGACTAGCAAAGTGGGCAAGGAATCGAAACGGGGCCTACGAGAAGGGGCTCACCCCGTCATTGAAAATCCTGGATCCCCAAGTACCCGGAGCTCTCGCGGAGACTATTGAGCAAAAAGCAGACGCCTTGCGAGCCGTATTCTTCCCACAACCACCTCCAGCTGATCTATCCGACACAGAATCATTTCAGTACCCGCAGCAGATCGAATTTCCACCAATTACGGCACAAGAGATACAGGAGGCAGTACGCGGAGCGAAAGCAGGCAAAGCACCAGGAGAGGACGGCATGCCGAATTCTCTCTGGCACAAGCTTATCGAGATGCCGGTGATCCTAGAAACGCTACTGCAGCTATTCAACGCCTGTATCCGAACTGGACACAACCCGTCACATTTCCAACGCTCGATCACAGTGGCCCTTCGGAAACAAGGCAAAAGCGACTATCAACTGGCAAAATCCTACAGGCCGGTGGCATTACTCAACACGCTCGGAAAGTTCCTGGGATCAATCGTGGCACGACGGATCAGTTACGCGGTAGAGACCGAGGGATTACTTCCACGAACTCATCTGGGGGGCCGAAGGGGCATATCAACAGACCATGCTATTCACATCATCATCGACTGAATCAAGACATCGTGGGGAAAGGGCAAGCCAGTAGTATCTCTGTTAATGCTAGATGTGTCTGGGGCGTACGACAACGTTTCTCATGATCGATTACTTCATAACCTCAAGAAACGACGCCTACGACACTTCGTGCCCTGGGTAAAAGCCTTCTTGACCAATCGAAGCACGAGAATCCGCATGCCCGAAGGCATGTCTGCTATTAGTCCAACACCCACGGGCATTCCTCAGGGGTCACCCATCTCGCCCATCCTCTATCTCATCTACAACGCAGACCTCCTGGCATGCTGCGGGGCTGGCGTCACCAGCAATGGCTGGGTGGACGATGTTGGCTTCATAGCCAAGAAATACGCACTCATATACTTTGTGAATACCAAAGAGGTTGATCTCCAATACACATCCCTAACTCTACGAGGACACACCGTGACAGCGACGAGGACGGCCGAGCGATATCTAGGCTACTGGCTGGATCCAGGTCTGGAATTCCGCCACCACCGCGAGAAAGCCGTGGCCAAGGCTAGCGTCTCCCTCCAAGCACTACGAAGCTCGGCAGGTTCAACGTGGGGAGCCTCACTCTATGCCATGCGCAGAATCTATCTGCTCCTTGGCGTCTTGGCATGGAAGCAACCTATGCTCATCAGCAAGTCCAAAGCAAGAAATATGTGACACCCTTTCGTGACAATTCAAAGGCAGGCAGCATGCCTTATCAGTGGGGCTTTTGGAACAACGGCAACAGAAGCTTTGAACACAGAGCTTCACCTGCCACCTATATCGATCCAAATGAACCGATTAGTACAAGAAACGGCACAGAGACATGTATTTAGAGCGAGCTACATCGGGCAAATGGATCCATCATCATCATCCTCCTCCTCCCGAAGGCTTCTAGGATCGCTCGTAGAGTAGGGTCCGTTTGGTCAGATCTAGATGTCGCGTCTTCCGTCGTCGCATCCTCTCGTAGGCTTGGCTCCGGTATGTTTTTTCTTCTGGAGTCTGTCCAGTCTGCTCGCTGCGTCCATTTCCTGTCCCTGAGAGTACGAGACTGGTGCTCCAATTGGTCGATTTGAGGTTCGCAGTGGCTGTGGTGCTGTTGGTTCCGCCAATTGCTCGGTCAGCTCGGGAGTTGCCGCCCGCTCGGCCGCCCCCCTGGAGGCATCTTGCCTTCACAGGAGGTCTTTCTAGATTGTTTATGTCAGTTAGCCGGCAGAAATGTCCGTCCTAGACCGCCCCTCGTATTTCCTTCGGCTCTATTTCCCTCGTTTCAACGAGATTTTACTATATTACCGTATCTGGTCTGAGCATGCTGAGGTAAGGTAACAAAAGCTGATTGAGCTTGCCGCAAGAAGCAGGCGGTGGTTATCCAAATTCGCCGCCTTTTAGAGGGCGGCGGCTGAGGGAACTGAGATAAGTGCCGCAGGACACGTAGCTTTCCATTTCCTGCTATCGCGTTATCATTTGAACTCTACGCGCCGAGCGGACCCACGCGGCTGCCCTCTTTGAAGTTTCTTCTCACCTGTTCTGGTTCTGGGAATCTGCTCTATTTTTTCCTCAGAAACCGTACCATTTTTTCCTTTGAGTTTACTATCACTTATTGTACGCAAATATCTCGTGATTTTATCTCACAGACCTCAGATATGGTCAGCGAAAGAGGTCACCGAACAACCGAGGCATCGGCCATTCACTGCAGTCCGGCCTCGCGACCCTCAGCCAACTCACCCGGTAATTTCCGTGACTTTCCCACAACAAGAGTCGATCTCTGATATCTGTCTAGAAACTTGGTTTACCTTGACACACGAGACATTCTTGCGAGGTGAATCTTTTGATGACGATGGGGTTGATCATTCAGCTCGTACAGCTCGGAGGCTCACGCGCCGTTCTACTGCCAACCTGCTTCTCGGTGAACCAAAAAAAGAAACAAGAAAAAATAGAGAAGAATCGCGGGTCTTGAAGCTCTCGGTTCCTTCTATACGATCACGATTGGAAACAGCGTCAAGCAATGCACTGACTGGCATCATCCGGCAGTCAGCGCGAATGAATACAGTGGCTTCAAGCTCAAATAACGCCTTTGACGCCGAGCCCTACGAAGGGCAAAGTCGTGTCTTTGAGCAGCCGTACATCGGAATCACGTCTTACCCAATCAAGCCTGGTGCATTGAAAGACCCTTTAAACAAATCCCATACCTACAAAAAGATGGAAGGGGTTCACCCCAGTTATGCTCAAGGGAATACAGAAGAGAGGCCAACTATCAAACACTTACTACACGCAGTGGATTTGGTGCCTCCTCTACCCAAGCGCAAATCCACTGAACTGAATAATGAAACCAGAGAAATCAATTCTTCAACTGTGGTGGAATTTCAAAAAATTTCAAAGCGACAAAAAGACGCTGAGTTCAGTTGCGGTGAGTTTCGACCCCGCCTACATGATGGCGGCAAGCCCAAGTTGCGGTTTGAAGCCAGACACGAGACGCCCAATGTCCTCTCTCTAACTTCCAATTCAGGTACTACATATCAAGATCGAGAACCAGAAGACCGAGGGCGTGATGGCTGGCGACGTCGATTTCAAGGTCAGTACATGGATGGGCGCGGCTGTCTAAGGCATGATCGGTCTACACAATGTGCAGTAGATCTCGAGTATGATTTGAAAGGCGATCTAGCTACGCATGATCGCGATTTCGAAATTTGGGAACACTTTGTAGAAAAAGTCAGACTGTGGAAAAAATGCGGTGAGTAACTTCAATGGACCAGAGTCGACATGAATAAGAGAAATACCATGCGTCTTTTGTGTTATTATTATTATTATTATTATTATTATTATTATTATTATTTATTCCTCAGGCTTTTCGCGACCTTAGGTCGTATGTAGCCCCCTAGCTAGTGTGCGCTGCACCGTTCACTATGTACGTATAATATAAACACTGCTTCGAAGTCGATTCACCCTTTCTTCCTTTTCATCCTTCTGGAGCCAGCCGGCCCGTTTTCATTGCAAATGCGACGATGGCCTTGACAACTTTGACGTCGGGTTTCCATACTCTGCCGTTTAGTTCGCTCGTATCCATTGCCATGTCAGGTTTACCTCTTAGCATGTGTGACAGACTACCGAAGCTCGAACCCGCGGCTTCAATTAGTGCGCGACGTTGTTCATTCCACCGTGTACAGCGGAGGAGGAAATGTTGGACTGTTTCGCGCTCGACGCCACACTCGCACATATCACTGTCGGCCTTGCCGACCCGGTAGAGGTATCCATTTAGTCGGGCATGCCCCGTGCGAAGTTGAGCGAGCACCGAGGCGTTCTCCCGATCCAGGCTATCATGTGTTCGCCGCGTGGTTGGATACAGTACAATATGGGGGAAATTGCCCCGTCCCACCCGTGTGATTACGATTAAAAAGGGGTCAGACACATTCTCCTGTGGTTATGGGGCCACGCATGGGCCGGGATGATCCCCAATCGATCACTACCCGGGAGAATGGCTTAAAGGGTATTAGTGCGTGACGCATACAAATTACATAGCCAGGATCTACGTCAGGATTCGGGCGGCCGTTCGGATCAGCCAGTCTTACAATCTGAATTCAGAGAATCCATTCTACGGATACTCCCTGAATAACTAGATAAAAGCCAAAGTCGTGTATGACTTTGCTAGTGTTAGGTAATTCACCCAAGACACCGGGCACCGGGCCACACTTCTGCCGTAAATCAAGTTTTGTCCAGGATAGGAATGTCTTGTCGACAGAGTTTCGTTTCAGCCATAGGCCAAAGCCCATCAAAAAAAAAAGAGAGATTAAAAGAACCGCCACGCGCGTTTCCCGTGTGACCCAAACCGTTGGGAACATTAAGTCTAGGTACGTGTAAATGGAAACCTTGGGTTTGGTGTGGGAATGAAGTGCGTCAGCAAAAGAGACAAGAAAAAAAAAAGAGATTGGACGCAGCCTCTTCGGGCCTCAAGGCCAATCAAGCTCAACGGAATACTAACGAACGCCGGGACTTGAGTGACTAGTCAATCCTGAAGAGAAGTGCCGTGTGCGGTGCATGGGTGGGCAAGAAATTGTTTAAGGGCCGATCAGGAGGATCGCCGTGGATCACGCACGAGCCTTTCCACGCGCGTTTGGGGGCGTTTGGGGTGCACCGGCATATGTCTAGATTGGTTTTCATGAAGTGTGAGGTCAATACGTCCATTAGTAGGATTCGGAATCCTTCCGAAGAACAGCTCCAACAACTCCAACAACCCCAACAACCCCAACAATCATCAATCATGTCCGTGAGACAGGGTCCCCTAAAACGGCCGCACTAAGCAGGCGATCTTGGAGTGGACTAAGCAGAGCAGTGGAGCGTCGCTTCCACATGGTCGTGACGGACCCAGAACTAACGACCAATCCCCGATCTCGCCTGTGCAGAATCGTGCACGGGCCCAGACAACGGCCCCGTTCCAGAATGCCGATCAGCTCGTTGCTACTTTGGGACTTGGGATCTTCAGGAGACCCTGCGACCGCCTTTTGGCACCTTCTGTTTTGGTAGATGAGGAGCCCAGAGATCTCTGGTTCATTTCAGTTCTATATTTTTTTCCTTGTCGACACCGTACGTGTAATAGTGGACCATATAGTTGAATCTTATATGAAAAGGCAGGACCTGTAGCTTTGAAGATCCATCGAAAGGTTTTGTAAGCGAGGCAGCGGTCCTGAGCGCTTAGAGCCGCCACCGCCGTCATGTAGTATTTTTTCTGTACGTGTCTGGCCCCAACGGAGGTTTGTACACTTTGGGGTTAGCGTTATGCGGGACCCATCATGACCTCCCCTTTTGGCTTCCACGCGACATGAATCTGGGGCCGCTCCTTACTGACAGATCAGTGTACCAGTAAGTATTTCCAAGATGAAATCCAGGAAATGCGAATAGGCACATATGCCAGTATCTGTAGTAGGCTCTGGCTCCTGCTGACTCTCGCTCTGAGGACAGAATTTGAATGGTTCGCCCGTTTGTGGGGCATATGTGACAGGTAAGCAGGATCTGCACTAGCTAACCGAGGCCAACGGGGACTTTCTGGCCTTCCATATCGGGTCTAATGGCTTCGGACGCTAGGCACATAGTTAATCTTTGATTGGCTCGAACTTCCCCTGTGGAGCCTCACTTTCTCTTTCTCTTTCTCTCCCTTGTCTTTTGTTCGCATGGCATCGTCATCTTCCCCACTGTAGGGTTAATCTCCGAGAGAACTTAAGTTTTCCTTTATCTAAAGTTAATTTAATTAAAGCTTTAGAACGGACTGTCTGACCTTTTGTACGATTTTCTATCAGTAAACCTACCCTGGCTGATGTTCTGCTCGCTTTCCCCCTCGGCATCGTAGATCATCCACGCGATTTCTGACTATAAGCAAGCCCTCGTGCCCCCATACTTGACTTCTCTATATTCCTCTGCCCCACATCTCATACCCCATAACCTCAAGGTATCTTAATCATGGGTCTCGCCAATCTTCGTACTGGCGCTCCCAATCCATATACCGAGACCTACTGCCACAAGCGTTCTTTGCAAGCGTGCTCTCTCCCCACCGGTCGAGGATCAGGTCAAATACTCTTTGCCTTCAATTTTCAGTCTTTTGGAAGGTGCCGACCGTCAGCACGCAGCTAGTATGTTTCTTCAATCAATATCTATATCAAATATCATATTAACATCCACTAGAGCGTCAACGTCTCAGCCCATCGCAGTCCCTGAATCATGGTGTCTACTACACCATCCACGTCCCACCAACTCCTCTCCGTCCAGGCTCCGGATTAGGTCAAGTCCACTCCCAAGAAGTGAAGTACCGCCACCGCTCTTCAGTCTCAAGTACGGGCTCCGCACCAATGTACTACCCCCGCCCACCAACAGCCTCAAGCTTCCAACCCCCGACGCCCGTCACCACGCCGCAAATGCCTCAACAACAGGTTCACCACCAACACCCACAATCCATTCCTCGCTCTCGATCTCTCATCTCCCGCGTTACTCCCCTCTACTTCCCCCCTTTACTATAACTCCTTACCCGCAGAACCATGATCGCTATATCTGCCGCGCATGCCACAAGGCTTTCTCGCGCCCTTCTTCGCTCCGCATCCACTCCTACTCTCACACGGGCGAGAAGCCTTTCCGGTGTACACATGCTGGTTGTGCAAAGGCCTTTTCTGTGCGCAGTAATATGAAGCGTCATGAACGGCGTAATCACTATGGTCGTCCCGTTGCGCCCATTCCTGCTGCTGCTCCCACTGCTCCTGTGTCATAAGACACTTGCCAGCTCAAACGGAACGGTTCAAACCCACATCAACAAGCCGAACCGAGCCGACCTGCTTTGTATTACTACCTTTCTTTCCATATTTCTCACTGAAGGACCGGGTGGACGGTTAGATGGATGGTTTGAGTCTCTCAAATCTTGTTCTATTGCATTTACTTCTGTCCTTTTACTATGTCATCATATGGGGCGCAGGGATTTTTTTTTGGCGTTGGATCTGGGATGACTCCTGCTTTGTCTCCGCTCGCCGTGATACCCTGGATTCTTTGGAGTTTTTTTTTGAAGGGTTGGGTTAGAGGTTCTGAAGAACGGATCAGATCGATTAATTTAAAAAGATACGAGAAATGTCTTGTATATGATTACTTCTTTTCTTTCCTCTCTTTTCTAATTTCATTCCTGGTTTTGCGTTCGGGTTTGTCTGTATAACCAAGATGATCTGCAATAACTTGTGGTACCTATAAACTACGGGGTAGACATATATTAACATTACCTGTACGTCATTTTTTCGCACTCCCCTATTCCTTTCGGAGCCGTGGCCTATGATAGCACGTGGTAACATTGGCTTATTGATTATCGATAGAACACAACGAAACCCCCTACGTGAGTGACGAGGCTTCATTACTGGCGTTTGGGCCCTTATTTTGAATACCATTGTCGGCCCAGTTACCATGGGTCTTGTGGCCCGAACTACGCATCAAGCATCGAAAAGGAGGGGTTGGGATTACAGGAGCTTTCTATGCCTGTCGCGATTCAGGAAAGAGGCCATGGAGCGGTGTAAATACTGCGTGTGACGGAAATAAGAATCATGGAGCAGCTATTAAATTAACCACCATCATCAAGGGGCAAGTAACTGGATGATATATTGTAAGAATAGTTGTTAAACTCAATCTCCCGACCATATATAGAAATTGGCAAACGCGTGATGTTAGACTGAAAAACCATAAACCATTTAGCTGAATATGACGCGTCATCTTTTTAAAAAACAACTCTTTCTTGGCAAAAACGTATTCCTGGAATATCTAGCCAACCAGAGGTCGCAGGACCTCGAGAAGTAGTTCACCGTAGTCGTAACTTCAGGCGCTATCGCCTGATACCCGTCTCAGGGGTGAGATGGCCGCGGAGATCGCGACTGGTGCGAATGCACAAAATTTGCTCCCAGTCAGGAGAGGAACATCAAAAAACTCGGCCCTCGCGGAACCGCCGCGATCCATGGACGACGTCGCGGAAGGAGCCCGCAGGGTGCTGAATCACATCGAAAACAATGGCATGGAGGACCGGTATGTCACCGGATATATCCGCGCCGTCCGCCAGTACGCACTGAACGCCCAACGGGGCGATAGCCAGGGAATGGCCAAGGTGCTCGACGCGCTGACCAAGATTAACCGCGACACCGAACGCTTGAACCAGCGAATCGACACCATTGAAAAGACAACGAGCACTCTATCGACGACTTTGTCCACCCCCGCGGCCAACTCTGCGGCGACGTGGCGCAGCTTCCGAGCCAGGGACTGGCAGCGCGACTTGGTCAAGGCTGGGGCACCCAACACCCGGAGCAACGGCACGTCGTCTCCTGGGGTACCGGAAATTGAACTTCGCGAGGACCGTGAGGTCATCGTCAAAGTCGGACCGAATCGTGACGCGATCCGTGGCTTGACGCCGAAGGATCTGGTGGACCGAGCAGAACGACAAAGGACAACGAATGCCCAGCAGAAGAATTCAGGGGTGTTGGCCAAACAGGCGTCCTTTGTCGCAGCCCGGAAACTGCCATCGGGCGACGTGGCAATGATCGCCAACAGCGCGGCTGGTGCAGAGGTCCTTCGCAAACACCCCGCGTGGTTGCGGGCGTTTGGACCCGGCTCGGTGATCCAGGAACCGTCGTGGGGAGTCGTGGCGTACCATGTTCCCGTGAAGTCGATGAAGCTGACTCCGGAGACGATGACTGACGCTGCGGCGGAACTGCTTAGGCAGAACAGCTGGGGCGAAGATTGCAAGATCCAGTATCTGGGGTGGCTGACGCGTCCGGGTGAAAGGGCGGAGGGCTCGATTTTGATCGAGTTCACCAGCCCCGTCGTGGCGAATCGCGCTATCATGACTGGCGTCGTGTGGGGAAAGCAAATCCACAATGCCTCACGATTTTGCCGTGAGGGGCGGATGAAGCTATGCAGAAAATGCCAAAAGCCAGGGCATATCCAGTCACACTGTTCCAACGCTTTCAAATGCGGCCACTGTGCCGGCGGACACCCGACCTGGGAGTGTCTGTCGACCAAGGGGCAAGCGATACCGGTGAAATGCGCCAACTGCGGCGAGGGACATCGTCCGACAAGTCGAGAATGTCCGGTGAAGACGGCGGCATTGAATGAAGCGAAACAGGCGCTTGCCGACTGTCCGGCGTACCATCGTGTCCCACTGCATTTTCGGGTCGTCCCAAGTGCCAACATAGCTGCAACCTCGTCCAGTTCAAATCCTACGATCGTCGATGGAATAGATGCGTCGATGCATGCTCCAGACAGACATCAAGAGGAAGAGCCCTCACCGGACAATCAACAGACCGTGATCGACCTGGAGACAGCACCAGCGGAAGCAGAGATAAGACCAGATGAGCTCACCGAGCCAGCGCAACCCAAGAAAGGTCCGGGTCGCCCAAAGGGCTCGAGAACCAGAGTGAAGGACCCCAAGCCGCCAATGATCCCACTAGCTTGTCAACGAGCAACCAGGCTCCAGGTGGCTTCCCAGAAAGCGATTCAAGACCAAACCAATTCGAAAAGACGTCGCACGGCCGAGCCAGGAGAGACCATGGATGAGCAGCCGGATGACAATGACTGGTTCAACATCCAGCTCACACCTGCGGATTTCCCCCAAGCCAACACTCAACAGGACAGCCATGAGGACCGGCTGTCCCAATTCATCAGCGATGTCACAAATGTCAACGATGCCGGTAGCACACCCGGACCCGAGGGCGAGGGCCTGGATCCGGAGAGTCCTGAATACCGAAAAATGGTCGTCTTGAAATACAAACAGCAGCAAGCGATACCAATTAGATCTTCCCCGCCGGCATTCACGACTAACGCACTGACAATCGAGGACCCCATTGACGAGATATGGCACGAAGCCAGCGAGCGAAGTGATGACGAACAGAACCGTCAATGAAATCTTTCGAAATCTTGCAATACAACGTACACAAGTCGTGGCCAGTCATGGCTACATTCCTTCGAGATAGAAACGTCCTTACAGCGGATGTCATCGCAGTGCAGGAGCCGTGGAAGAACCAACTACAACAAACAACCCACCAACCGGCGACGGGAACATTTCAGCTATTGTATCCTACAGTAAAGGATAACAGCGAGGGAAGCGATGGCCGGCAAGACGATCTGCATCAAGCCTCCAGTGGTTCACAGCCAGGCGTGTGTCTGTTCGTGTCTAAAACG
Organism: Penicillium frequentans; assembly: GCA_028828275.1. Lineage (NCBI taxonomy): Eukaryota > Fungi > Ascomycota > Eurotiomycetes > Eurotiales > Aspergillaceae > Penicillium > Penicillium frequentans. The sequence continues at coordinate 1,374,324 of JAQIZY010000003.1, read as the reverse complement.
CTTGACCCGAGCACTTGGTCCTGCCAGCTCATCTCGCAAGATTACCAACTGCTGAAGCTCAGGAGAGCTCACTGTGGTAGGGACGGGACAGATCTCTTCGTACACAACATATACAATAGACCAGGCAGCAACACGCTCGAGCAATTGAGATGCGAATTATCAAAACGCCCTCTGGGAGAACACGTTATTCTGGGAGATATGAACGCACACCACCCGATGTGGGGAGGCCTGGGCACCAGAACCGACAACGAGGCGAAACAATTGATCGAAATTGCTACTGAGTGGGGTCTCGAACTGACGACCGAAGAAGGCAAGCCCACCTGGTCCCGAAATGATCAGTCGTCGGTGATTGATCTCACCTTCATCTCTTCGAGCCTCGCCGGCAGGCTGATACAATGCGAGAGGGCGGACGACATCGAACATTCCTCTGACCATTTCCCAGTCAGAACCGTGCTTGACATTGAGACACCTATTACGGTACAGCAGAAGCGAAGAAACTGGAATGCCACCGACAACAAGAGACTTGTCCAGAAGATTGAGGACGGTCTGCAGGCAAGGGATCTCTCCCAGGCAGACCGACAGCAAATAGAAGAACAGTGCCAGGAGCTGGTAGAAATTGTTCAGTCGGCTATTGAGGATTCAACTCCATGGGCGAAACCATCAGCGTGGTCAAACTCCGATTTTGACGACGAGTGTAAGGCTGCAGTCAAAGAGGTTCGTCGTCTTCGCCGCATCCATACGCGAACGAAAGACCCCTTCGACTGGATGCGCTACTCCGTCGCACGCAATATGAAGGCGCGTCTCATCAAGAAGACTCTCTCAAAAGCGCATCGGCGCCGAGTACAACAGGTCATCGAAGATGGCCCGCGAGGCATGTGGCGACTAGCAAAGTGGGCAAGGAGTCGCAACGGGGCCTACGAGAAGGGGCTCACCCCGTCATTGAAAATCCCGAACCCCCAAGTACCCGGAGCTCTCGCGGAGACCATTGAGCAAAAAGCAGACGCCCTGCGAGCCGCATTCTTCCCGCTACCACCGCCAGCTGATCTGTCCGACACAGAATCATTTCAGTACCCGCAGCAGATCGAATTTCCATCAATTACGGCACAAGAGATACAGGAGGCAGTACGCGGAGCGAAAGCAGGCAAAGCACCAGGAGAGGACGGCATACCGAATTCTCTCTGGCACAAGCTTATCGAGATACCGGTCATCCTAGAAACGCTACTTCAGCTATTCAACGCCTGCATACGCACTGGCTACAATCCTTCACACTTCCAGCGCTCGATCACAGTTGTTCTTCGAAAGCAGGGAAAAGGCGACTATCAACTCGCAAAATCCTACAGGCCGGTTGCACTGCTCAACACACTCGGAAAGTTCCTGGAGTCCGTCATTGCACGACGGATCAGTTACGCGGTGGAGAACGAGGGACTGCTCCCACGAACCCATCTGGGGGGCCGAAGGGGCATATCTACTGACCATGCTATTCACATTATCATCGATCGGATTAAAACCGCATGGGGAAAGGGCAAGCCAGTGGTGTCTCTGCTAATGCTAGATGTATCTGGGGCGTACGACAATGTCTCCCACGATCGCCTTCTGCATAATCTCAAGAAACGACGCCTGGGACACTTCGTTCCCTGGGTGAAGGCTCTCTTGACCAATCGGAGCACGAGAATCCGCATGCCCGAAGGCATGTCCGATACAATTCCCACACCCACGGGCATCCCTCAGGGGTCGCCGATCTCACCCATTCTGTATCTCATCTACAACGCAGATCTCATTGAGAGCTGCGGCAATGGGGTGAATGGCAGCGGGTGGGTCGACGATGTTGGCTTCATGGCCAAAGGCGACAGCGAACGCGAGACCATCAGGAAGCTCAGGGCGGCATGCCACAAGGCCGATCAATGGGCCGAGAAACATGCATCCGTCTTTGACCCGAAGAAATACGCACTCATACACTTTGTGAATACCAAAGAGGTTGATCCACAATACACATCCCTAAATCTACGAGGGCACAGCGTGAAAGCGACGAGAACGGCCGAGCGATACCTAGGCTACTGGTTAGACCCGGGTCTGGAATTTCACCACCACCGCGAGAAAGCTGTGGCCAAGGCTAGCGTCTCCCTTCAAGCGCTCCGAAGCTTGGCGGGTTCAACGTGGGGAGCCTCGGTCTATGCAATGCGAAGGATCTACCAAGCGGTCATCATTCCACAGATGCTCTTTGGCGTCTCTGCCTGGTACCAACCTATGCTCATCAGCAAGTCCAAGGCAAGAAATATGTGTCACCCGTTCGTGGCAATTCAAAAGCAGGCAGCATGCCTCATTAGCGGAGCCTTCCGGACTACAGCAGCCGAAGCACTCAACTCAGAACTACACTTGCCGCCTATCTCGATCCAAATGAATCGATTAGTACAAGAAACGGCCCTCAGACTACGAACGGGACCTTTATTCGCTGTCCCACCAACAATGCTTCGACGTCGACCGGCAGGTGAGAGAGACTGGTCTGGTTGGTCACCGATGGAGGCGCAAGCCTGGAAGCCGGGTGGATGTCTAACGACTCCCCCAGGAGCTTTGCCGAGAAACTGGGAGAGTCGAAAGGCATTCGTCCTCCCACCGTGGCAAGCACCACCAGATGTGACGATCGAGGACCGAGACGTTGCTGTGCAACATCATAACCAGATCCTTGGGAAAGCCCCAGAAGAGAGACCACTGATCATGTACACTGACGGAAGCGGTATCGAGAGTAAAGTTGGCGCAGCAGCAGTAGACGAGGGGGGAAACACATCGCTCTAAGCCAAATGGGTGATGACGACTCGTCTACTGTATATTCTGCGGAGCTACGGGCCATAGAGATGGCTCTGGAATTAGTTCTCAACGGGGATGAGCCCTGGCTTACTCGTGCTAAAAAGGGCGTAGTTATATTCGCGGATAGCCAGGCGGCGCTAAAAGCGCTCCGACGACCGCGCATGCCCTCTGGCCAGGTTTATCTCATGGGATGCCTGGACCGACTTCGCCAATTGGCGGACAAGGGCATTCGAACGGAACTCAGATGGATCCCAGCTCACCAAGGTGTAGCAGGCAACGAGATCGTGGACGCACACGCGAAAGAAGCTGCACAGAGACCCGAAGAACCGCGGAACTCGCTCAATCGGTACATCTGCCTCGCAGCTGCAGCCAAACGACGGTTGCGCCGAGAGGCGAAAATTGAGTGGGAGAGGGCATGGGCGCTAGAAAAGACCAGTCGGCCGACCAGGCGACTGATCCAAGTACCAACCAAGAAAACACTCAACTATTGGCTCGGGCTCCGCAAAGCAACGACATCAATCCTGATGCAGCTGCGCACGGGACGGGTTGGACTAAGCGCCTATCTCGCTCGCATCAACCGACGAGAGTCGGCACGGTGCGACTGCGAATTGGGCAACCAGACAGTGGCTCATGTCCTGCTGGAGTGCCCGCTCCACCAAGCGGAGCGGGACTGGATGCGGCGCGCCCTGTCGGGCCAAGGAATCGTCATTCGTCGAGACGAACTTCTGGCACGCCCCGAAGCGCGCACTACAGTTGCCGACTTTATGGTCAAAACAGGGATTCTGAGCCAGTTCCAAGCAGTGGATCCAATTGCTCTCGGTGTAGAAGAAGTAGAGCGAGAATGAACCCCCGAGAACAGTGTGACGGAAGAAGAAGAATGGTGCCCGCGAGGAGTGCAGTGCCAGGTCCACTGTACTCCCTTGAGTCAAACGAACGCGCGAGCGGCTGTCGACAGTCGAGAAGGGTGGTGGAGATTACAGGGGCGAGGTTGGAGTAGGTGGAGTGAGAGTGGAGCAGGGTCCTAGGGAAGGCGGTGAGGACTAGGAACGTTCGTTTAGATGCAGTGCAAGTGGTGAAACACTTGCACATCTGCTTTCCTTTGTTAATTTGTATCTACATTCGATGGGACCAGCGGGAAGCTCGCATCATGAGCTTCCTAAGGTCACCAATGGGCTGGTCACCACCTTTCCGCTGTCGGCGGGCCCGACAGCACTCCCGCATAGCAGCATTTATATAGAGCGAGCTACATCGGGCAAATGAATTCATCATCATCATCATCATGACGCGTCATCTTATCCGGATGTTGGAAAGAATCTTCCATGGCCTGGAGTGCCTAAAACAGCCACCAACTCTCGGGGAAATTAAATAGGGGTCAGCATAGATAATTATATGTTATAACGGATCTTCCCCGATACGTACGAGTCTGAGACGATATTGTCCCGTGGAACGTCTATTTGATGTTTGCCAAACAAGGGCTAACCTCAGTGATTGAGGGCCTTCAAGGCCGGGGGGCATTGACGGATGGTGTATACAATACAAGGTTGGCGGCATTTACCGTATTTTTTTTAAGGAGGCCAGCTCGCTTCCCGGTTACGTTACTAGCCCACGTGGGCCACTCGCCGTTTAGTCAAGTCATGATTTTGGCAGAACGCTAACTAATCACGATGCCCCACAGCAAAGAGCGCCAATCTATCTCTTGGGTGGTAGAGCATGGGAATCCGATGTCAAGTTTGTCAGAGTCGCTATCGCGTTTTCAAAGAAGACGGGGCCGGCTGGCCTAGGAAGAATGAAGTGGGACAAGGTCTGAATTGAATATAGCGTGGTGTTTATGCTGCCGTAAGTAGACAATCAACAGTGTAATCAACAGTGCAGCGCACACTAGCTGAGGGGTAACATACGACCTAGGGTCGTGAAAAGCCTGAGGAAAAAAATACAATAATAATAACGATAAAGGGGTGACCATGTGGGTCTGCTACCGTATGAAAGAGGCGCTAAAAAGCGCATGCGCCAACCTACAATTTTCGTTTTGTAGCAGAATTTTCCTCTGCTTCCAACAGTAATCGTTATTGTGACTCGATTCTTCATTTTTACTCCTTTCTTTTGCATGTAATGAAGACATTCACGTTTCTGTTGGCTTACCTCCAGCTGGTGTCCTGTTTTCATCATCCTGGATTATTGGTTTCTAGCAACGATGTGAACAGACTTCAGGGAAAAATCGCAGCAAAGCTCGATCCATGGAATGGTTGCTGGGCGGTGCTGACATCCATGGACTCTGGCAACATTCCCTACACTCCGCAGGCTGTGGCTACCGTGGATCGTGATGCAGATGGCGATGCTGCTGCCAACGCTTATCTACTCTGGCAAGATGCAGCAGCAGCATTTGCACTTGCTCTTCGTTGGAAGGTTGAAGGCAACACCTCATACGCTGATGCTGCTGCAGCTATCTTGACTTCCTGGGCGGAAACGCTGACCTCACTTGGGACAACTGACGATCAGTACCTGGTCGCTGGCCTGCAGGGTCATGAGCTGGCAAATGCTGGAGAGCTATTACGAGACTACGCTCCTTTCCAACAGAGCGGACTTGCTTCCTTCAATTCAATGATGCAGGATGTTTTCTTGGAAAAGAACATATATTTTTTGAACCATCTAGCTGGCTCAGAGCAGAACGTGAAGCACTTTTTTGCGAATTGGGAGCTTGCGCAGGTTGCGTCAGCAATGACGATTGGTGTCCTGACGGATAACCTAACCACATGGGAGTTCGCAATCAACTATTTCTAGAATGGGACTGGCAATGGTGCGATCAACAATGCAATCACAAACATCGTCGAAGAACCAGACACCGGTCGCCCCCTTGGCCAAGGACAGGAGGAGGGTCGAGACCAGGGACATTCATCGCTTGACTATGCCCTTCTCGGCGTTATCGCTCAGCAAGCATGGAACCAGGGTGAAGATTTGTATGCGTATAACAACAGCCGCATTCTTTTAGGGTAGGATATATTCCCACTTATGTCCCTAGATCTAGCTGACGTCGTACAGTGCTGAATATTTTGCGCGCTATAATCTTGGTTATGACGTTCCTTTCGAGAATTACACCAATGGCATCGTCAGCTACACTGAGTTAGGCAGTGGCTCTCGTGGCAGTGTGCGATGGGCGTGGGAGGTGCTATATAACCACTATGTCAAGATTAAAGAGCAAGCCGCCCCATGGACTACGCAATACTGGAACAAGACTTTGGAAACATGGAACGGCTTTGAGATTGGATCTGGGGCTTATGGTAGCCCCTATGTATCCGGATATTACGACACCATGGGCTGGGGCACCATCTTGTATCACCTCAACGACACTGATGTGGCTGCAGCTCGTGCTGCCTATTCGTCATCGCGAAGCTTGGCGCAGTCTTCGCCTGTACCATCTTTATCAAGTATGCCATCGTCAACCTCGCCACCGTGGGAATTCCCGTCATCGACTCGATCTGTCATTCCTTCTGCGCCAGGAGACTCTAGCATCTCAGACCTTCCGACTTCATGGGCTTCTGAAGGGCCATCCGCTACGTCGATCAAGTCTGGACCCAACCATAGCCCATTGAGTCACCATCTTCATGGACATAAAGACTTATGTAGGCGTCCACTTTAGGAAAGCTATCGACAAAAGAGGATCGAAATCTTACAAGCGCGACCGAGGAACATTCAGCACTCCCATATGACTGACTTCTTTCTCTAAAAAGGCAGCTAATTGCATTGTCATAAAAATGTGAGAACTTGGTCTATTGCAGAACTAAGTGGGCTTGGTGAGCTTTTCGAATGTTGCTTTGATAAGGCCTTGATTGAGGACGCCTGCTTTTGTAATTAGATATAGTTTGCAGGCGTTTTTGGCTTCCCCTCACTACTTTGGCTTGAGGGGGGTCGGAGTGCGAAGTGGAATATCAAGCTTTGAAATCACTCGATTAGGGTCGTACGGGACTAAACTAATAGTCGCATACCTGTTTTGATAACCGTAGATTTAAACGGTTCAACTCGCGCAGAAGGATAAGCTTCAAGGAAATCAAAGACATTGAGTTGTACAGCCAAGATCGAAAAGTTCAGCAGCCACTTCTGGTGGCTCTGGAGTACCAACAATATGAGATTTTGCAAATCCTCTTGCAGGATTCTCGGGCCAAGATCAATCAGAAGAATCACCGCGGCCAAACACTCCTGCATCTGGCTGTGATCTACGGAGACCTTCATGCTGTTGTAAGCCTTGCGAGAGAGGAGCTGATTGATGTCGATTGTCCCGATCATCTGGGAGAGACGCCCCTCACGCTGGCTGCGAAGCTCCATGCCTGCGATCAGCCCAACAACGTCAAGATCCACAAGTGTTTGCTCTCGCGGTCGAAAGTCAGATTCCATCAAGATCGAGGGGTCAATCTGTCCTTTACATGCCACGAAAACTTTCAATAGCGAGCTGGTCGAGTTACTCGGCTTCTTTTGAATAAACAATGACAGGTATTGATGGATTCACTCCGTTGCTCGGGTGAGAAGGCAATTTGCATGTCGAAAATCGGTTCCTTTAAAACCGCGCGCCACGAAGCAAGTCACATCCCTACTCTAAACATGTGAAAAGGCAATTGTGAGTTGGAGGTTTAGGTCAGGCAGGCCATGACGCATTAGCAAATTGAGAGTGTTCTTGAGATGTAACTTTATTCCCAACTATGAGGTGTCTTATCTTTGCGCTTGCAGAAAACTTGTTATGAGCAGCATTTGTACACTAGCTCGCTATCAATATCAAATGAGAGACAAAGACAAGTTTCTACAGCTAGTTTGTAAATCCGGTCAAGGATGAAGTTCCGTGGCTCCTGGTCCAGGATGTTACATCGACCGTGGGTCTTGTGCCACATGGCAATTCTAGAAAGTAATCGACGCCTGCCTGAGAGCAGGCTGGCGTCTGATTGGTCAGATGTGGTGGGGTCGTGAGTCATGGTGGACTGCAGATGCCTCACCAATCAAGGTTGTTGGAAACAGGAGCGCAGCGGGTCCGTAGCCGGTAAGTTTGAGCGGTAGGAGCATGGTCCGCAGATCAACCAAAGTCATGCCCGGGTACTTACCAGGGTACTTGCAGAGGTACTCGTGAAGTCTCGGGTTTTACCCTGCCACGCGCGTCGATTACAGAGATGAGCAAGAAGATACTTTGTAATATTCGTATCGATTGATTCAGCTTTCACCAATGTTTTACCAATGGCTAAAGTAATTGTCACACGCTTTGACCCCTTGGGTGTGCTGACCAAGCCTACGTCTTGGTCAGCCCCCCTTCTTGTCAAATCCCCACTAAATTGTCAATATTTCACCTTTTAATCCTATCTCTCAGCCATAACAAGCTAAATATGCCTTCTGACCTCGAGACTCGAATCCAAAATGCCTTGGCAACTGTATCCGATCAACAAACGCCTAATTTAAGCGTTTTAGCCCGGTCGTTTAACCTTCCATATCGAACGCTCGTCCGCCGGTTCCACGAACGCGGAAACTTCGAGGATAAGCGATCGAGTCAACGTGCCCTAAATTTAGTGCAAGAGACTGCTTTAGTCCGATATATTAAGCAGCTCGACGATCTATGGGCACCTTGTACGCTCCAAGATATCGAGCGTTGCGCTAATTCTATATTGGCGCGGTCGGGTCAACCCCCGATCGGGAAGAATTGGGCAGGTCGGTTCGTACGACGCCTTCCAGAAGGCTTCTTTTGGATTAAACAAAGGCCTATCGATAAGAATAGACTCGAATCCGAGGATATATCCCGTTTGATAACTTGGTTTGAACACGTTGGAGGTTGGTTAGAAGGGATTAGTCCGAAGAATATCTATAATTTCGACGAAACGGGGTTCCAATTAGGTCAAACACGGTCTCAAAAGGTCGTCACGCGCTACCGATATAGCTCCGAGAAGCTTGCCTCGGTCGATCGAGGTCAAATTGTTACCTCAATCGAGTGTGTTGCTGCGGATGGGTGGTCAATGGTCCCATATCTAATCTTCAAAGGTCGGACGCATATGGAAGATTGGTTCCGAGATAACCCTGCCCTCGATCAACGTTATAATATTCAAGTCTCTCTGACCGGGTGGTCGTCCGATCTAATCGCCCTTGAATGGCTTCATATCTTCCACGAGAGCACCAAAAACCGCGTTGGGATAAATGGCAAACGCGTGCTCTTCTTTGACGGGCACGGGTCCCACCTAACCTTCGAATTCCTCGATTTTTGCGACCAAAATCGGATTATTCCAATAAGCTTTCGACCCCATACGTCCCATTTTGCACAACCTTTAGACCAAAAGCCATTTTCAAGCCTAAAACAGCATTTCCGGAAGGAAAATTCGCTTACAAACGCGTGGTTCCGGCCTGATTCAGCAAAGCGTCAATTCCTCGAGGATATAACTTTAATTCGAAAGAAGGCAATTACACCACGTATTATTCGAAGCGCGTTTCGAGATACTGGTATATGGCCTTTTAACCCTAATATCGTGATCGGACCAATACAAAAAGATGGGATGAAAGGCATGCAAACGACCCAATTCTCGAGTTATTAGGCCATACACCTGAACCACAGTCTTCGCCTATTATATCCCCACCACAAACAGTTGAAAAGCTTAATCGGATGGGGAATAAACTCGAGAAACGTATTGCAAAAATATCAGACCAAATGGAAGATCAGACCGAAGAGCTAAATCGGTTAAAACGTGATTTCAAGCACTATCAAACTGGCCAATTGATCAACGCGGAGTACACCCATGAGCTTGAAAGTAAATTATTATCAATTCAAGCTCGTCAACGTCCAATTCAGACCAAAAGGACTCGAAAGCAGTTATCGAGTCTTACTGCCTTAACCCCTTTAGACGCTAATCGCCGAATTTGGAAGCGTGACGAAGAAGAGAAAAAGTTAGACCATATGCGCATGCTCCGGGCCGCTGCGCAGGATTCGGTCTCAACTCCGCAAAGATCGGACGAAAACAAAGATCTCGAGGATTTCGAGGGATGGGTCATGGGAGATGATGGAAAACCACTTTATATAGTTGATACAGAAGGGGTGACGCTGGAAAGGCTCAAAAAGTGTAAATATTGACAATTTAGTGGGGATTTGACAAGAAGGGGGGCTGACCAAGACGTAGGCTTGGTCAGCACACCCAAGGGGTCAAAGCGTGTGACAATTATCGTCAGGGATAGAGTGCATAATATGAGGGTGGAAAGTGGGACGGTGAGATCGAAATGATCGGCCGGCACCTGAAACCTTAAATAGCACGTGGGTTGGTCTCAGGGTCCAGTCCTTTGTGCATCTTGCTACACACCACTGTTTGATTCCTCAGAGTCTGGCAGAAACAGGGACAACGTCTGTTGCAGCAGTTCTGATCAATGCGCGAAAATAAGGGAAATAGTACCTATGATCGCACTTGCATGGCCATTGCGTCTAGCCCTCTTTGAATGCTTTATTGTATTACCTCTGTCGCGACTTGCAATGCAACGCAGTTTCATTACCACAGCGATCAAATCCATGGATTCCGTTCGATCAATTCTGGTTCCCTGTCGCCAGTGTAATCCACCGCAGGAAATGGTCAGTCTAGATGATCGATTTGATGGAACCAAGGGCTGGTCCCCCTGGCAACATGAGGCCAACACGGATCTATGGAAGGCACGTCTTCTGACCAAAGATTTTCAAGTCACTTTTCCAATGCCCTCCCAAATCAGTGGCCGTTCCTATGGATTTGCACAGGGGTTTCTGTGAAGAGACGTAGTCGACTTGACATAAAAGGCGCGAGATTTCCGGCCCAGGAAAAATCAGGACTTCCCTCCTCACACTCCCGTGTGTCATGGTCTCCATGGCCACGGCTTCGCAGTGCGAACTCTGCGTCAACAAAAGTGCTCCCTCGCTGCCACGAGCCCCGCGAGCGTAAAAAGGTGCTTCGCAGTCCGAACTCTGCGTCAACAAAAGTGCTCCCTCGCTGCCACGAGCCCCGCGAGTATAAAAAGGTGCTCCGCAGGGGAAAGCTGCGAGATCAAGGAACTCTAGCCAAGTGCAGGCACCTCTACGTGGTGCTAGGGACCAGTATTCAACTCTCGCTACGCAGTTGAAGAAGCCAAGACCTGCCCAAACATCGATAGTTCACCAATGTAGACTCGGGCCACGGGCGAATAGACTGGCAGTAGGGCGCATTTCAGGCCCCATTTTCGCTTCAAAATAGCATTGTATAGAGAACGAATAAACCCAGAATTTTCTATCAACAGGTTTGCAGTGCATCGTAATATCATGTGCAGAATTTGATCTCACGAGACGTATACACAGGTAGAGCATGTATAAACAAACATACGTCCAGGCTAGTCGCTTGGTCAAAGACCATCCCACTTGGGCAAGAACACATTATTGCCGTCTGTCTCAGAGGTCCGGAAACCCAAGATGACTGTTGAGGTTGGCGTTGGTGGTGACTGGTAGATGCGGTGATCCATAGTCCATGGTGGCAACCAGTCTGTTATGATGATAGTTGACTGAGCGTCGTGAGCCATTAAATGAGCGTGCTTAAACGGTTGACCCAGTGATGGTGAACATTGAAGCCTTCTTTTATAAACAATGAAGCATGTTTTTATACACAGCTGAATGAGCGTGCGTAGACAGCTGAGCCTTTTTTCGTCAACAGTTGACTGATCAGTTGAATGACCATTCATAAACAGTTGAGCCTGTTCTGGTAAACAGTTGACCCTGCGGTCGAGCCTGCTCTGATAAGCAGTTGAGCCTGGCCTGGCAAACAGTTGAATCTGTTTACATCAACCGTTGAGCGCTTAAACAGTCGACCAGCATTCTTAAACATTGATCGGCTTTCTAAACAAGTTGAGCCTGTACTGGTAAACAGGTGAATGAGCGTTGGTAAACAGTTGAGCCAGCTCGAAAAACAGTGCTTGGAACGGTGACCAGCCCAGAAAAGTAACCAGCACTGGAAACAATTTGTCGATGGTGACGGTGTCAACGCGTCGACGAGCAGACTGTCAATGCTGAGTCTGGACGCGTTGACAAACGGTGTCGCTCAGGCGGTGTGTCACCCCTTGCGCACACTTCGTCCGACTCGGGAAAAGACCCACCCACATCACTGTATTTTTCTCAGGCCAACAGCCGTTGTCAAGTCCTTCTGGAGGAAATAGAGTCATAGTATAGGGTCGGCAATTATGTAGAAATTGAAAGATATGTCTTTCACTGAATTGGGAGGCCCTACACCAAGAGTCCAGTTGGCTGGAGCTTCCCGGTACATACTGTGTATATATATTGTAGTCGCACCTCCCCTCACCAACCAACAGCATTCTCCTTTTGAACTACAGACGCCATGACATCAAAGCCCCGCGCGTGACGTGTATATCTCTAGTGGCCTCACAAACACATAAACAATGAAGCCTACACCCGTCGGTTTAAAGTATGACAGCGATACGTCATGAAAGAAATGGGACTTGTTCAGTTCAAAGTCAATCACGTATGATACAAATACATATGAAACTAAAGCTCAGCAACTCCACGGACACAAATGTAGGTTCCATATGAAATTGAATACAGCGGTGAGCCGTAGATTCGACAAAACGACACTATGCACGTACAGTGTGTATATACATTTTATAAGCTGCCCTGCCCCACACCCGGACGAGGCTGCCGTAGTACGACCATCGAACAGCATGGTATATTGCATTTGTGTTACCGATAGCAGTCATCAGTCTACAAGGATACATCATCGAGCTCTTATTAGGGAACTACGTAGGCGTAAGCAGCGTGCATAATGAGCCTCGCAACACCGGCCCAGGGTCTGCCCCGCATGATGAGCAATCTTCTGAGAACTAGATGGAGCACCCGAAAATACTATGAAGGAACCTCTGAGTCGCTCGCTCTTCATCAGTCAACAGCTCACGCGGCACATAAGATGTGCCTAACAAAGCAAGTCAAGGCCTTGTGGTGACCGTGCGTTGCGAGACATCAGCGACGCAGCGACGCACAGCTGTGTGTCCTCTGATGAGGCATGACTGTGCGATAGCTGAGATGTGTAATTGATGAGGTGGCCAGCAAGCGTTGTGTCATGACGCATCGCCCACGTTCACAGGGACTGGACAGGATGATGCAACGTAGAGACACCGAGCTCGCATCTCACGCCACAATACCATGGCGCAACTCCCACTGTTGTACGTGAATGACAAGCACCTGAGCTAGATAGCCAGCACCAATGCGCAAGACCTCTTCGTCGTTCTGCCACGGCAGTTCGACGGGTAGCCTTACACGGTCATGGCTTCCTCTTCGTAGATCCCACACCCATCAGAGTGAATTCCTGGGTGAAGCTGATATCACCGAGTACAAAATTTTCAGAATTTTTCGATTCGCCAATAAAATGGGCATGGATTTTCGGAAGCTCAAATCGACTTCTCTTCAGCAGCATCGGGGCCGGGAGCCACAAGTCACGTGATCGGATGGCAGGGGGTGTTTGGAAACCATGGTGACATCCGGGCCAGCAACTGAAAGGAGTCGAGAAAGATCCATTCCATTTGAACGGCAGGCAAGTAATTTGATCGATACTGCGAGAGACGGCGCAGATTAATAAAACCATGCATGAGATCTCCCAGACCTCGGAACAACTGATATGGCCAAGCAGTGATGCCTGAAATGAAAAGGTAGATGGAACCTTGCCGGCTGAAGTTGGTCCAAAGGCGGTAGCACTCGGTAACTGGCTTTGCAATGTCAGTCAGGCCAGATTTGCCGAGCCTGCAGACTGCACGGTATGGCTACCAGATGTGGCTTCATGTCACCCTCATTTGCACACGTCGCTCCGCTGACAGAACATCAAGAACCAGCAGGCGCACTCTTGGAAGCGCCACTTGGCGGCCAAGTCCAATCGACCGGTGAAAAGAGCTAGTCCATCAAGATTCTCATTGCCTGAGATGATTCAATGTGTTGAAGCACTACTGAAGTTCCAGCTTTCGCCTTGTCTCGATCGCGTGCCTCTGTTCAAGCATAAGCAAAGAAGCAAAGATTCCGCTGGTATACCATTGCTGACACTGAGTAGATGGCAAGCTGCAATGCACGTGTGCTTGCTTACTGTTGTAGTTCAGAGGTATGAATTGTTTATACAACGAGAAGATCAAGTTGATTGGAAATCAACTTGGTTCTTCGTATACACACTTCGGGATTAAATCCGATGGTTCGGCTTGGTTCCGGATCTGCACCAGCCTCATATTACAACACTTACTGCTGAGTGTTCGTGGAGGTTGGTAGAGGTTAGTCGCGCAGCAGGCGGACAGGTTAGCAAGAATGATAACGTTCACCAGCTGAGCTGCTTATTGAGCAAGAATGTCGAATGGTGTCAGCGCTCGCCCGTCATGGATGGAAACACAGCGTCGCATCTCCAAAGCGAGAACGGTTGGCATTGGCACGCCCGTCCACCGGTGCTGGGCAAGGGAGGCTGCTCCCACGCCACAGCAGAGGCGGTGAGGTCGTCCCAGACGCGGGGCCGCATTGTTTACGCGACGTCCCGCGGAGCTGGTCCGCACATGACAGTGGCCATTTCAAATACGTCAGTCGACATCGGATTTCCTTACCGCTTGTCGTATTCGACTTTAAATCATGGTTGGATCCCTCTGAGGAAGCCTGGTAGATAATACAGACCACGCAGTAGCTCTGCTGGTCTCAAGGTTTCGACTCAGCCAATGCTTACTCTGGTCAATTTTTTAGATCGCTTTGGACCTCTCTCTCCTAGTTGATATCACAGCTGTAGCCGACTGGAATGGCCATGGAGTATACCCTGAGCAGACGTATCTGAATTCATCTCAAATCCTGGCCGACTTTCACGAACCACTCCCACGAACCATTCCCACGAGCCCACAAACTTATGCCCACAAACCAGCGCCCACAAACTTATGCCCACAAGCCAACGCCCACAAGACCGACTCTAAGACCGACCAAGTCCAGACATGGCACTGACCTGAGCCAGACATCCGTGGCGGTCAGTCCTTCGTGAGCATGTTGCTCAGCATGCCCTTTCGTTTGAGAAACCGGCAATGCGTACTGGAAACCGGCAACGCGTTGCATATCGGAACTAGGCAGTCCAACGCCTGCGGCGATGATGGCGTGCTTTGGGTTTCGCACAGAGGCATGTTCTGCTGGGCACAATTTAGCAAATACACCAGAAAAAGAAATATTGACTCACCTTTTTCGATGATTGATCAGCGTCTTGTCGGGTGATCGGAAATTTGATGACGGTGCAGAATTCAAATCAAAAAACTCATTTTGACACTGCCCAATCACCAGGTGACCTTTGGAAAGTCTGCCAAAAGAGCCAATGCTCAACATTTGAGCTTTATGGCAGACGGTGTTTGTGATGATCCTCGCCTCAGATCCCTGCCTCAGTCTACACGATGAGGGCTGCTCGTATTGGTGGCGGAAATACCAAGGGCTCCTGGAGTGCATGGGAGCTAATTTGGTCGCCATTAATCATCCAGTCTCCCATGTGTCAGTGAGGGTGGTCTTATACTTGGCATCTCGACTGAAAGTACCAAATTGTCGGGATTGGCGAGGGACACTCGGTGTCGGATCTTGACGTTGAGGTGCCAGGTGAATTGCCATTTCTCTGCAGTCGATCTTATGCTTTCAAGCGGGCGTTCCAATGTCGAGAGGACATACCCGTCACACGGTATACTCAACTGAGGGGCCCATACTTCTCGCCATAATGGGTTGGCCGCACTACCAGGACCATCTGGGAGATTGCCGGAACGAGCGCCCTGTAGCCACGCCCATCTCCAAGTAGTCTGATACCGAGCACGTTCGTCTGCGACTGCTCTTCCATGTTGGTTGAGAGTGTTCGTGAGATGAGAGGCGGGTCGTTGAATCACTTCGAGCGTTTGCATCATGTGTCGTCGAGATGTTCCGCACTTGACAAGTCATCCTTCAGAAGATGTTAGTATACGACCGTCGAAATGGGATTCACTCACAATTTATCATCCTCGACCTCACAACTCCTCAGCACATATATTGCTCCACAATAGCTCTTTGCCCATGGCGGAGGGTGTTTGTAGACTTGTCTGGCACATTGATTCTATTATCAACTCTGGCGAAACATCGGCGACGGGTGGGTTGATACAAGATGGGCTGCAAGGTGGCAGTCTATCGTATCCTGAAGCCCGGGCCATTCGCTCGAGGCGCGCCCGAACGCATGTCCTACTGGACACGGTATTAGTGACTGGACCAGGAAAAGACTTCTGACTCACCTTTCCAGGTACCGGGCTGACAGTTGTACCACCCTTGTAGTATTGACCCGAGGTGGTTGAGTATGGATTGGGCTGGTCACAAGTTCGGTGTTCAGCGCAGTCTTCAATGGTATTGGGCTGGCCGTCATAGCTGCCCAAGACAAATTGCTCATGCTGTCATACTTGAAGAAGCTCAGAGAGGCAAAGTTCGGTCGACTTGGTGACCAGGCTCATGGGTATCGTACGTGCGGGATATGGTGATGCGGTTGAGACTTGTGACCCTGGCCTAGCTGATAGACACGAGTGATGGCGAAACATCAACGGGTAACGGAGCTGAATGACTTCATCGGTCGAGGGAGGTGTATGATCTGTGTCAGAGTAACGAGCATCGGCATCAAAGATCAAAGGTGAGGAATTTATCTTGGGCAGGAGCCTGTGAGAATAGAGCGATCTGTCCGCATACGATTCTATGCTCATGACACGGGCTCGCAGACCTTTGTCGTGCCCATTCCTCCCTCGGGGGCGTCGGACGTTGCATGAAGGAATCGTTCCACAAACGCTTCCAGTACGCCACGCAGAACGGGTTGGATGACTTTGTTGGCCCAATGGTAGTACGCAGTCGTAAAGGACAACATGTGCACAGTGGATCACGAATCTTGATGCGCTTAGGAGGCAGAAACCTGGCAAGCTCCCAATGGAGACGTCTCGCGCAGTTGTCAGAGGCAGGATAGAACGCAACGATTGGTTGAATGTGACGCAAAGGACTTTGTCTCGAGGTGTTGAGCAGCAGTCACTTCATTCACTTATCGCATGACCGTAGGGAGCTGGCGCTGTCGCTGAAGTGGATGAACGATGTGCCTTTAATCTGCTGTTGCAAGACAGTCGCATGTCTCTCTGAAAGAATCACTGTCGTCGAAAGTGATGACTCTCTACCCTCTGGAGACAAGAACTTCCACCAGATCTGACAGAGTAGGAAAATGGCAGAAAGAACGGGCTTTTTGGCAGATCTGAATGCTCCATGGTGATATTCTTCTCCATGGCGATCGATGTCTGTCCCCAAAAAGCAAAATCACCGGATGGACCTCCGGCATACCTCTTACTCGCATTTTCCGCAGTTGAGAAACACGGACTCGCCGTGAAAGTGTTCTTCGATACCCAAGCTTATCAGACTAAGTCTTCATCACATCACCAATCATCGTGTGTTGTCGGTTGTCGGTTGGTATATTGGTCGCATGGCTGTCTCAACTTCTCAAATTCCCAGAGGTATCGAGTGAGATTCTCAGGAAGGGCATCAGTGGTAAGGCGAAAGGATGGAGGAACCGGGCATTCTCTATTCACGTCGACTTTCACACTTCGACACGGCTTTCATAGCGAGAAACATCGCTTATTGAAAAGGGTAGCGACGGTGCAAGACGCGCGAGGCTGGTTGAGCTGTACGTCATGCCTCGTAGCGTCTTGGCTAGCGGCCCTGCAAGATAGTCAGCATGTGCCTGATGAAATGAGAGTTCACTTACAGTCTTTAAATTTCCTTTTCACTCTGCATAGTGCCAAGATAGCGTAGCTACCATCTTGCGGGGACAAAGTCTTGTCCCAATTCAATCCAACGCATCATCTGCCTTGCAATACCATGAAGTCGGTTCGGTTCTGTGCCCTCCAGCCAAGATCATGGCTGGCGATCAATGGGTGGTGATGGGGCAGAAGCACGGAGTAGGCGTACCTTTTTCCACAAATGTCCAGCCGCACGAGACCTGTGGCCATGATGGCGTGCACAAGTAGCCTTGCTTGAGACACTATCAGAACATTGAACAATTCAGGATAACGGCGACATGTGCATGGGAAGGGCTCGATGATGGCGGTGTTCGATATTCAGAAGTCTCGGCGATGATCTCGCTGGAGGCACTGTTCGACAAGCACATGACAGCAGTGGAACCCAAGTTGATCTCATGAGGATTTTGTTATCGGTGTGACTGGCAGGTAGTTGTATAACCTTGGAGTGCTGACTTGGGGCTATCGTATAGACCCGGCTGGTCATAACATTGAGTGTTTCAGCAGTGTCCAATGGTATGCGGCTGACAAGGGACTTACCTGCAGGATCCCTCCCTTGCTCTCTTGTGGTCAAAAGCTAGTCAGGAGTCACATTGTTAGCTCCACTCGACAAGGCAAATGAATACAGCACTCACCAAAGGATCGTCGCGAGCCAAGGCTCAAGCTCTGGCCTGCAGGCACGAAGACGGGCACAGTGGAGTGAACCACCAGTGGGTAGAGAGAGGCAGGTGACTTGGTGGCTTGAGTGGCCACCGTAGGTATCAGTGACAGCAGGAGTTTGGGGTCAAAGAGGAGGGACTCATGAGTCTGCTGCAGGAAGGCACCTTTTTTCAGCTTGAGGGAATTCTTCAGATGCAGTAAGGAGAAATATTTCGACAGAGAACCAGGGAGGGAGGCCATATTATAGGTCTTTTGGCAGGTCTTGTTACCGCCTGCTTTGTATTGCCGCGGTGAAGTCTTTTTGGTCTGTCACTTTTTGGGGGGATTGTTTTCGGGGGCATCGAAGTTGCCTGTGCAAAGTCAGGCCTGTTGAACCTCGACTTCCTGAGGTGACGGGCTAAGCAAAAGTCAACAGGCAGGTGAAAAGTGGACGGTCATCTTAAGGGTGGATTTTAAAATGAAGTTGTTTTCTGAAAAATCTGAACAATAATAAATTATAAAAAAATATTAATCTTAATTTTATGCACGTATTTTTTTCTGAGAGCGTTGATCAACGTTCAACCTTGTCTCGACGACCGTACTTTCAACAGTTGAAAACGGTGCGCTGCGATCATCGCTCGACTGCGACAGCATGCACCTTTATCACAATCATCTGAACTTCAGCATTGGCTGTTGATTCAAAACAGAGGCCGACGATCATGCTGTGTGTTGAGTAAGTCGCCTCACTCGTTGATGATCGAATTTTCAGGGTCTAAGCCATCGCCCACCAAAGGAATTTCCACTGAGTGTACTGTGGCCATGCCACATTGACTGTAGTACTACGGCTCTTACTTTGACCCGTCCGGGACAACTCACATCGATGATTGGCACCATAAGACGGACTTTGGCCAATGCTAGCCAGAGAGCCTTGTATGTTGGAATGCCAGATCTACTGAGCTGAGTGGTCAAGGGGCGTCCAATGACTACATCTCTATACCTGATGCCTGTCTATGCTGCTTTCGGGATTGAAGTTATCAAAATGTAGAAATACGATTTTCACACTATCCGTTGGTACAGGCTTGGCGATCGAAACTAGAGTCGTTTAAAATGTATCATGACAGGTCAGAATAAACAGAGCCAATCTGAATGCAACAAGCTACGGACGCAAATATTTTCCAGGTGCATTCAGAAGCTTTCTGAAGTACTTGGTCCTTACCACATAGAGAATCGAGCTATTCGAATCCCCAGCAAATCTAAGCTACTGCGGATTCTCGTATTTCACGTCCGTATTGGCACGAAGAGGTGACTACAGGTATATTGGAGGCTGCGACAGAAGCTCGCCAGCACAAGCAATTTCAAAAATGGGACAAATCAAGAAGGAAAGCGGTCCACAGAGGCTCATGGCCACTTGATGCTGGATTCGGGAAATTTGATAGTGTATGGTCACTCCCATCTCCAGCAGTCATTGAAAGGACTGGTCAGCCAAAGAAACGAATGCCAAAGAGAGTTTCTGCAAATCACTTGTCTCCAAGTCGGCTCAATGATCCCGTTATGAAGTTTCGTCGAGCTTGGATTCACAGGAAAGAAAGAAAGCCTACAAGCAGATATTAGATGGTACTTGCGAAGATGGCCTTGGGTGACTTACGGAGCAGAAGCATATAGATCTCTCCACAGCCAGGTCCAGTGGGGGCAGTTGCACACAGTCATAGGTTCTTGTAGTCATTTCTGCTTCCACACTTGAGCCAGCGGTGATTCTTGGGATGGGAGGGTAGGGGAAAGGACGATGAATTTATAATCTCAAGTGACAAGATGGAATTGATGAGGAAGTGTAAGGCCTAGCGTACAAGGCAGGATGGAGACTTAGAAAACACTCGGAATTAGTCCCAGACTCATGAACCCCTATCCCATTCACCGCACGGTCGATTTTAGGATTATCTTGACCGGTCCTGGGAGCTGCAGTGCTCCTAGAACGCTCACACAAGATCCCAGGGCCAGATTTTCGCTTTCGGGGATCTAGGTGGAGTGTTCTTGGGACAGGCACTTTGGTTTTACGTGCACACTTCTGACCCAAGCAGCTTCTTGTTGCGGATCTATACAGTGGCCCCAAGGAACCGCTGGAACACTTCCTGCACCACCCAGCCAACACATCACGACGATCTATCTTCTCGGCATTTCTTGACATAGCTGGTCAAGTTACCTGCAGGATATATAATGGTAAGAAGACCCCGAGAACATGTCTGGCTTCAATCTCTTGATGCAGATACTTATTTGAGTTCTCGATCCTCCCGAAGGCTTCTAGAGTCGCTCGAAAACAGGGTCCCTTTTGTCAGGTGTAGGTGCCATGTTTGCCGTTGTCGCACTCTTTCGTAGGTTTGTTTCCGGTGGGTTCGTTCTCTGGCGTCTCTCCAGTCTAGCTGAGCCCCTCTTGCTCCTGAGAGTATGAGTGGTATTCTGATTGGTCGATTTGAGGTCGCAGTGGCTGTGGTGCTGTTGGTTCCGCCAATTGCTCGGTCAGCTCGGGTGTTGCCGCCCGCTCGGCCTCCCTTGGAGGCATCTTGCCTTCACAGGGAGGTCGCTCTAGACTGTTCATGTCGATTAGCAGGCAGATATGTCCGTCCTAGACCGACACTCGTATTTCCTTGATCCTCGTGATAGATTTTCCGCACGGCCGTCTGGGAAGTAGATTATTATTATTATTATTATTATTATTTATTCCTCAGGCTTTTCACGACCTTGGGTCGTATGTAGCCCCCTAGCTAGTGTGCGCTGCACCATTGACTACGTACATTTAAAAGCAAAACCCTATATCTGTTCGACTCAGACCTAGTTCCTTATTACCCTTCCGGGGCCAACCGACCAGTCTTCATTGCAAAAGTGATGACTGCTCTGACAGCCTTGACATCCGGTGTCCATGCCCCTTCATTTAACTCACCTGTATTTTCTGTAGTCTCAGGCTTACCTCCTAGCATCTTTGACAAACTGCCCAGATTCGGTCCCACACTTTTAGCCAGTACGCAGCGGTGTTCGTCCCATCGTGTACATCGAAGCAAGAAATGTGAGACGGTTTCGCGCTCGACGCCACATTCACATAGATCAGTGCCGGCCTTGCCGACTCGGTGGAGATATCCATTCAGTCTGGCATGGCCCGTGCGGAGTTGAGCTAGTAATGACGCTTTCTCCCGATCCAAGCTATCGTAGAGCATCCTGGTGTGGGGGCCCGGCAGAGCTGAGTCCAGCTGGCGAGTAAACCGGCCAGTGGTCGACAGTCGAAAGTTGCCCTTCCGGTGCTGTTTTGTATTCACCCGAGCCCATCGCAATGCCGTCGCGCGGAGCTGGGTTCGCGCCCAAGGCGGGGGATTGACTTCGCTGTTCTCTCTTGTCGCTTCGCGAGCTAGGCTATGCGCCCGGCTTGTATTCTCACAGTCTGCATCCGCAAGCGGTCGTAGTTGGACCTTGGCGCCCATCTCCGACAGTCGAGTGACGGCTTCCGTGATCTGGGTGATCAGAACCTGTCCGCCCTGGAGATGTGGCTTGGCGAGCGACATCAGGACAGATGCATTGTCCACAGTGATCGTGACCTGTACTTTCCACGGTGACATATGAATACGAGGGAGCATCGTTTCTACGTATGCCACAGCCTCCAACACCGCCCCCAGCTGCGCGTAGTGTGCATTGAGCGCATCGTCATTGCCGATCGTTCGTTTGGACGAGAGGATGTCCACCTGATTGACACGAACCACTAGCCCCGTCCCGACCAGACCGTTGCGGACGCTGGCGCTGGTAAATAACTAAAGGCGTGCGTGGCCGGCCTCGTGTAGCTCTTGCATCTCAGCTCCGACGGAGGCAATCAACTCCCCAAGTGACCGTTGCCACGGGTCAAGAGGAAAGGGCCGAATGACCTCCATGTCAGACAGGCATTGTGGTCCGTGCTTCGCTAGTGTTTTGAACGGCGATATGTAACGACCGGCAGTGTCGCCCGGGAGACCGTGATTCACGTTATGGACAATAAATTTGATTAATAATGATAATAATAATATCCAGTGGATATCAAACAGGCCAAACATGCCTAGCCTCGTGACTTTCTTAAGCGTGTATGATTTATGCGGTTTTCTACGTATTTTTTATGTTATCATAGTGTAATCATTAATTTTCAAGATTTTAATTCAGTAAACGTAAATTGGCCTGTGCGTGCCGCTCTGAGGCCTGGCCGATTCTCAGTCGTGGCTGTTCGCCAAGGTGGCGCGGTGCAGCTGAGTTTGACGAATTCGCGCATTGCTGCGGTCGTCCGCGCTTTCCCCGTGGAGTGTATGCAGGAAAGAGAAAAGGGAAAGTTAAAGATTAAAAAAAAACAGGAACTAAACTAGCGTGAAGATCGGCAGTGTATAAATATAAATATAAATATAAAGTGTATGTCTACATGGCTATATTGATTAAACATCACAATGTCCAAGTTCCCGCTATCGATACCTCAATGCCAGGTCGCTTGTCCAGGCTCGAAGGATGATTATACCTTGGTTCTACTAGTGGCGGTTCAAAATTAGCTGCAGCTTGATGCGCCGGAAAGGTTTCCGAAAATGTACCAAGTTAAAGCCAATTCAAGCGCAACAGTACCCATGCGACAATTTAGCACGAGGCACCCGAGGGCACGTTCTCACATTTACTGCTGGTTTTGCCACCGGTGAGGTCAACGTCCTTCCAGGTCCAGTCACTGCAGCTATCGTCACCACACAAGATGTACACCTCGACAGCGTCGCTCTCGACGGTGCCAGTGATACCATCAATGGTCACATCCTTGATAGTGATACCGTTGGATGGGTCACCGGTCGGGGAGCCGTTCTCGTAGTCCTGCTCGATAACAACACCGTAGTCGGTAATGCCGGAGAGAGTGATGTCGGAGAAAGTGACGTCGGTGACGGAACCAGTGGCATCGTAAACAGTTTTGATACGGATACCGTTCTCGGAGTCGCTGACAGTGGACGAGGTGAAGGTGACGTTCTTAACAGTGTTGTCGGAGCGGCCACCAACGGATCCAATGGACAGACCGTGTCCACCGGAGCAGGTACCACCCGAGAAGTAGATGTTCTCACCCGAGTTAATGGCAACACAGTCGTCCTGGTTCTTGACCACGGCGCCGGTGATGGTGATGTAAGTGGACTCGCCGATATCGAAGCCGTCGGTGTTGTGACCGCCCTCATCGTCACCGTCGGAGTTGTCGATGGTAACATCCTTGATGGTCAGGTAGTCAGATTCGATGCTGAACACCTGGACGGGGGTGTTCTTGATGGTGAGACCCGAGATAGTCGACTCGTCCAGAGAGTGGGCATAGAAGAACTTGGGCTTGGTCTTGCCGCCGTTGGTACCTTCGCCGTCCCACCAGCGAGAACCGTCTCCGTTAATGACGGCGTCGTCCTCGGCAGTGACGGTGATCTTCTTTCCGGAGATCTCGATCAGGGGACCATCCCACTCCTCGTAGCCGAAGGTGGTGGTGCCTGAGAAGATGACCTAGATCCACTTAGCATGCTGATTGGAAACTTTGTGTCTAGGCGATGATACCTCGGTTCCCTCAGTCAGGTCAGTCAAGTCCAAGGTCTCGCCAGCGGGGACCTCAATGCCGCTGAGGATGATGGTGGAGCAGTCCGCCTTGCTCTCCGAAGCTTTGGAGGCTGAGGTGAAGGTGCAAGTAGACGAGGATCTCTTGACCGCATCCGAAACGCGCGAGGGGGTGGGAGCCGCAGCGACAAGGCTGGCAGCCAGTCCGGCGCACAGGAGGTGCGTAAACGAAGGCATCGTGGATTAGTTCTGCTCAACAGATTGTGATGATAGCGAGAGTAGAGGAAAGGAGATTTCAAATGAACGAGTGGGCTCTGATCACAGAATACCAAAAAAGAGTGGAAAGTAGTTGAGGATGATAACCAGACTAACCATGAGCAGGGGAGAGATAATTCCCTACTTATAGTCCACGATGTGTTCGGTATATCAAGCCGTAGGCCCGTTGTGGCGGGTCCTCCTGACCGATCCCCTTTCTTGATTCATCTCGAATGTCTTTGTTGGGACAATTTCCATCAAAAACCAGGGGCTGAAGAGGATCACTCTATCCATTTCGGCACGGTGAGGAACTGTTTCTTTAGTGGGACCCATCAATCTCTAACAGCCGGGCTATTCAATCCGACATTGGTGGCTAACGGACCCCCCCTGAAACAAGCAATGATGGGCATTGTCCAGACCCATTCAGTCTCACCTCGCTCCATTGTGCCACAGGCCGAACTTTCCGAATGTACTGTTCCTGTCAAGCTTCTGCCGAAATTATTCCGTTGAGCCTGTTGAGTATATTCAATGTAAGACATGGCCATATGGATGATTTTTCCATCAATCATGGGAGGAAAACGCCCATAAATTGCAAGTGGAGACAAATTTGCTTGTATATCTTTGACCAATCATAAGGAGAACCAGTAGACCAATCGTGGAGGTCAGTTGAGCCATGATGTTCCACATTATATTAATGTAGCTTGCTTGAACCATTTTGGTGGGTGTCCCTGAAGCTTGTCATGTTATAAAGTTGTTCCATCTTTTTAGTACAGTGACGGGTCATAAGTATTCGCACCCCACGCCCCACACCCCCTGATTATATAATATTCTGCCGGTCAAAAACCTTGGAAATATGGTGTATACCACCCTTGAGACTCAATAATTGCCTCGACACGGTGCGGTATAGTCTCCGAAAGATGGCTAAAATGGCTAAAATCGAGCTCATCCCAAGCCTGTTGCGCTGTTTCGACTAAGATTGCCTTTGTTTCGTAACAGACTATACACGACTAATTTAGCGTGATTCCTGATACGCGAATTAGGAAGGCGGTACGAGCGGTGAGGGTGTGGGTCTTGGGGGGGGTGCAAAAACTTATGACCCGTCGCTGTATGTCTAGTGCTTAAGCCTCGACCGTTTTCCAATATTTACTCGAGTGCTGTCCAGTTGAAGTTCCTAGACTAACGAAAAGTGAAAGTCTTAAAGCGGTTGAAGCTCCATGGTCAACTAGCGCAATAATCTAGATAATTAATCAAGTGAAGCGAATAGACATGGAGAGACGGGAGACCCGGCAATCGCCATATTATGTATTTCTAGTTAGCTTAGCCTCTGGGCAGTGGAGCTTAGTTCCACGTGTGCAATTACCTCGACACAAACAGGCTACACTATTTTCACCTGAGAAAAAGAAACGGGGTAGCTAAAGTATGGGCAATTTATGGCAATCTATGGTCTCATTTGGTGTAATTAAACTGCTTTCTTCACATAGAGCGAAGGTCACATGACCATCGGGGAGTCCATTTCCTCGCAGACTTTTCATTCTTCCTCGAGCATGGCAATCTCATCAGGCAGACCGCAAAAGGCTACTGGGGCCCCAGAATATGATAACCCGGAATTTTGGGCTGACCGATTTGCGACCGGTCGGGATGTCGGCGAGTGGCTGAATTCCGGCGAGGCGCTTATCGACGCGTTGGTGTTTGACCTAGAACGCCGACCAGTGCCGGGTGGACAGCCACGCGTCTTGCACCTCGGCCCAGGCGTTTCCCAATTGGGGTTGAAACTGCGTGATGCCTGTGCGCCACTGGAAGGGCAATGGCCATACCGTACATGTTCCCACTTACCATGCCGATGTCATGCAGAACGTCGACTTCTCCCGGGAAGCGGTTCGTCTTAGACAGGTTTGTGAAAGCCAAAAGTCCCCATCAAAGGCGATGCATTGGCAACGGGCTGATTTGCTATCTTGGAACCATGTTTCGGATCTTTTGCCGCTCGCCCCGTTCGACGTGATTCTCGCGATGCCGTTGCTACCGCGACCGGCCGGCATTTCGCGTCGACGGATGACGATCTTTCACAACCTTGTCCAGCTGTACAGAAGCTTCTGGCCACCTGGCCATTAATTAACCGGCCCCTCGTAAATTTTTTTCAAAAATTACGGAACTCCCGCAAGCGAGGGTCCGACACCCAAACGCAAAACGCCCCCCAAACGGAAAATTTCGCCATGGCACATGTTCTATTCTCCCATTCACACCAATAGGCTTTAGAATCATTGATCTTGTTGGGTTCATTGAAATACAAATATATAAGGAATAAACATGCCGACTTTCATAGCTAAATTCGGCGACCTTGACGTCGACAATGGCGTTTTAATTCCATCATAACCTTCTTCCACTTCGGGCGGAGTTTATCAATTGCCTCTAACTCCGTCAATTTTTCCTCATTTTTCTTCATCCTTTTTACGTGTGACGACGATATAATCCCCCTCGATCGAATACTAGCTCGTGACATACCATAGCGTGCATGGCGTGCCGCGGTGGCAGCCTGCGTCATCTCCTTCTCCCGGCGGAGTTCCTCTAACTCGTACAGGCAAGCTTGAGCACCTTTGGATAGTTTTTGCATCAAATTCTGAGAAGCCTCAATATCGTGCGAGATTCTGGAAAATCTTTCCTCAACATTTCTTATCTTTTCAATTGTTTTCGGGGTACTAAAAGACGTCGAATTGGTGGAATGAGAGGAGGGGGTGGAGGGTGCCGATGGAAGTCTTGCAGGATCATATTCCACTGATTTTTCGCATACAATCTCCGGACTCATAGGCCAAATGCCTGATAGTCGGAATCCCAATTGAATTGTGCTTAATGTGAAGGTTTTGGCCCGAATCGAGTTAATTGCAGCCAAGAAGTCTTGCTTTGTGAACTTGGAACAACCTGTTAGGGTTGCACTCTCAATTGCTTCACTGTGATAATGCTTATAGACGTTGAACACACCAACATCAAGCGGTTGAAGCAAGTGACTGGTATGTGGAGGAAGAAAGAAGAGGAGGATACCATTTTCCTCGCAGAATTTGACCATGTCGAAGGTCAGATGAGAGCCAAATCCATCACAAATCAGCATTCGCCAGGTACCTCGCATCCGCGCACGAGTTGCCTTTTCAAAGTGTTGAATCCATTAATATGTAAGCTGATCATTTGTATAACCTGTATCTGTGACTGCAATCCGTTCATCCTGATTTAGATCATTAAACCAGCGATATTGAATTTGTTGCGCGGAGAGAATGATTAATGGCGGAATGATAAATCCATCAGTTGATATTGCCTCAACAACCGTAACATATTCACGATTTGTGTGGACTCCCGCCACAATTTTCCGACGAGGCTCACGTGTAATAATCCATTGATCTCTTCCCACGCCAATTTGGAAGCCTGTCTCATCGAAGTTGTAGATATCTAAAGGTTGAATACCATGGGCGTCGATGGCAGCGCGAAGCCGTGTAAACCATTCTCGAATTAAATTCACATCATGTGCTCGCTTTCGCTCGATATCCAGGCTCTTTCGTCGGCGGATACGATATTGAGGATGTCGTTCAAGCCAACGCTTAGCCCCTGGCGAGCACGCCAGGTAACTGCCCTCGTCAAGCAGTTAGGACGATGGATTCTTACCTTCTCGTGGTGTCCGGTGTCAGTACCCTCTTATTCTGTGGAGGGGAAGCCAAAGGAATCCGCGTGGGGTGAATAGGGGTCAGGTCGCAGAGTTTTCCGTGGCTGACGACACCCATCCACCCCACGAAAATCAGAGGAAAACGGGTTATGAAAACCATCCGACGACTGCCTACTCGACTCGTACTCGAGACCGAAGCTGGACTTGTTTTCCAGCAGTTGTGGTATCGCCTAGGCAGGAGACAGGACACCTCTGAGCTTGAACACCCTCTGAGATCGCGAGACGCCCTACGAACTTGAACGAGGAAGATATCGAAGACATTACGCAAAATATGAGACAAACGAATGAAAACACATGAAATGGCGTTGAGCGACGAGGGGGAATACAACTGGTGGCGCAGCAGGTTGAGCAAGTCGTACGGGGGCTCCACGGAATGGTCTGGGTCGGAACCTCGTTAAAGCGAAGCTACGGGCAACTCTGACCAGGACATTCCGTGGTCTTTTCCATGCGGGGTGCACAATCTGGCGACGACCCTCGGCGAACTCGTTAAGGCACAGCCACGGGTGCTCGAGAGGGCTGCAAATCCAGGGACACAAGCTTGGTTAGTGGAGGGCGGCTGGGGTATCCTGCTAGGCCAATGGGGATATTCTGAGCATCCTTTGCGAGACACGGTCGGCCGGCAGAGAGAGATATCGGCCGGTAACGCGAAGCAGGGAGACTTCTCCCTGTGGGGCGTGGCACATAATGGCAGTGACGGACGAGTCGAGAGGACTCGACGAGACTGTCTGTGTGGCCCGAGAGGACGGACGCGCGTGTCGGTGTGCAAATAGACAGAAACAGCTACCTCACTCGCACTGAGGACCTGAAATCTACCAGCCAAAGTGGTGTCGTCCTAGTGGGGCAAGTCCAACTTGTCCTGACTATCTCACTCGCACTGAGAACCTGCGGCTGGACGATGGATGTGATGTCGTTCTAGCTGAAATGCTGATGATGCATGCTTAAGGAGCAAACCTGGAGACACCTGGGGTGAGAGGTTTTTGCCGGGGCCTCAATATCTGGAGGGCGCTCATTGAAAGATGCGCGTGCTGAAAACCAGGGCAGTGGCCTGAACAAGCGGGCCTGGTGAAGCTGCTTTGCATCAGTTTCAAGAACTCGTTAAGGCTTGGCCACGGGCAATCTTGGCTGTGTAGTCATGTCTCTTGGCCCACACCCACGGGCATCCCTCAGGGGTCGCCGATCTCGCCCATTCTGTATCTCATCTACAACGCAGATCTCATTGAGAGCTGCGGCAATGGGGTGAATGGCAGCGGGTGGGTCGACGATGTTGGCTTCATGGCCAAAGGCGACAGCGAACGCGAGACCATCAGGAAGCTCAGGGCGGCATGCCACAAGGCCGATCAGTGGGCCGAGAAACATGCATCCGTCTTTGACCCGAAGAAATACGCACTCATACACTTTGTGAATACCAAAGAGGTTGATCCACAATACACATCCCTAAATCTACGAGGGCACAGCGTGAAAGCGACGAGAACGGCCGAGCGATACCTAGGCTACTGGTTAGACCCGGGTCTGGAATTTCACCACCACCGCGAGAAAGCTGTGGCCAAGGCTAGCGTCTCCCTTCAAGCGCTCCGAAGCTTGGCGGGTTCAACGTGGGGAGCCTCGCTCTATGTAATGCGAAGGATCTACCAAGCGGTCATCATTCCACAGATGCTCTTTGGCGTCTCTGCCTGGTACCAACCTATGCTCATCAGCAAGTCCAAGGCAAGAAATATGTGTCACCCGTTCGTGGCAATTCAAAAGCAGGCAGCATGCCTCATTAGCGGAGCCTTTCGGACTACAGCAGCCGAAGCACTCAACTCAGAACTTCACTTGCCGCCTATCTCGATCCAAATGAATCGATTAGTACAAGAAACGGCCCTCAGACTACGAACGGGACCTTTATTCGCTGTCCCACCAACAATGCTTCGACGTCGACCGGCAGGTGAGAGAGACTGGTCTGGTTGGTCACCGATGGAGGCGCAAGCCTGGAAGCCGGGTGGATGTCTAACGACTCCCCCGGGAGCTTTGGTGAGAAACTGGGAGAGTCGAAAGGCATTCGTCCTGGCACCATGGCAAGCACCACCAGATGTGACGATCGAGGACCGAGACGCTGCTGTGCAAAATCATAAATGGATCCTTGGCAAAGCCACAGAAGAGAGACCCTTAATTATGTATACTGATGGAAGTGGCATCGAGAGTAAAGTAGGAGCAGCAGCAGTAGATGAGATGGGGGAACACATCGCTCTCAGCCAGATGGGCGATGACGACTCGTCTACTGTGTATTCTGCGGAGCTACGGGCCATAGAGATGGCTCTGGAGTTAGTTCTCGAAGGTGATGAGCCCAGGCTCACACGGGCAAAAAACGGCTTGGTCATATTCGCGGATAGCCAGGCGGCGCTGAAAGCGCTCCGACGACCGCGCATGCCCTCTGGTCAGGTTTATCTCGCGGGATGTCTGGACCTAATCCGCCAATTGGCGGACAAGGGCATTCGAACGGAACTCAGATGGATCCCAGCTCACCAAGGTGTAGCAGGCAACGAGATCGTGGACGCACACGCGAAAGAAGCTGCACAGAGACCCGAAGAACCGCGGCACTCGCTCAATCGGTACATTTGCCTCGCAGCTGCAGCCAAACGTCGATTGCGCCGAGAGGCGAAAATCGAGTGGGAAAGGGTCTGGGCGTTAGAGAAGACCAGTCGGCCGACCAGGCGACTGATCCAAGTACCAACCAAGAAAACACTCAACTATTGGCTCGGGCTCCGCAAAGCAACGACATCAATCTTGATGCAGCTGCGCACGGGACGAATCGGACTGAATTCCTACCTCGCTCGCATCAACCAACGGGAGTCGGCACGGTGTGACTGCGAACTGGGCAACCAGACGGTGACTCATGTCCTGCTGGAGTGCCCGCTCCACCAAGCGGAGCGGGACTGGATGCGGCGCGCCCTGTCGGGGCAAGGGATCGTCATTCGTCGAGACGAACTTCTGACACGCCCCGAAGCGCGCACTACCGTTGCCGACTTTATGGTCAAAACAGGGGTTCTGAACCAGTTCCAAGCAGTGGATCCAACTGCTCTCGGTGTGGAAGAAGTAGAGAGAGGATGACCCCCCGAGAACAGTGTGACGGAAGAAGAAGAATGGTGCCCGCGAGGAGTGCAGTGCCAGGTCCACTACACTCCCTTGAGTCAAACGAACGCGCGAGCGGCTGTCGACAGTCGAGAAGGGTGGTGGAGATTACAGGAGCGAGGTTGGAGTAGGTGGAGTGAGAGTGGAGCGGAGTCCTAGGGAAGGCGGTGAGGACTAGGAACGTTCGTTTAGACGCCGTGCAAGTGGTGAAACACTTGCACATCTGCTTTCCTTTGTTATTTTGTTGTTTTGTTTCTACATTCGATGGGACCAGCGGGAAGCTCGCATTATGAGCTTCGTGAGGTCACCAATGGGTTGGTCACCACCTTTCCGCTGTCGGCGGGCCCGACAGCACTCCCGCATAGCAGCATTTATATAGAGCGAGCTACATCGGGCAAATGAATTCATCATCATCATCATCACAGCCAACGCTTAAGCCATTTCTCGCCAAGGGGCGGTGCGGAAGCGTCAGAAAGCTTTAGTATAGAAGTTGCAGCTCTTAAGATTTGAGCACGTTTAAGGGAGAGGCCGAGCCCGTCATTGTAATCAATCCAACTGCAAAGAGCTTTCTCTTGGGCAGAATCGAATCGCTGACCATGGGAAGGGCGTGCAAATAGTGATTTTCGTCCTTTCCATCGAGCGCGAAGCCGCGAGTATGGCACGCCGAATTCTCGCGCAATTGCCGAGAGATTTGGATTTTCTTGCTGCTGTAGCTTCTCAATTGCGTGTTCAATCGACGCCTCAGTCTGCTTATTATTGGCAGGCATATTGGTGGTACAGGGCAAATTTGAATTGAAAAACGGAATTCGTGGGGAAATTTTACGTTTGGGGGCATTTTGCGTTTGGGTGTCGGACCCTCGCTTGCGGGGGTTCCGTAATTTTTGAAAAAAATTTACGAGGGGCCGGTTACCCTCTTTTCTGTCGAACTAACCGGCCCCACGTAATTTATTACTAAATTACTTGACCCGCGCACACGCGGGTCTGCCACCCAAACGATAAATAACGCCAAACAATAATTTTCTCACGAAACTCACACCAACCGACTTTGAACCACTACTGCGCAATTAATATGGCTTCTTTAAATAAGCAAATCGAAGAGCGAGTAAAACAAGCGATTGCCTATCTACATGCAGAAGACAAGCCAAATATCGCCAAGCTTGCCGAGAATTCAAGGTTCCTTACCAGCGTCTACGCGCGCGTTGGCAGGGACGCCAATCGCTATTTGATCGCCCAACAAACGGTCGGAAACTCGATGAAAGTGCTGAAGCAGGCCTCATGAGGTGGATAGATCTTAATGATCGTATGGGTCTACCCCTAAAACGTCATCAAATCCTCTCGACCGCTACTGCAATCCTGAGGGAAACGGAACCTGCCGCGCCGGTCCTCAACCACCGCTGGCTAAAACAGTGGCTTGAAAGACACCCCGAATACAAGATTCGCCGCCGCAAAAGTCTTGATCGAGAGCGGTTAAAAGCTCAAGATAGAGATCACACTCTAAAGTGGTTTGAGGGCTACGAGAACGCCATTAGTTCTTACGGTATCCAACGTGAAGATCTGTACAACTTTGATGAATCTGGCTTTCAGATGGGAATCGGAAAAGACCAATGGATCGTGACTCGGGAGCCACGTCGGAAAATCGTTTCTGGAACCGATACAAATCGAGAATATGTGACGGTTGTTGAAGCTGTTTCTGCGGATGGTTATGCGATTCCGCCGTTGATTATTCTAACCGCAAAACGACTTTCGCACCAGTGGTTCGATTTCATCGAGGACGAGCATATTGCTGTCACTGATTCTGGCTATATAAATGATGCTCTAGCATATCAATGGATCCAGCATTTCGATAGATCGACTCGAGCACGATGTAAAGGTGCATGGCGAATGCTCCTGATGGACGGGTTTGGATCACATTTAACGTATGAATTTGCCAAATTCTGCGAGAAGAAGAAGATTCTACCATTCTGTCTACCTCCTCATTCGAGTCATATTCTTCAACCCTTGGATATAGGGGTGTTCAATGTGTACAAACATTGGCATTCTCAGGCAATCGAGGAGGCTACCGCGACTGGCTGCACCAAGTTTACCAAGACTGAATTCCTTGCCGCAATCAACTCAATTCGCCAGAAAACCTTTAAAAATTCGACAATCAGCAACGGCTTCCGCTTAACAGGCATTTGGCCTGTCAACGCTGCTGTTGTTTGCGACCAACTGGTTTCGTATGATCCTCGCAAAGAGCGGACACCCTTATGTTCTACAGAAGATAACTCAACTTGCTCTAACCTTTCCACGCCAAAGAGTATTCAGCGTATTAAGAGACTTGAAAACAAGCTTATAGCTCTTTCTTCTGATCTAAGAAGCTCAAAAAAGATCGTGGAAAAATTGTCGAAGGCCGCACAGACATGCCTATATGAAGTGAAAGAGCTAGAGCGCGATAAGGAGGCTACAAAAGCTGCGACACTTGCACGTCACGCTCGTGCAGATACATCCCGAACTTATTTCTCGACCAGAGGAATCGTCTCTGCAGCCGATTGTGCCAAAATGAAACGGATTGAATTTAAGACAAGTGAGCAAGAAGCGCTCAACAAGCGTAGACGGAAATTTCAGAGAGAGGTGTTACCGCAACTCAAGAGATTTTCCAGGAGGAAACTGCTCCGAGTTCAACTCAAACGTGTCATATACTATGGTTAGATACTGCTCTAATTGTATTCTGTGTTTCTTTCAGAATTAGGTCATATTGGTTGCGTAGCAGCAGTTCAAATTTGGTTGGTGGAATAAAATTATTGTTTGGCGTTATTTATCGTTTGGGTGGCAGACCCGCGTGTGCGCGGGTCGAGTAATTTCTTTTTGGGTTATCTCCATATAAGATAGAGCTATCTAGCCAATTAAATCTAATTCTACTTTTTACCCCCCTATTATAGTTGATTTATCATATTTACTTGATTTATTCCCTACTGCCTAAAGATACTATTACTTAGTGGGTATCTCTTTACTCAATTCTCCCTTACATCCTAGGTTTACCACAGAGCTAATTCATTATGTCGCAAAGTCAGTACTCTGACTTCGCATCCTCTCTTTGTGACGGCGAGATAGACAATCTTAACTATCTTACGACACCAAACCCCCTAGCCACTCTATCTGGTAGTCAATACGCGCTTGATATCTCCGACCAAGACTTTCTCCGACCTCCGCGACCAGTACTCCCCTCCTTTACGCGCGTTGGACCCGACCGAAGGAAGGCCTTTGTTCTCTATGAAAGAATGGCACATAATGAATGGGAAGAATGGTGGTTACAGACTG
The DNA here is from genome assembly GCA_028828275.1 of Penicillium frequentans. NCBI lineage: Eukaryota > Fungi > Ascomycota > Eurotiomycetes > Eurotiales > Aspergillaceae > Penicillium > Penicillium frequentans. The sequence continues at coordinate 1,340,213 of JAQIZY010000003.1, read as the reverse complement.
ATTATGGGAGAAAGAGCAAGATTAACTGGGACTCAACCCGACATGCGGAGATTTGGAGCCAGTTCCACCAGGTTGCCCATAGTATAGATGGTGCACCAAAGGTAATGTGTCAACGATGTGGAGCTATCCTTGAGCATCCATACACAGTTAATCCAAAGGGAAAGGGCAGGTTGCAATACCATGGTACATCCACGATACAAAGACATCTCAAGACAGCAGGATGTTTAAAGGCTGGGCAAGGAAAGGGTAACGAGATTACTAAGTTTCTCAAGAAAGGGGTTTGTTCTGTTCTTACTCCTATATTCAATAGGTTTTTCGGCCGAAATCAGCTCTTAACTAACGTATTTTGGGTACTCCTAGGGAGATGCAGTAGATAATACGCCTTTTTCGCAAGAATCATGGAATGAAGACCTCCTTCAATTCTTAACACTAAATCGGCTTCCACTTTATCTTATTGAGCATCCATCGTTCCATCATCTAATTTCTCGGGCTCGCTGCGCTCCCACACTACCAATAATCCCCTCTACCGATACAATCCGTCGCCGACTAGGAAGTATAGTCAAAGACCGGCAAGAAGGCATACTTCGGACATTACCAATCGGCTCAAAGATATCAATTGCGCTTGACTGCTGGACGTCTCCTTTCTCGCAGGCATTTATGGCTATCACAGGCTATTTTATTGATGCTGATTGGGCTTACCGTGAGGTACTACTTGGCTTTAAGCCTCTTCATGGCTCGCATACAGGTGCGCACCTTAGTAGTGTGCTCCTTCAAACTCTTATCGAGCACAATATTGAAGCCCGAGTATTTGGAATGACCACGGATAATGCATCTAATAATAAGACATTAGTTGCTTCCCTCCAGCAGTCTCTCCAGCAGGCTCTAGGAAATGAAGTGATCATTCCTCGAATTCCATGCCTTGCTCACGTTATTCAGCTCAGTCTCAACCAGCTCCTTGATCGCATCAAGGCAGTTCCACTTAATGACTTAGCTGAGACGAAGTGGACAGAGAAGCAATCTAGGCTAGCCCATCTCAATGCACAACACCAAGTGCGTGAGATATCCTATACCTTGAATAAGGTCCGCTATCTCGCTATCTACGTGAATGCGAGCCCTCGGCGCCGGGAGACATTCTATAACCTCCAGACAACAAACGTGAAGCTGGTGCCTATCCAAGATGTGAAAACTCGATGGAATTCAACCTTCTTGATGCTTCACCGGGCAAAGCGTCTACGTGATATCTTTGCCCCATTCTGTATGGAGTATGACTGCGAGGAGATGCTACTAAATCACGAAGAGTGGCGCCAGGTTGACTACCTTCTTTGCATCACTGAACCATTCTTTGATTATACAACTCAACTTTCAAAAACTCGTGATGTCACAGCGCATTATATCTTTAAGATTTACAACAAACTCTTCGAGCACCTTGAGCAGTCAATGAAACAGCTACGACGAAAGCGCGTTCCATGGAAGCGAGAGATGCTCCACGCGCTAGAAGCTGCTCGGTCTAAGCTTGATGAATACTACTCTCAAACCGATGATATTCAAGGACATCTCTACGCTATCAGCACAATGCTTGCACAATGCTTGCACCAGTGAATAAGTTCAAATTCTTCCTTACAAAGGATTGGGATCAAAAGTGGCGCGATACATATCGCAACTCCTTCCAACAGGCACTTCTTCCATACCAAGAGCAGCTCTCAACGCTTCGCCAGTCCTTAGATGGATCTCGTTCAGTTATTCAGTTAAGCTCAAAGCTTGATAAGATGTTAGATGAGAGTATGGCACAGCCAGACACAGCGACTAATGAACTAACCCAATATCTTGATAGTGGTGCGTTTTAATCTAAGTCTTTACGATATTATACTAACTAGTTACTAGATACGGTTCATATTGGGCCTCTTGCGTTCTGGAGAGAGCACCAAACTCGCTTTCCAGCAATTGCTGCCCTTGCACGGGATATACTCTCCTTCCCGGCAACAGGTGCAGGTGTTGAACCTTTAATACTGCTCGGGATATCTGTCATTATCGCCGAGGAAGGCTAAAGACGCAGACGGTTGAAGAGCTAATGATGTTTCTTTGTACTTCAAGGTTTGATGTAGAAGAGAAGGAAGCGAGGTATCTTGAGAGATTCTTCTCTCATATTGAAATACAAGCAGCGAAGGAAGAGAAAGATGAGAAGCTTGATGAGGTTCAGATAGACCTGATTAGTGATACTGAGGAGCAGGAGCAAGAGCAGGATAAGGAGGTTAATGATGAGATTGGGCTAGATGAGGTAGATGGGCCCCAGCTACCAGCACCTGAGAATAGCACCCAGGTTCGGGCATCAGGACGGAAGCGTAAGACTCGAGAGGATGAGGTCTTTGAGTATTACTCAAAGTGATTATATGTAATTTTTCTTTGTATACAATTTTTTCTCATCCGGGGGCTGACCCCCGATGAACTTTCAATGGAATACACTATTTTCATCCTAGCATACTTCTCTTATTGTAAAGGAAATACGCAATATTACGGGCAAAATCCGCATAATTTATGCGAAAATGAAAAGTCACGAGTCTTGGCATGTCTGTTATGTTTGTGGCCCAAGTTGGGGGCCCAGACCCAGGCTGGGCCCAAGTCTTCGGCCTAGGGCCCAGCACTGGGTTGGAGTCCTGGGCCCAAAACCCAACCCAGTCCGGGTTGAGTTGGGCTTTGCGGAAGTCTACATCCACAATTGTCAACCCCCTCATCTTTGCTTAGTCATACCAATCGACCAATCAGAATGTCCAAATTCTATAATTCTTGAAGATTACCCCTAGCCAGGCGAGCCAAACTTGGCATACCATATGCTTAGAAGCAGGCTCTACATGCTAATTGGTCCCGAACCATCTCTCGCTCTGTTCAGAGAGCATGTATTGATTGATTTATATCCCAATTTGGTCGCCAGATCGACCGTACAACGGTATCAAAGATCCTTTCAGCGAAATATATCCTGCGACATTGATATAAGTAGTACTCCGAAAATGCCGGAGTCGAGGAGGAATATATATCTGGACCCCTTCCAGAACTTCTGTCGGATTCCGACGTACTAGACCATCTGCAGGATGTTCTGCTATGAGTTGGGAACAAAGGAAAGGGCCCTCAGCATCATGTTCGACAAGTTGAGGGTTTGGTCGGCGACTTTGCTAGGATTCAGTTGATGAGAAACGTCAGGAGACTTGGGATGATATGCGGAGTTAAACCTAAATAGGGAATAGGGCTTAGGGCTGAGGAAGCCGAGATTACGTCATGAATCCGGAAGTGTCACAATTCACATATATCACCCAATCTCGCTATGACGGAGGGGGTGATATAAGTGGAAGTTGACTGTAATATATATATGGATCGTGATTTGAGAACGTTCCGTCTTTACGAATTAATGTATGAATTGCCTCTGCCCATTCGCCTCAAGCGACGGAATTTGAATTATACTTTCGACACTGGAAACGACACCTGCATTATAGTGCAAGAAGGATTATCCAAAGCCACGTTCGCGCTGCTATTTGCTTGGATTAACGAACAGACATGGGAAAGGCGGAAATGGCGCGAGCAAGAACGGCGATAACAACAGCCAGTGCCAAGGAGCTCCAGCTATGCTTCGATGCCATAAAGTCTAGTCCCTTGAGACTTATCATCAAAATGGACTGCTGGCCGTCATGCTACGGCGAGTTGATTCTTATGATTAGGACGAGAGGGGAAAAAGACATTGTGGGGAGCCGACAAAGGGACAGCGTTGATAATTACCCGGATTCTGATTAGGCATTGTCTTACACAAATCAAATTTAGCTGACCACAGCACAATCTGGTCATGCATGCTAGCTAGATCATCAAACCCCTCGAATACGAATACACCCTTGTACATCAGCAGGATACAAATGTTAGCCATATGTACTAGCAATGGAGACCATACCGACCAAAAAGATTTTCATGTTTTCCTACATTATACGCTTGCTCGTCAGTTCATTGGCTGGTGGAGCACTACTCGCGGGGAGAAAAAAATCCTTCCCGGGCGGAGGTCATGTGGGAATTTCACAAGGGGCAGGGAGATCTTTGCCCCCTCCCCCCGTAGCGTCTCTTGATCGAAATTCGCGCGTTGATTACGTTAAATGCCATTGCGACCCCGAATCAAAGCACCCTCATAATCATAAAATAGACTGCATTGTCCCTAGACCGGTGAAATTCGCCCTCTGATCGTGAAGAGCCTTTTGCCTCTTCAAAACGACTTTATTATGGGCGATATCATAATAACACCAGACCCAAACATTTATCTTCCCTCAGCAGGCGGTTACGAACCAGAGGACTGGAGATCGGAGACCACCTCGATTGCTTCTCATTTGTATAAAGGGATTATGGAGAACGGCAGAAGATACCAAACCCTCAGAGAATCTGACTATTTCAGCCCCTCCGATGAACGGCAGTTTGAGACCTATGAAATGGGACATCTTGCATGTCTTCTTATGAATGCAGATGGGGCAAATCCATTGTTCCTCTCGCCAGTGCCCTCTCCAAAGCATGTGCTCGACGTTGGGACCGGGCAAGGCTCATGGGCTATTGATGTGGCAGATATGTTCCCCAGCGCTGTTGTCCGTGGCGTGGATCTTTTCCCACCTCCTGTGAGCTGGATTCCACCTAATTGTATATTTGAAGTAGACGATGTGCTGCAGCCATGGACTTGGTCACAAAAGTTTGACCTTATCTACCTTCGTCATGGCATTGGTGCTTTTACGCCAGACGAATGGGACTCGCTTTATAAGCGATGTTATGACAATCTCGAGCATGGTGGTTGGTTTGAGCAGTTTGAAATGAACATCTGCTGCGAGTGTGATGACGGAAGCATACCTGCTGATAATGTTCTTTTCACCTGGGGACCTCGATTCTTCGCCGCCGGTGACAAACTTGGAAAGTCGCTTGACATCACAAAAACAATGCGCTCTTCCATCGAGAAAGCAGGATTTACCGATATCCATGAGAAGGAAACCAAGTGGCCTATCGGTGCCTGGCCAAGAGATAAAAGCTTGAAAGAGGCTGGCTTGGTCAATGTACAGCATTGGCTGGCTGGTATGGAGGGTTACTCAATGTATCTACTCACGAAGTATGGAGACCCAGTGCCATGGACCAAGGAGGAGGTTTTAGTTTATGTTGCTGAAATGCGGAAAGCACTCAAAAACCCGCGATTCCATGCTTATCAGCGCGCAAGGAGAATCTGGGCCAAGAAGCCGCTTCAAGGTCAGATTCTGCAAGCTGACTCGCCAAACACATAAGGGAACACCATTCGGATTCGCGACACTGTCGTATTGAAGGAGAAATTGATGTCTTGTCTTTGCTTGAAGAATTGAAGTCAGCTCTAGTTCTCGATGCATGAGCTCAAATGCCTCGAAGGTTGTCGGAGATGTCGGCGAGGCCGATGAACGCGACTGTCCTGCGAGTTACACTCCTAAGAATTTCTCAAGCAGAGACTGCCTGCCATAAAAAGAGTTGCACGCGGTATGAATTGGTCCCCGAGTGTGTCCAGGACATCCCGATTATCAATCCATTTGCCACGTCCACACGTAGCGTACTTCCATATAGCAGCGACATATTTTTTTTCAATTGAGTAAGATCCTGGGAGTGGATTAAGTTCTTGACTTGAATTTGTTTTGAAAGGAAAGGAAAAGACACGATGTGCAGCTAGCTTGAAGGCATTTTCGTCAATCTCCGTGAAAATTTTATATTAAACTCATAGCTCGCAACTATGAAAATGAGCAATGTTCATTTTTATGAGGCTTGGAAGTTCTGTATATTCTCACCTCTCTAGCCTCTCCAAGCTCAAAAGAGGTGAAGGTAAACATGTATGTTGTCTTGCGCAATTTGAGCACGCAGGACAATGAATGCCTGTCCAATCGCCTTCTGGAGTCTTTCTTTCAACAACCAGACCGATATCATGGGAAGGGTTCTGAACGTTTCTACAACATTTCGCAGAAAGCCTGGTACGCAAAAGTTCGAGCTCAACCACGTACCATTGCGCACACCGCAGTCGGCCCTTGACAAGAAGGTTCTCTATCCCAATCGGAAGCCTCCGCAAGGAGGGAATTATCATAGAAGCCTAGAGTTTGTCGGAAACTTTTTGTTGGATTTCACCAGCCCAGATGACCCAGACCTCCGTCTTGACGAGATGCAGCTAAAGCTTTACCGAAAGCTTTCCTTCCAACCAATATTCGAGAATGGCCGAAATGTATACAAGCTCGCAAGGGCCCCTCCACTTGAATGTATCACGAGCCAGCTCTTTTGGAAAACGCCAAACCTTATTGCATCGGGGATTATCGGTAGTTCACAGCATTGAAGCGAAGCCACATTTCTCACCAAACAACGGTGTCTCGCCTACAAAAGATGAAGTTGTGATGGGAGGCAGCAGGAACCCGAGCTCCAGCGTGTCTGACCTGGATTGATGTTTGCATGGATGAGTTGCTTTGATTATTGTGAGGCTTTTCTTGATAGGCTGATTGTTGATGTATGCTCATTATGGATAAAGTTATGTTTACACCTTCCTCACGTATATGGTATTGAAGGATGACGTCAGTACTCTGACTCCTCGGCAATATCAGTACCCAGGCTACCATTGCTGCATAAATTGAATATTGTTCAAATAAGCCAGCACCAATTTCAGATACTTTTAAAAAATAAATATGCATCATAGAGCTCTATAAATTCGTTTTGAAATTCTCACAAGAGCCCGATGCATGGTGAAATGGCGTTCAAGTAGAAGAGTGATCAATACTCTGCATCTCTGTTAAGTAATATCTCGATAATAGGGTGGCGACCCTGCAGATATGACACTGATAATGCACTTTCGCCCTGTTTGTTTCTCGCGTTAAGCCCAACGCCCTCAATTTCCAGCGGCCTGCTCACCAGGGCAGTATTATCATCACGAGCTGCAGCAAGAGGCATGTATTCCCCTTTATTCTGTTTTGGCAGTTAACATTGAGTCGGCTCTCATGAAGAAAAGTTCAATGACCGAAGTTGAACGAGTCTGAATCGCAAGCCCAAGGGGGATCATCTTCGCCTTCGTCAGCTGCATTTATTCGAATACCATCTGCTTGCAGCAGGAATGCCACTATTTCATGAAATCCTCGATATACGGCAGCTCCAAGAGGGCTCTGTCTCCATCGCCGAGGATGTTGGGATCCGCGCGAGTCGCACCTATCTATGCAAGGTTACAGGAGACCATCCGGAGATTGTTGCGAAAGCAGGCAATATACAGTGCTGTTGTTCGCAATAGTGAACTGACCAGATAGCCTTTGGCATTAACATCCATTCTGCTGTCTTTCAGAAGCCGCTCGCTCACATCGTCGCGCCCCGGGTGCATAGATAGCAAGAAATCAGTGTTGTGGCATGATAGAAGCAGGTCCACTGCTTTGATTGATTCTTGTTGTAATAGATTGATTGTTATTTTTAATCACAAGGAGACATGATGCTATATATACATCGAGAAGATCAAGCTGATTAGAAATCACTTGATTCTTCGTATACAGTACATACTACGGGATTAATTCCGAAGGTCCGGCTTGGTTCCCAACCTGCACCAGCCTCATATCACAACAAGACCACATTTTTAGTATTCAGAGCACTCATTCCCGCCACTGCACAATTGTTCAAAACACCAAATTATAGCCGTTGTGATTGAGGCTGGCGTAGATCAAGGATTTAGACGAACTGTCGGAATCCAATTCCGAATAGTCTATACGGTGATGATGATGATGATGATGATGATGATGATGATGATGATGATGATGATGATGATGATGATGATGATGATGATGATGATGATGATGATGGTGATGATGATGATGATGGTGATGATGATGGTGATGATGATGATGATGATGATGATGATGAATTCATTTGCCCGATGTAGCTCGCTCTATATACATGCTTTCCCTACTTTATCAGCCTCGTCCAACCGCAAAGGCATTTTACATTTTCGACATCCTGGAACTCAATTCGCTTCCCAACTGTTAGTTGAGTTTTCAAACTGGTCCTTAGAAAAACAACGACCATCAAGAACGCGAAATAACTTATAACAAATGCCAGAACTGCACGAAGAGTGAAACAGAAGGAAATCACTCAAGCAAGGCAGTCGCTGCAATTGACATATCACTGCTCACGCGACTGCCAAGCAAACTGAAAAGACACAAGGAGATATGCGCGCAGCTTGCCCAATTAGAGCTGAAGCGCAAGCGAGACCAATAGAGACAATACGCACCCTCGCGCTGGAAACAACATGACGCGCGACCCCCACCTTTATATACGCGTATTGAATACTGACGAGCTAAGGAAGCGGCCAATTACTGCTATGACCTTTTGAGATAGGCTGGTTCATCATTCAGGTATTTGTATGGCATTCGAACGAAATTCGAACACAGGGGGTCGTAGCATAGATTGCATATGGTAACGCTATCAAGAAAAGTACACATTTCACAGAGCAGTGTACAATAGCTGCGGGGCTGCATATGACCAAGGTCGTGAACAGCCTGAGGAGAGGTTATAATAATAACAATAGTAACACGGTAGTTGGTTGGCTGGTTGTTGTCATTTACCCTAGCACCTCGCATCGAAACCGATATGCAGGCCACTTCAACTACATATGTCCCTGTACGTACATGGAGTGTTCCACAAAACAAACTTATCGCCTCGTCAGGGCCTGCCGTGGCCTAGTTGCCGTTTCCACTGTTAGGCTACCCCGTGGCGCGCGACCATGGAACCGTTGTGACGCCTCGACAAAGTCTAGCACAGCCAGGGCCGTCTTGACCTCGAGACGGTGTCTGGTTTATCTCTCTCACCTTGTTTTGAGCCCCCTATACCCCTCGCCCTTTATACACCTTCAATCTTGGGAAATCGACCAGTAGATGGGTGACTGTAAGACCGTTTTGCGGGGTGAGGTGGTCAATGGCGTCCTGCATAGGCGGATCGTTGATCTAGCCGTGTTGCGAGCTAATAGATCAAACCCTCCCCCCTTCCTCCCCGAACCGCCGATATGTGATGAAGTTCGACAAAACAACTAAAGCTTGTCTCGCACCTCTTTATCCGTGAATTTAATGGCTTTCCGTTTTCGTTTTTAATCGGCGTATGTTGTTGCCGAGGCCGTCCCACATCATAGGAGCAAGCGTGTTATCCTCCCAAGGCGACGATGGGCCCGTAGGTTGCCCGCCAAATGAAAGCGAAAGTCTATAACCCGATGGCTCAACAAACCTCTGCGGAGGCGGTAACAATGACGGATCAAATGGTCCAGCACCGGCATTGGTAGCGTTGGATGATTGACGAGTGTGAACATGTGTATCAGAGCGCCGGTGAACCATTGGAGCTTTCGTGTGGGTAGACTCAGTGCTAGGAAGGCGATCTCGAAATATTGGTCCGGGATCATGGGTGGCGGGCGAGTTCATAGCGTTACCGTCGACAGAGCTTCCGTCGCGGTAGACTGTTGGGAACTTCGTGCGGAAGCGGTCGCGGAGATCGGTCCCTCTGCGATGGCTCAGATTGAGTCGCTTGTCCTGTTGGATGAGGGTCCATTGGAAGCCGTGGATAGCGTAGCCCTTGAGTAGTGCCTCGTCTTCAGCAGTGGTGAATGGCCGGCGCGAACGACGTTTAGACTTTATTGAGACATAGGGCTCTGGGATGCCAAGGGGTGGATTTGTCTGGTATTTGCTGGAGCATTCTGCACCCTTGGCTGAGGGCGACTGCCGAGTGGCCGGATTGCCATTCACTGATTCCGTCTCTGGCTTTATAGGTGGCGCGCTAGTTGATGGCTTCCGGGTGCTCAAGGCTGGACTTCCTAGCCCAGAATTCGGCTCAAACCACGGAGTTGTCGGAGAATGGAGCGGAAGGCGAATGGTGCTGGGGGTTTCATCGGATGTCTCAGCTTGGGATTTGAGAAAAGCACTGGCCAGGTTATCACGCAATTGCTTGGTTGCTTCATTCGGATCAGATGCGCTGTTTGGATTAGCAAGTGAAGTATAGTTTTCTGCAGTTATTGACTTGCCGATATGCCCAAGGACAACAGACCCGGAACCTTGTTCTAAAATGAGTATCAGTGACAGGAGTGGGGCAATTGTCATGTTTCATACCGGTCTTTTAGGTTGGAAGCCGTTCGCTTGTTGAAGTTGAGTTCTGGCTGTGCCAGTACCGCTGTCCAATTGCCAATTCCGCACTTCACCACACCCCGAAGGAGATCATTCGTCTCCTCTTCCGTCCATTTCCTCAAATTCTTGCGAGATCGTCCACGAGTTTTGGGGGACAAAGGTTCACTGGCAAGAGTCGACGTTATGTCATTCGTGGTGCGCTCTTTTTCATCAGAAATCAAAGACTTGTTTATTGGATTTTCGGATGCAGTCATACGTTCGTCTTCATAATCATGTAAATCACTGTTGTGGTCATCAAGGGTCGCACCGAGAAGCTCCTCGATCCTCGCTTCTCTCCGCTCCATAGATTGACTCTCTGCAAGAGTACTATTAGCAGAGACTATGGCAGGATCGACCGCGGCATCTTCACGAGACGGCTTCGTCCAAAGCTGCGAGATTGAGCCTGCCTCAATGGGAGGAAGGATAGCAGCATTGGGTGGTGGTTCATTCAGTCCATTCAAAATAGCAAAGGGGCCAAAGGGAGGAGGACGCTGCTCTTTTCGTACTGGTGGAATGGGGAGCTGCAGGTGCTCACTTAATGACTCGGGGGGTCCTAAGCGGCGGCGTTTGCGCGTGCCGTGGAGAGGACCGTCGTCAAACGAGGAAGAGAATGGGAAGCGTTCCAGCGCACGCAGGTTTACAAAGGCCGGGAGAATTGGCTTGAGTAGTGGCTCCACATTTGATTGAAACTCTGTGGCAGACTTAGCCTTTTCAGTTCGTGCAGCATTGAGAAACTCCGTCATTGTTGGCAGATCGATCCACTCTGGAAATTGTGGGGGCATTTCCACCGGTCAAGGTGGATTTGGAGATGCTGTTGGATTCCCTGCTTCCGCTTGTATTTGGCTCTAGGTATATGGAACGCTGAGCGTACGAGATGATAAGGTTCCCGCAGCGGAGCGATGCGCAGGGATGGGGAAGTTCGCGAAGTAAAGATTCGTCCAGGGGCCGTGAAACGCCACCGTGATCCATGCTTATTCATCAAGGGAGGGAGACCTGTTAGTTACAATAAGAAGAAATTACAATGACCGGGAGATTTACTAGTATATAGCCATAAAAGTGGGTCCAAACAAGCGAAGTGTTACCATAACTGTGGATTTACCATAATCGGACGTACCATAAGCGAGAGTTGACTGTACAACTTTACATGCTGTTTTATCGATGACTTCTATTGAGCACCCACCACGTCGATAACATCCAATATTAACTGTAATTTGTAGATGAACACGCCTACTGTTTACTTTTGCATGACTATTTCTTTATAGTTCATTATGTTGATAGAGTAATCATTGAAAAGTCTACAGGTTGACGGAACAGAGATGAATCATCAATTTTATCCAGCCAGAAAAGGAAAGGCGTCAAGAAATTATGCATATGCAGGTTCATGCGGGTCGATGGAGGTTGAACCTCAACGAACCTCTGGAGGTTAATGGGCGGTTGGAGGTTAGGAAGAATGGAACCTCACCTCTTGAGGTGAGGTTCGAGGTTCCGGGGTAGGGACCCATGCGGAGGTTCAAAGCCAGGTCTAATCAAAGGTGGTGTAGAAAAACCATCGGTTGAAACTGCCTCAACAATAGTCACATATTCTCGATTTGTGCGATTTCCAGCCACAATTTTTCGACGAGGATCACGAGTAATAATCCATTGATCCTTTCCAATACCAATTTGGAAACCAGTTTCATCGAAATTGTAGAGGTCTTCTGGTTGAATTCCGTATTGATCAATTGCAGCTTGATATCTTAAAAACCATTCTTGAATTACTTTTTTATCTTGTGCAAGAAGACGTTCAATATCAAGGCTTTTCCGACGTCTCGTACGATACTCAGGGCGTCGCTCAAGCCACCGTTTTAACCACTTTTCTCCAATTTTAGGAGGTTCGGATGGGTTGGATTGTTGTAGAATTGATATTGCAGTTGCAAGAATTTGGGCTCGTTTAACTGATTTTCCGTTTTGATCATTATAATCAATCCAATCACATAAAGCCTTTTCTTGCGCTAGATCAAGCTTTCGACCGGTGTAACAGGGTTGAAATTTCGATTTTCTTCCATTCCATCGGGCCTTAAGCCGCTGGTAAGGTACGTTGAACTCTCGTGCTGTTTTGGCAATATTTGTTCGTGATTGAGCGTGAAGATCCTCAATTGCCTTCTCAATCCGTTTCTCAATTCTGAATTCATAGAGCTCATATTGGTGGTGTGGGAAGAAATTGAAGGAAAATAGTGGAATTTAGGAAGAAAAGTTCGTTAAGGGGGCAATGTTCGTTTGGGTGTCGGACCCCGAACTAGCGGAGGGTCTGTAATATAATTAAAATTTATTGTAATTTATGTAAGGGCCGGTTAGCATCTCGAAGCCGCTTAGCTTATTCGCTTGTTGACGACTTCCCTTTTGCTTCTTTTTCTATCTCTTGAAAACGATGTTCACCCAAGTGATTAAGGTCAAGCACGAGTAGTGCGCACTAAATGCCGATCTAAATTCTATGCTAACGCCTTCTTACACTTTTCCACACGTTTCAGAATATGTAAAGGGCAGCTGTGGTGCCCAGCCCATTAAGAAAAATCCACTTGCTTTGGTAAATTATATGGAGCCATGTTCGCAGCTATGATTTTTTAACCGAGAAGAGATAACCCTAGGATTCTGCGAGGTTTATAGGTGGGCAATCTATGGCCCCATCACCCTTTGATTGGCTCTCGTACCGTCGTACACTAAACCCAAATAGACCAAATATGGCACTTATTATACAACGAATTCCATCCACTCGCGCTATGCATAGCCTACTCGAGCAAAAGGTCACTGAGTCTAGTTAATAATAACCCAGGGGATGCAATATTCATGGCTTGGAGAAATTTGGCTATTTAAGTCCCAGCCACTCCCAGCTTCAGTCCAGACTCCTACTTCTTCAACTACAACACCTCTTCGCGATTACTCCCACTGGGATATCGTCTTGATTCCGTGACCCAATCTCAATTCCAACATGAGCGACTCCAGCCAACACATTGATTTTAAGCTCTATCGATACACACCTTCTGTCGTCGCCGCTGCGATCTTCATCGCCTTATTTATCATAACGACTGTCTTCCATCTTTGGCAGCTTATCAAAAGCCGCTCCTGGTACTTCATTGCATTTGTCCTGGGAGGGATATGTAAGTACCTCACAAAACAAGACCTTGGCTTAGGGGGAGACTGGCGTCGAGCGTACCATGCTAACTATAACGACCTAATAGTCCAGATAATCGGATATATAGCACGAGCATTGTCACATGCGAACACCGAGAGCGTGCCCATCTATTCAATCCAAACTATCCTCATTCTACTGGCACCACCGCTGTATGCTGCATCTATTTATATGGTTCTCGGGAGGCTGATCCTGCATCTTCGTGCCGAAAGCTACAGCATAGTACCATTGAAATGGATGACAGGCATTTTCGTGACGGGTGATGTGATAGCATTTATTATGCAGGCAGCAGGTACGTCCCTCCCACACTAGCATTGTGGAAATTGTTCCCAAATACACCATGCTTACAAGGATTGTTTCCAGGAGGAGGAATCATGGCGAGCGGTACAATCGACGCAATGAAAACCGGAGAACATATCACGATTGGCGGTCTCTGTGTGCAGCTGGTATTCTTCACATTTTTTCTGCTCACGTCAGTTATTTTCCATGTCCGCATCCGCTCAAGGCAGACCCAGCAGGCAATTGAAGCAAGACAAGACCACAGCCTGTGCATCATCCGCAGCTGGCAGTCCGTTCTTTGGGGGCTGTACATCGCCAGCATCTTGATTTTGATCCGATCAGTTTTTCGTCTCATCGAATATGCACAAGGAAACGATGGCTATCTTATTAGCCATGAAGCTTTCATGTATGTTTTTGACGCGACGTTGATGTTCTTTGCAATGGTGGCGATGAATGTGCTGCACCCGTCTGTAATATTGTCCTCAGCCCGTAAGGGTGGTCGTGGCTCGATGGAAGCTTTGAGATCTTTGTCGCGGGCACAGTAAAGATCTTGAGTATAATCCTTGGGGTTTAGGATTCTGAGAAGAGGAGCGATCAGGGAGGTAGAAGGTTTGAGGGACCTGTGTCAATTTTGTGCCATTAATCAGGCTTGGCTTTGAATTTGGACGATAAGAAGTTTTAGTATCTATATCCAAATCTATCTTGTATAGACAGTCTCCGGATGTAACCTATTAGTCCCAAGATTTCAATTACCCAGTATCCCCTAGATTTCACTCACATCATTCAAGCCACATACCTTCCTTGGCCAAGTAACCCATGTCTTGAGATCTAAAGGTAAAAAGTCTGTAATTTCGGCGAGAAGTGCTTTGTGCCAATCATGTAAAAACCAATAGCCATTGAGATGATGCAGAATTACACAGTAATGTGCTAGAAGCACCAATGAAAGAGGTGTCAGTTGCATGAAGAGGCGAATGGAATCCCGCTGCAGTATGATAGGCCACACAAAAGCCGCCCCGGGTTCCAGTGGTTGGCTGGCGGTACGCATAAAGCGAAATGCCGTCCCCAGCTTTGTCAAAGCATCCAGGTACTTGTTCTGTTCCTGGGGTTCTCTCTCTCGATTTCGGACGAGATTTACCAAGTCAGCAAACGGCGGTTCTTCGGCCAAGGTTCGGTCGATATTGTCGTGACTTGGGTATGCGTTAGTCTTGGGTTCAGATCAGACTTGTTTGTGCACGTGTTGTGACAATGGTACCTTGATAGATCACCCACGAGGCGGTAATCATCGTGAAGTAAGGAGCTTAAGGGGCTCTGATAAATCTCGCCACGGTATGGTGCGAGAATAGATTCTACCCCTCGGCACATATTGAAAATTTTCATCAGCATCTCAACGTGGGATGCCAAGTTCTCCCGGCCTGGTTGTGAGCCAATTTCCAAAGTAGATTGCGCGCAGACATGAATAACCATCAGAGATGAAAGTCCAAACAATGGCACACAATTCTCTGTTGATATGTTGGCAAGCCTCTCCCTAAAGCGAGCAAGAGATCTATGCAGATGATATGTAGATAGGTCTGCGTAGTCACGCCGTTTCTCGCAGCTCGATAAAATGCGGCTCGAGAAACTCAGATCTAAAGCAGAAATTGCGAGCAGGCCATGCATAAGGTAGTCACATGAATAAGCCTCCTTAGGAAGTGAGATAGCCCAAACATCCTGGATGTCGTTGCGATAAGAAAGCGTCCTAGCGACTGATGTGCTGAAATGATGCATCAGCTCAAGGTCCCGGGATTCAAAATCTGCATTTCTAGCCAAATCACATAGAGGGGGTCCTGGAAGAGATTCCACCGCGCCAATCACTAAAGTGAACGGCCTTTGACCTGCTCCGGACATTGATGGCTTTGGGCGAACTTGGCTCTGTATTTGCTGTCCCAGGTCCGTCACAAAGATGCAGTTACTCTGATACTTGATACAGTTGTGACAAGGCTGCTGCTCATTGCACTGCAGGAGAGATTGATGAGCTTGTAGCAACGCGTGGACATGGGGCTACGGTTGAATACCTTCACTCTGCGTCTCTTGCATTCGGTGCAGCCATTACGCGATTTCCGATGAGGTCTTCGAAGCGACATGATGACTTCGGGTCTCGTCGAATGAACGAGAAGCAGATTATCACGGCCGACGGACTGGAACCCCGACCAACGTCATGTGACTACTGTTTCAGTTAGGCCTCGCCTTGCCTCAGTGCCTCAGGCAACAGCATTGGGGCCGGAGCCACAAGTCACGTGATCGAATGGCAGGGGGTGTTTGGAAACCATGGTGGCATCCGGGCCAGCAACTGAAAGGAGTCGAGAAAGATCCATTCCATGTGAACGGCAAGCACGTAATTTGATCGATACTGCGAGAGACGGCGCAGATTTATAAAACCATGCATGAGATCTCCCAGACCTCGGAACAACTGATATGGCCAGGCAGTGATGCCTGAAATGAAAAGGTAGATGGAACCTTGCCGGCTGAAGTTGGTCCAAAGGCGGTAGCACTCGGTAACTGGCTTTGCAATGTCAGTCAGGCCAGATTTGCCGAGCCTGCAGACTGCACGGTATGGCTACCAGATGTGGCTTCATGTCACCCTCATTTGCACACGTCGCTCCACTGACAGAACATCAAGTACCAGCAGGCGCATTCTTGGAAGCGCCACTTGGTGGTCAAGTCCAATCGACCCGTGAAAAGAGCTAGTCTATCATCTCATTGCCTGAGATGATTCACTGTGCTGAAGCTTTACTGAAGTTCCAGCTTTCGTCTTGTCTCGATCGCGTGCCTCTGTTCAAGCATAAGCAAAGAAGCAAAGAATCCGCTGGTATACCATTGCTGACACTGAGTATATGGCAAGCTGCGATGCACGTGTGCTTGCTTACTGCTGAGTGTTCGTGGAGTTGGTAGAGGTTAGTCGCGCAGCAGCTGGACAGATTAGCAGGAATAATAACGTTCGCCAGCTGAGCTGCTTCTCGAGCAAGAATGTCAAATGGTGTCAGCGCTCGCCCGTCATGGATGAAAACACAGCATTGCATCTCCAAAGCGAGAACGGTTGGCATTGGCACGCCCGTCCACCGGTGCTTTGCAAGGGAGACTGCTCTCACGCGACGGCAAAGGCAGTGACGTCGTCCCAGACGCGGAGGCCGCATTGTTTACGCGACATCCCGCGGAGCTGGTCCGCACATGACAGTGGCCATTTGAAACAAGTCAGTCGATATCAGATCGAGAAGATCTCCCCACAGCTCTTCATACTCGACTTTAGTTGATGCTCGGCCCGTTCTGGTGGCTTCCGGCTGACAATACAGCCCATGTATTGGTCGCTCTGCCGGTCTCAAGTTTGAGTCAATCAATGCTTGCTCTAGTTGACTCTTACAATCGCATCGGATCTCTCTCTCTCATAAGTGATATCACAGCTGTAGCCGACTGAAACGACCATGGAGCATCGTCAAGCAGATGTATCTGATTTCCTCTTGGCTCCCGGCCGACTTCCACGAACCACTCCCACGAGCCCAATCCCACAAGCCAACGCCCACAAGCTAATTCCCACAAGCCAGCTCGCACAAGCCACTACCCACAGCCAACTCCCACAAGCCAACGCCCACAAGCCAACTCCCACAAGCCAACTCCCACAAGCCAACTCCCACAAGCCAACTCCCACAAGCCAACTCCCACAAGCCCACTCCCACAAAGCTGACTTAAGACCGACCAAGTTCAGCCATGGCACTGACTTGAACCAGACAACCGTGGCGGTCAGTCCTTCGTGAGCATGTTGCTCAGCATGCCCTTTCGATTGAGAAACTGGCAACGCGTACCTCGAAATGAGCTGCATATCCGGAAAATGGCAGTCAAACGCCTGCGGCGGTGTTGGCGTGCTTTGGGTTTCGCACGGAGGCACATTCTGCTGGGCACAAGTTAGCAAATACCTCAGAAAAGGAACTCTTGACTCACGTTTTACCGATGATTGATCAGCGTTTTGACGGGCGATTGAAAATTGGATGACGGATGCAGTATTCAAATCGAATAAACTCATTTTGGCACTGCCCAATCACCAGGTGACCTTTTGGAAGGCCTGGCAAAAGAGCCAATGCTCAACCTTTGGGCCTCAAGGCAGACGATGTTTGTGATGATCCCCGCCTCAATCTACACGATGAGGGCTGCTCATTTTGGGGAGCGGGAATATCAAGGGCTCCAGGAGCGTATGGCATATGATTTGGTCGCCCTTGATCATCCAGTCGCCCATGTGTAGTGTGAGGACGGTCTTCATAATTGGCGTCTCGGCTGAAAGTACCAAGTTGTCGGGATTGGCGAGGGACGCTCGGTGTCGGAATTTGACTTTGAAGCGCCAGGTGAATTGGCATTCCTGCGCAGTCAATCTTATGCTCTCAAGCTTGCGCGCCGAATCCAAGACGATATATCCGTGACTCGTTACTCTCAACTAGTGAGCATCTCTCTCTCTCTCTCTCTCTCTCTCGCCAAAACGGGTTGGTTGGCCGCAGTATCGCATTAAGCAGAGCGGTTGCCGCCCTGATTGTGCTGATTAATCGTCTTGCAATCGCGCCTACAGTCGCGCCGAATTCTCAGCAGTCTGATACTCAGGAAATTCATCTGGCACTGCTCTCCTCGTCCATGCCGGTTGGTGGTGCTATGGGATGAGAGGCGGATCGTTGGAGCAATTCGAGCGTTTGCACCGTGTGCCGTCGAGTTGTTCCGCGCTTGGCAAGTGCGTCTCACATAATGTTAGTATACTTCCAGCTAAATGGAGTTCACTCACAATTTATCATCCTCGACCTTACACCTCTTCAGCCCGTATATAATGCGCCACAAAAGCTCTTTGTCCGTGGCGGCATGGGTTTGTAGACTTATCCGGAACACTGATTCAATTCTCAGCTCTCGCGATATTGGCGGCGTGTGCGTTGATACGAGATGGGCTGCAAGGTGGCAGTCTATCATAGCCTGAAGCATGGATCATTTGCTCGAGGTGTGCTTGGAGGCATGCCGAGGCATGTCCTACTGGGCAAAATATTAGTGACTGGATCAGGAAACGACTTCTGACTTACCTTTCCAGGTACAGATCTGACAGTTGTGCCACCCTTGTAGTCTTGACGCGAGGTGGTTGAGTGCGGATGGGCTGGTCGCAAGTTCGGTGTTCAGCGCAGTCTCGTGTGGTATTGGGCTGGCCGGGACATAGCTGCACAAGACAAAGTGTTCATGCTGTCATGCTTGAAAGAAGCCCGGAGAGGCAAAGTTCGGTCGGCTTGGTGGCCAGGCTCATAGGAGTCATACATGCGGGATATGGTGATGCGGTTAAGACTTGTGACCGTGGCCCGAGCTGATAGGCACGAGTGATGGCGAAACATCAACGGGCAACAGAACTGGATGAATTTACCGGTCGGGAGGTGTATGATCTGTGTCAGTGGGTAACGAGCACCGGCACCGAAGATCAAAGGCGAGGACCTTATCTTGGGTATCAGGGATCTGTGAGAATATTGGGGTCTGTCCGCATATGATGCTATGCTCAAGATACGGGCTCATAGACCTTTGTCGTGCGAATTCCTCCTTCGGGGGCGTTGAACGTTGTATGAAGAAATGCGCTCGTCAACGCTTCTAGTGTGCCACGCAGAACGGATCGAATGACTTTTTTTTTTTTTTTTTTTTTTGGCTCAGTGGTAACATCCAGTCGTCAAAGGCACCATGTGCACAATGGATCATGAATTTTGATACGCGAAGGAGACGGAAATTGGCAAGCTACCAATGGAGACGTCTCGCGCACTTGGAAGAGGCAGGAGGGAACGCAACACTTCGTTGAATGTGACGCAAGGACTTTGTCTCCAAGTGTTTTCGTCTCCAAGTGTTAAGCAGCAGTCACTTCATACACCTGTCACATGACCGTAGAGAGCTGGCGCTATCGCTGGTCCTGCACGAACGGGATGGACGACATGCCTGCGATCTGTTGTCGCCAAACAGTCGCATATCTCTCCGAAAGAATCACTGTCATCGAAAGCGATGACTCTCTACCCTCGGAAACAATGAGACCAGATTTGACAGGACCAGGCAAATGGCAGAAAGCGACAAGCCTTTGCTGAGAATCAGCTTGATGAGAAGCGTCAAGCAGCTTTGGATGATATGTAGACAGAAACCTGAACAAGGAAGTAGGGCTTAGAGCTAAACAAGATGAGATTGTATCATGAGTTTGGAAGTCTCATAAATAAAAATCACTCGATTTCGTTGGGACGGACGGGGTTGGTATAAGTAGAAGTTGACTGTACTTGGATGAAACGATGAACAAGTCTGTTTCAAAAATTCATCGCCGCAGTTGACCAATTCTTGAGTTTGACACACTGATTCAATATGGTAGCCTGTATTCTCAGGCTGTAGGATTGCGAGCGACATAAATCCTCATACTCGCCATAATTATCTGTTCTCTGTGCTATGTACCTCTGAGAATGAAGCTCAGGCTATCCTATCGAATTGACCTAACTAGGTATGCCCGATCATGATCAAAGTTCATACTTGTTCTGTATTTGGACAAGATCACAATACGCAGAGACCCTTGCCCATGGAAAGCTCACCGTGTAAACGTCATAATCGCCCCCACGGAAATTCATCAAGAGCCGGTAAATTCCCTCTCATCCGCTCTTCACAATCAGGGCTATCAAGTCATGTTCGCGAAAATTTCCAAAAAATTTTCGTTCCAGTGTCCAGCATTAGCTTAATATATCTTCAATCATGAACACTGAAAAAATCCAAGAGGAAGGCCCTGCTTTGGAGCAACTTGATCATGATGGGGATGTTGTTCTTGTCGTCCACGGCCAGCCGCCATGTCCAAAAAGACACTTTCTTGTATCATCAAAAGTTCTCAGTCTTGCCTCACTGGTATTCCGGAAGTTATTTGCCCCAAAATTTCTCGAAGGAAAACAAATGGCGAACAACAAGTGCACTGAGATCGTTTTGCACGATGACGATCCTGCTACCATGAGTACTCTTCTTGCCCTTCTTCATCATCAGGGGCCGAAAGAGGCAGTCACAATGGAAGCGAAGAGACTCGCCGCGTTGTCCATACATTGTGATAAATACAACTGCTTTGAGGCATTCCGACCGTGGATAACATATTGGTTTCATCAAATCGAATCATCACCATCAGTGGAGGAATATGGCCTACTTCTTTTGGCCGCTCATTTCTTCCGTGCTTCAGACGTATTCTCCGAATATTCTCTGAAAGCCCAATTGAGCCTAGAACCTGAATTTGCTAGTGTATGGGACAATTTGGAGAGTTTGAGTATGCTACCTGAAGATATCAAATGTGAGTATCCTTCTTTTTGTGCTTTGCCTATCTTCTTACGTCCATTAGGGGATTTGAGAGATCGTATCAATAATTTGCTTGATACGATCCACAATGAACTACAATCTGTTGAGGGGTCTTTGAGAAGAAATCAGAAAGGCTACATGACCCAAGGCTTGGTCTGTATGCACTGTGGACGGACTCACCCGACATCAGCTAAGAAATGTCATTCTTGTCGCAACGTTGAATTGCAGTCAAAGTATTGCACTAGCGATACCAGGGTAGGAGAACTGTTTACAATTTTGAGAAGAGCTAAACTTTGGCCATCTGTGGCATCATTTAAGACCCGTTCTGTGTCAGATCTCTCTTTTCTTATATCACGCGCCAAGGCAGATTCAAAGCATGCTTGTGCTGCGGGATCATCCTGCCCCTTGGAGTCAGAACTTGGAATGCTAGTAATCAGGGTGGAAGTCATTCTTAGCCAAATTTCTGGCTTGGATTTATATCCTCTACATGGGGTTTCATTCAGCACTCAAGATGAGATTGATACCTCATAAATCGATAAATCGGATAAGGTGCATGCATGGATTTGTTTGGATTGGCTTCAAAAACCTGCTCCGTTCTCGTGGGGCTTGACGGGAAGGATCAACAATCACCAATCACTTCCGAGCCTCCAAACAAATTTCTTGAACAACTACCGGAGTTTCAGAGGAAAATGCGATAGTACAATAGGTGGCCTAGAATTGTTTCCATTGCGTTGCCACGTGCCCGACTTTCTTCAGCTCGGTCTACGGTTGCGCTGGTGTTGGTGGCAATCTTGCCCCCGGTCTAGTCAGACTCCAGGTAGCCCTTGATTATGCCAAATGAGACGTGTGTTGTATTTGCCGGGATCTATAGAGACAAACGGTTCCCTCTCGTTTATGGAATGTCCGATCATGGTAAATTCACAGTCATAACGATACTTCGCTTCTTTGGACCCGCTTAATGGCTATCCACGAACTACTGTACCCGGTTACTCTGAAAGTGCTTTTCCCATGCCGCCGACTTGAATTGGTCAGCCTAATCACCATCATTAATTAAATATCTTATTTACCAAATCCTTCTGCCCTCCTCAAACGTACACCGTAAAGTATATCAGACACGTCGGGATCTGTAACCGTTGTCAGGACGTTCAAACAAAGTCTCACATTTTCTATGACCATCGGATCTGTGCATAAATTAGTCGCCTGTGTGGTAATCGCACTGTGTATACAGAAACGACGTCCCTTTAGCCAGGCTACAAACCCGATCTTTAAAGTTGCTATGCCTTATTTTCATCCGCTGAATGGAAATGATCAACATGATCAGGGAGAGAAACTTGATTGGAGACATTATTGCCTAGTTACTGACGACGTTGGTGGACAGTCACGGAAACCGCCCAGGTTAGCTAAGCCGTGTCAATATATTCTCATCAAGTCCCTGCCGGCGGATGTGAAATCTCACATAATGCTTCGTGATTTTCAGCAGTACTGCTAGATCGAGAGTGAGAAGGGTTCTGGTCTCCTACTGCCTGACCGCGAGATGGCCTTATCACCTCCAGCGCAACGGCTGTGGGCGAGCTGTTCATGGTCAGGCAATTCAGATCACTTGATGATGGCCGAGCTTGTATTCGGCCCGGTGGAAAACCCAGAGCATCGGCATGCATTGCTGTGCGAAGACGATACAGCAGTACGAATTCCAGTTTCAACTTGATACTGTATATCACAGCTTGTAGACTGATTTGTATGAAGTGCAGCCTGTACTCCGTTAAGAGGAGTAGAATATTGAGGAGAAACACAAACCCGCCGATGCCAAGCAGATGAGTGGTGGCTCGAGGTTGCTCACGGCCGCGAAGTCTGGCGGCACATATCAGATTGCGCATCGCCTCAGACATGTAGACGCAACTCATCACGCTCTCTTGCACACAAAAGCCGACCAGTTGGATGCGATTGAAGATGGCAGCCGGTCGGGGAAAGCGGGAGTCGCCGCTGACCCGCTCGAAAAAGAGAACTGTCATTGGGACGTATAGGATGCAAGCATTGACGACAATTATTCTGAGCACCCACCGCACCTTACTGGCATCAAGAACAACGAGGCGCAGACGAGAGTAGCACACGATGGCCTGACCAGTCACCATTGCGTACCATCCGACGATGAACAACACGGACGTCGGCAGTGTGGACTTCTGAAATGTGCAGCAAATGATGGCAGAAACAGCGTGCACAAGAATGCCCCAGCATGAGGCCTGCATGCTCCAGAAGTAGGGAGCGCGATGGTTTTTGACAAAGTTGAACGTGATAAAGACCGTTTCCATGGCATTGTACATGGCAGTAGCGAGCATAGATATGATGATAATGTTTGAGATGTTTTCTTGGAGGACGACTCCTACCTCCGGGGACAGATTGGCCATGAAAGTATCCATTATTACGTAGATCTTTCTTTGCGGCTTTGTCTGCGGGATCACAAGGTATTGAAAGCTGTAGAATAATGTGAAATGCACCGGACTTTATCAGTCAATATTATAGCCAGAGCCATGATGCATTTGCGGGGCAATTACTAGAAAGAGAATTAAGAAGAGCCGGTTTGGCCCCGCGAGCCAGGCCGGCGGCACAAGTCGAAAGCCCCAGGAGCAAGCTCGCTCCCAGGACTTTTGATGTTATTCCTGATTTTGGCGTAGTCCCGAGGTCTCATGACTAAGTTAAGACTTCTACCCCAACGATACCGCCCTCGGAAGTTGGCCTTGAGGTCTTGGATGAGCATTGTGGAAGCCTGACAATTTGTAATACCGCTTGAAGAATTCTACCAACGATCGAGCCGTGACCAGATGTTGCCAAAGCTTGTAAGGTCCCCTTAAATACGATGACCAGATTCTCTTGACTAATAACATAATCTTTTCTCGCGCATCATTGATGTCAGAGAGATCAAACAGGATATGTGAAACAAAAGAAATACAGGGTGAGAAACGAGAGGAGAAGGGGAAACTCGTTGTTGCTTGATATGCCAACGCTATGAACGAGCTTGAACGTTGGACAGGTATAGCCAGCTGAGTAAACCTTTGCGAATCGCATATACCGGTCCAACACAGAGTTGACGCAAATTACCAATTTCCCTGTTTATTCGCACTTCCACCTGGGGTTTGTCAGTAAGTATGACACCAGATAAGCTATCTAGCGAATTTGAAGTAGGCTCATGTCGTAACTATGGTCTTTTGTGCGTAATAGCAAATCGATATGATCAATTTTATCGTACATACTTGTATGTCTGCGCTATCACACAATATACACCGCGCCTTAGAGGTCCATTCTCACAGTGGCACACATCCGATGTACATACTCCCAGATCCATGTCGATGATCGTAATTTCTTGGGACGGTGATTCGTAAGCGCCAGCGTCAAGCGATCTGAAAGAAAAGTTAGCATGCACGTCAAAGTAGCCTGAGAGGGCCCATACCTGAAATCGAGCCTCTTGTCAGCGCTGTCTCGCTGCTCTCGGCAGAACCAGATTCAGACGCAAGAATTGTCTGAAACCACAGATCGATGTTGCTCCGGCTTGCCGCGTCGGCTGAAGCGTCTGAGTGTATGACCGTCTGTTCACTCAAGCGGCGGCGGGGCTCTCGTCGTTTACGGTGACCTTGACGTTTCGGAGATCGGGCAGTCGTGCGACCATTCTTCCGCAGAATATGGTACTTTTTGCCTCGTGAGGATTCAACGCTTCGGTCCACGCCAAACCTTTTTCTGTATGCGACCGGAAGATCTTTCCATGGCAATGAACGATTTTCATCTAACCATTGCAGAAGGTTCTCTTCTTCTTGCTCCGACCAGCTCAGAATACCACGCGGAGACATTATGATTTTTAAATTGATGCTAACAGGACACTTGTGAACGTTTTGTTGAAGGGAGTTGGCTGAGTTTTTAGATCCTCGCTAGAGTCAGTCAAAAGTATCGTTCACTGGCGAAGTCGGTCAAACTTTTTCGAGTCAGAATCTGTTCCATGGATTGGTCTGATGAGCCATATCGAGGATATTTGACCTGGAAGGTGCTTCGTATCACAGACTTTCACCAATTTCTGATCCCCAGAGGTCAGGGGTTTTTTTTCTTTTTCTTTTTTTTTAATTTGGCGTCACTCCTGAGCATTGCTCAAATTGCATCACGTGGACGAAATTCAATGTGTTCAGAGCAATGTTTGCATGTTGACCTCACATGTTCTCGCTTGTTGAGTTTCCCTGTTGAAGTTACTAGTTGAAGTTGCCTGTTGAAGTTGCCTGTTGAAGTTGCCTGTTGGAATTACCTGTTGAAGTTACCTGTTGAAGTTACCTGTTGAAGTTACCTGTTGAAGTTACCTGTTGAAGTTACCTGTTGAAGTTACCTGTTGAAGTTACCTGTTGAAGTTACCTGTTGAAGTTACCTGTTGAAGTTACCTGTTGAAGTTACCTGTTGAAGTTACCTGTTGAAGTTACCTGTTGAAGTTACCTGTTGAAGTTACCTGTTGAAGTTACCTGTTGAAGTTACCTGTTGAAATTCTACATGGTGATCCTGCCTGTTGATCCTGCCTGTTGATCCTGCCTGTTGATCCTGCCCGTTGATCCTGCCTGTTGAGCTTGCCAGTTGGAATTATCTGTTGAGATTCTACATGGTGATCTTGCCTGTTGACATTCTAAATGATAATTACCCTCGTGCAGCTTCGATCTCATTGAGAACCGTGAAAGGCTCATCTTTGCAAAATACATAACCAGTGTGGCTCTACATATTTAGATGGAGCTCAAAATTCCGAGAGAGTTTTGGTTGTTCCGACAGACATCAATCGCTTACTCAGACCTTCCGGACAAACCTTATAAAAGCTAGTCGACTTTGCCTTTGGTAAAGTAGCCGTTCTAAAACTCATCTAGCACAAGCATGGGTGGAATTAGAAAGGTTTCCCGGCCCAACAAACACGAAGACTTTCGGCGTCGATTGGAGCGCGCTTTATCGCTGTCACCTTCCGATTCTGACAGTATACCAGGTTCTTCATCATCGGCAGAGGGTGACACTACCGAGATCGAATCTCTTGCGGAGAGCGACTGTCCTGGTCTCCAGCGTGAGACGGATTTATTTGGTAGCATCTCGCAAGATGTAGGAGAATCTGCAACCTCGGACAATCGTATCATGATCGCCTTCCAGTGTATCTCCGAGTAAGTGTCTGACTCTGCCGTGAAAACAATTTAAATCTCGCTGCTAACCATACATCTATCAGACTAGACACCCGAGTGAAGTAAGTTGGAAGCCTTTCTAAGAAGCGACACCGCTGATATCATTCTAGGTCGATCCAGAGCTCGCTGAGCACTCTTGCAGATAAGACTGGAACCATTTGCAGTGATCTGGACGATATTGCTCAACGACTGGTAGCCGTGGAGGCAGCAATAGAGACCATAAATTCGGAAACCCAGAGCACTACGGAAGAGAACAATTGACAGGGTGAACACGTTGTCGCCAATGAGGTTTCGGACTATGCGATTGACTTTTTATTACCAAAGAAATACTACATGGTTCACGTGACCATTCGTTTCCACCGAAGTGCCACATAATCCAGCTGCATCACCAACCAGAGTAGATTAAAATAAAATCGCTAAATGAAGTAGTCTGGGTTGTAAATACTGAAAACCGCTACCGGTCTAAATCATATCTGGTTTGGTTGATACCTGCACGAACCATTTACCACGTGCCGATTAAGCTTTATTGTGCCAGTGGGTCAGTGCAATTCGACCCACTTTCTAAAATTGCCCACGCGGCGAGTGTCAAACTCAAAAGCAAGATTTGGAATCTTGCGCGGCCGACCTGGTAAATGATTGTCGAGAATATGAACCAGAAGATTTTCGACGTTACATTCAGGGCTCTGGGCAGATAATTCCAAATAGTATGAGCCGTGGCAATCTTTGATTTGACTTTGCTAAAATTGGCTGAGTGGTAGACCATCTAGCATGCCAAGGCTTACCGTGATTGGATCAAATATCCGAGCAGCGGAAGATCAGAGCGTTAGGAGAACGGCGATCATGATCTACCGGGCGGACGGGCCCAGGCGACGGGCCCCGCTTGGCGGTGAACAGAACTAATTTAAAGACTCATCTAATTTCTTTACTTTTCGAAAGATCCCTATTCAAATTTCACATTCAAAAGTAGTATGTATTCGTCTACATCGTAAGGCTGATTGTACTTAAGCTGTAGGCCGAAGCAGGTGATACGACCGGGAGATAGTTGTGTGCGTCATAATTTCTGACATCAAAACACAACCCCACTTGTCTGGATTGGACCCACAAGAACCCCAAAATGCTTCACACAAAGGAATCAAACACGTTGTTTGCCCCAGGCATTTGCTGATTGCTCGAAGAGGGATTGCCCGATTCGGTGAATCCGGGAAGTGAATTGTGTCCCAAAGCTCCTAGCGGGTCGTACTGCTCCATCCAATTTCCGTGGATCACCCCGGAGCCGGGTAGATAGGATGCTAGTCTGCGGTTCTGGAGAGCGTCGATCGCGTTCCAGTATCGCGTGGTCGCGGACACTAGCTCGCCATGTGTTTGATGCAATATCGGCTGAACGTCGTTCCATGGGATATTATCCTGTGTCGAAACATTCACGGATTCCAGTTGCTGCTGGAGTTGACGAATCTCGTTGTGAAGTTTTTTTGTTCTCGGCCAGAGCGGCCTCTTTCAGCGCGATAGCTTGCTGCAATTTCGAATTCCGTTCAGCTTCGGTGGCTTGTATTTTCCGCAACAACTGAGACTCGTAGGCCTTTTGGTCATTTTTCTCCGCAAGGGCCAATTGGAGCTCCCGACCAATTTTGTCCATCTCATCAAAGCACTTCTCATGGAAAGCCTTAGATGCCTTCTTCCGGTCACTCTTTGACATGAGATGCCCCTAGACGGTATGGTTAGCCGAAAGCGCATGGTATCAGCAGTATTGAGCATCGTGAAGGGTGATTCAAGAATTGAGAAATCAAAATCGACCACAATCTACGTACAGACTTTTTGGACGGCTTCGCCACTTAATGCAGAGAATAGCAGTCCAGAGACTCAGAGACACCCGACGAAGTAGGGCTGGGAGATTTGACGCTGGACCTCGCACGCGTCACTCTTGACCTGCTTCTGGTCTCTGGCTTCTTTGGGGTGGAGCTCGATTGCTTTGCCATGCTATCTTTTGACAAGCGTGTTTTGGTAGAAGAATGAAGAAAAAGAGATATTTTTTGCCAAAGATTTAGGGGCCGTTCCTCTAGATAAGGGGTGGGGGGGGTCCGTTGGCAGATGATCTGCAACGAAGCGCAGAAATATATGTTCCTGCCAAATATCAGTTTTCTGAGTCGGAAGTCTCGAATGTGCGTTTACACCGACAACCCAGAATCTGCAAGCGTGCCAGAAAATACTGTAAAACATTCACATGCCGCATGACATTGGACATGATGCATTTGTTGATGTACTGATATGGGTCTGTAGAAAAATAGCTGCTGCGTATATTAATGTGGGGTCTCAAAATGATCCCTAAAGACAATTTTTGATACACACATGAATGACTTTCTGCGGCATATATACAAAGAGCCGTTGATTACCAAGGAGCCATTCAGTGTATATCTTTCTTTGTCGAGTATGGCTTATACCAGATAAAAATCCACGTGGGTGAGATTGAAATCCATATTCTTATTGTTATTACCCTTTTTCTTGGTACAGTGCATGGCCTAAAGCTTAATATTTCTATGGTATGGCTCAACAACACTGAGTGCAGCCAATCACATGGTAACACAACGGGGGACTATTGCTTCTGAATGCCATTCGCCGTGGGATTTGTCAGGGTTAATCCATTGCAAAAGGTTGCAACGCTACTATCACACCCTGGCGCACGACGCCAATCAGAAATGACATGGAAATACGTGACTCATGGTCTGATCAAGACAAATATCGGTGGGACCTTTAGACTAGGCACACTGACTCGGGGACCCGTGTCGAGAAAATGACCAACCAAGAACCACTAAATTGACATTGAAATCACGATCCGATTGACTAATGGATATGCGTTTGAGTGTGCCTTCACAATCAACCCCTGCTCAGGTCGCGCTTTGATGAAGACGAATTGTGTGATTCAAGGTCTAGGAGCAGGTAGGACAATGCCATACATGTTGCTACCAAAACGATGCCGCAATTCAATTCGCGATCCACCTTTGACGGGTGACTCCACTTAGGGAAGACCTTCCCCACTTTTCTATTGCCAGGGTAGCTTCTTTGTCGATCTAGTCGAGAGAAAGTTCTAGAAACTACTTTTTCTCCATCAAACCTTCCTCGAAAACTCTACTCGTCAACTCTGACAATTCATCCACTTTGCCTGATTTGTGTTTCTGGTCTAGAACCAAGAGGGGACAGCCAATTCGGGGTCGTGCATTCTTGGCAGGGCAAAATGGGCTTATGTGAAAGGCGCTCTCTATTTCGGTGGCAGTTCAGGCATTGGTTGGCTTTCAGAAATGTTGGGTCGGCGTGGTGAGCCAGAGATATCTGCTGTTCTCAAAGTTTATCTCTTAGTCCCGCAGGTAGGTCTGGTGTCCGATAAAGTCCTGCCTGCGACCGCTTGTTTTAGAGCACCAGTAATCTGCATTTGGATAGGTGGTCGAAACGTCTCCTACAATCAAGGAGCGAATTAATCCGAAGAGACATAATGTAGAAAGTGGTTATTAGGTTTGAGCTTCAATATCTCCCTTTCATGGACAATCGCGTTTCTCCCCGCTTGAGGCTGTCCTCCCCGACCGAGTGATTTCCTGGTTGAACGAGAGTATTGCCCAGCGTCCCAGACAGCCCCACTCTTAGATCTATGGAACCTACGTTTCTCTAACTTTTTCACTAACATACTGACTCCCAAGCGCACGAGAAAATCCGATTTTCTAGTTGACCTGGAAGAAGCAGAAGGCGGATTGAGGCTAACCGCGTCTAGAGTCCGTCACAGCGTGTACGGCATCAATGAGTCGGCAACCCACCAAGCCAATTATTGATCCAATAACATCTCAACGATTCCATAAGTCGCCCCAAGGAGCCCCCAGCTACAATGTCATGATCTTATTGCAAGCACATTCACATGTTTGCTCCATCAGAGTCTTTTATAAATTCGTCTATCCACCATGTCCACCGCAGAATTTTCAAATATTTTCACGCTTGAAACAAGTCTTTGGTGATTATGGATACAATCATT
This sequence comes from Penicillium frequentans, assembly GCA_028828275.1. Classification (NCBI taxonomy): domain Eukaryota; kingdom Fungi; phylum Ascomycota; class Eurotiomycetes; order Eurotiales; family Aspergillaceae; genus Penicillium; species Penicillium frequentans. Next base: position 1,310,087 of record JAQIZY010000003.1, on the reverse strand, counting down.
ACCAGCCTGCCACCAGACGTTGGGGCCATCCTGATGAAAAACGTCTCGATCATCCAGGTCGTGGCTATGTTCTCCATCGGTGCCTATAACGCCCTCGAAACGGCAATCGTCATATTTGACACCTTCAAGCGCTACAGTGGCCTCTATTTCTGGAGCATGCAGGTCGCTTCTTGGGGCATTCTTGTGCATGCACTGCCTGCCATGGCTCGTTTTGTCTCTCAGGCATCTAACCTTTCCACGTCCATTCCGTTCGTCATCGGGTGGTACGCCATGGTCACGGGTCAGGCGGTCGTACTCTATTCCCGTCTGGAGCTCGTTGTGCGCCACAGGGAAAGAGTGCGGTGGGTGCTGTGGATGATCGTCGGGAACTGTTTCATTCTTCACGTCCCCATGACCGTCCTGTTCTTTGGCCTGAACCAAGGCGACGCACGCTTCGCTCGACCCGCCGCGATATACGATCGCCTCCAGGTCACCGGCTTCTGCGTGCAGGATTCCATCATCTGCGGCATCTACATCCACAAAGCCGTCCAAGCTCTCAAGCCCATGATTCAGACCCGAGGTCGCAACGGGCGGAATGCCATCATTCATCTGCTTTGGATCAACATCATCGTCGTCCTATTGAATATCCTGCTTCTTCTTACGGAGTTCAAGCTGCACTACATTCAAGTGAGCTTCAAGACCGTAGTGTACAGCATCAAGCTGAAGTTGGAGTTTTCTGTGTTCAATCGCCTCGTGTCGTTGACAAGCACGCAGCCCAGTCTCTCTCATTATGAGCCCGAAGACTGGCGCAGGCCCAGCAAGACAAGTCTGCTCGACAAGATATTTCCGTGGGTGTCTGTCACACCGGATAGAGATGTGAGATCTGAAGCTGGTCGAAGAGAAGCGTCACGAGGGGCGTGTACAGATTTGACTGATGACAGCGTGAGCCCTGGAAGCCCTTCGTCGACACGACTTTCGGCTACTTCCCCCACAACCTCGTCAACCAGTCTACCTGCGCTGGAATTGGATCTGTCTCAGTTTTCATCCAGATTTGAAGTATAATAGCCTATCGAGAAGCATGAAATGAGCAACTGGTTCATGTAGAGCCCGCTTTGTGCAAGAGCGCCGGTCGGTGATGCGGGGGGTATTTGGACGATTTAAGCAGAGGAGCCGATGCGAGCCCGTGAGAAGGAGTCTGGCGACTCTAAAAAATCGGTGCACCATGCACGACTTGATTAATGGCTAGATATGGTAGATGCGAAATTTTGTGATCTTTGTAGAGTGACAATGACAACATAGAATTTACACCTTTTTGGCACCATTTTCTCTCGTGTACACGACTCAATTCATTCACTCTTGCACACGACGGCATACAAATATCTAGAATAATACTCAATACAGTGCTTTCAAATCGATGGAGCAATATGGTAGACATCTCGAAAAAAGTATAAAAATGCTTGCTCCAGATACTGAGTAAGCTGTCGCCAGTGAATTCCACTCACAACAGTTGAGTATCTACGCAATATACAAATATGATCAGTTTGATGAAGTCATTCACTTACTTTTGGAACAAGCGGTCACGCCCGATGCATCTCAGAAAATAGCCACCGACAGTCTATTGCTCAAATGCTGAACAGTTTCAATCCTACGTGACCAGACATTGCAGGCAATCCATAGCCACATAGCCCGCAGTGATAAGAGCCTTCTCGCGATAAACGATCAAGGCGCACAGGTCACCACCCAACCCACCACTCATGGGCAGGTATAAATCATGCTGCCCGCCACGGAATAAAAATATTTCACTCGTCTTCTAACAGCAAAATATGCCCAACATGAATAAATATGGTCCTGTCGGCGTCTGGCGTTGTGCCATCGTCTCCCTGATCAGCTTTTCCGGGCTGTCTCATTTCTCAGTTCTTGTTGCAAAAATCCTCTATTATCATTTCCCTCCGGTCGGTAGTGGAGTCTTGATGACGCTTTCTATGATGATCTTCTTTACTAGCATCATGTTATGGTGCTCATCGACCTTGCTCAATCAATTTATGTCCACTTTTCGAAAGCATCCCCGCACCACGTCTGGCAGATCGAAGTTGGAGCTTGGAGCTGTATTAGCCGTCATTTGGACGAGCACTCTTCCAATGGTCTTCCGTCTATTCGAATCACAGCCATCTGTTCAACTCGGATATACAATTCTTCTCGCCTCTGCCTTCCTTGGAAGTGTCCTGGACTATATTGCATCTAGCTCGGATTCATCGCTCATTCGGATCCGATTTCCATACCACTGCACCTCGCTGGGCTTATTATGTTTGGCCCCAGCAGCTCAGGCTCTGATCGAGACTCGACTTGCAAGTCCAACACTAGCAGTGGACTTCATCTGGATGGTGGTGGGAAACTGTCTTGGGGCTGCAGTCTATCTGGCCAGTCCTTTGGAGCGATTCGATGTTCTACCTCGTCTGCAGCCCAGTCTTTGTGTGATGTATCTGTGTGTGATATTCAGCCTGGTAACCTATTCAAAGGTGCTCATGCAGATCTTTGTTTGAGCCTCGATAGGATGTGGGTGGTGGTTGTATTTAAGATGAGAAGGGAGGGGTTCACTGTTCATTTCATGTGAGCAGACAAGCGCAAGGGTTTTCCAGAGGAATGACGAGTAGTGCAGTGTGACCTGAGATAGGCTTTGAGATAAATCAGCATTCAGAATGGTAATCGGGAATGAAAAAGCAGATTCCAATTTTACTGCACTGTTTACTGCGGACAGTGTACGATCAGTGTTTCCCGTGGCAGACGCACATAACGAGGGCAGCAGTGGTGTAGATTTTCTTTACTTCCTGTAGATGATCGAACAACAAATCAACTTTCAAACGTGGTCCAGCGAGGTAGAGACTTTGAATCTCTGTGGCCAGTCTCAAGTCTGGAGGTCTTGCCTTTGAGTCTGAATCGCGTTCGACTGCTTCGCGCTGTCGTGTGTTTTGTTGCTCACATTGAATAAACGCTTTTTGGGCAGGCTCATCTTCCGACGGATCATTCATGATTCAATGTGGTAAGTTTGTGAGGCATACCATAATGCGTACTGTATAAACCACTTGTGTTACTGGTATATTAGCGTAACACCCCAGTTCTGCTAGATGCTGCTGCTGTGATTCTATTTGAAGACCACAATTCAGCACGTATCGCGTCAGCAAAAATCATGTCTGTCGGAAACCTGAAAGAGTACATGCTTTTCGACTTTGACACCATCAAAGCTCAGTCCCGACCTTCACCTTCCCCCTCCCCCGGCTTTACTAGTAGAAAAGGCCTGCTCGCGCTGCAAAAAACAGACCAATATCCCACCGTGGCCAGAAGATCGTCACGGGCTCGATCAAAGGTCTTTGTCTTCCTCGCTTGCAAAGTCTCGACAAGATCACATCCGTTATGATCGTGCGACACGAGTCCCCGTGGGATACGTATCAGCAAGCCATCTCGTGCAACCTCGCAGGAGAGGTGACGATTGCCTCTCGTCGCACCCGCCCACGCCGCATGGTAGCCATCAGGAAGCACCGCAGAGAAGATGCTCGGGGCCTCATCGATCGATTTGGGCGTCTAGAGCACGTCAACATTCTGACATTCCATGAATGTTACTTGGATGGCGATTCCGCATTCTTCTTAGTTGCCGATCTACCGCTGACTCTCGCGCATGTCATTACTTGCTCGGACCTATATCCTAGTGAGGCAGAACTGGGATCAATGTTGTGCCAGGTCTGTTTTTCACAGCCATCTCCATGAACTGTGCTGACGATTAGATTCTCGACGGCATGTGCTATCTAGTTGCCTCTGGCCTTTCGCATCAGGCGTTGGTGTGCTCCAATATTCTCCTCGGGCTTGACGGGATCATCAAAATTGGTGAGTCAAGCTTCTTTCGGATTGGATCTCGCTCACCAGTGGCAGCGAGCCTAGAGCATTGCGTGGACTGCCTGACCCAACAATCCGAAGCCACATGCATCGCCGCCATCCCGTCTATCACGATGCAGCTCATGCAAAAGTACGACAAAGCAGATGGGGCTCTTGGTGTCGACGACCTGAAGCGCTGGCCAATGGGGTCCGCTGCGGTGGAATTTCTGGGCGCGTCTGGAACGGCTGTATCGCTGGAGGATTTAAGACAGGTGAGTCATTCTGCCTGGGCACAGAACTTGCTAATGCCTGATAGCATCCCTTGATTACGGCTAGCCGCCACCCGGCAGCAGATCTCTTGTTGCTTGCAAGGGCTGCGCTACTTATGACTCGAGTCAGTTGCATTTACCACTGTACGGAGTACTCTTGTTAGTACAACGTGGGTACTCAATATGTGAGGTTTGTAAATGACGTTCCATCCATTTCATATTGCAGTATTCGCCATCTATCGTACATTCGGAACACCAGGACCAAGACAGGAAAGGAATTGGAGAATACATGTCGAAATATGCGGCCCTTTTGATAGCATCTGACGAAACCCACATGATGAATACGAGCTTGATAATTCCCAGTCTTTCTCCAAATGCGTCTCAAATACTCGCCCTTCAAAGGTTGGCAGTAATAATCAGCCCAGCTCACAATATTTCGAGCAGCCATAATCAAGGTCGTTTCTTTGAGCGCTTGATCTTACTATCCGTAGAAGTCACACACGAAGAGCTGAACAATAGAGAAGATGATCATGAGGGAACCGAATGCAGCTTGCCCTACAGCCCCGTAATACATGATTCTGTAGTAAGGCAAGTGGCCGTGAATGTTCAACAGCTCAAATGAAGATCGAGACCCGTGCACACGGCTCGCGATATATCCACCGACGGAGACAGCAGCGAGCGCCAGTACAACCTGAATACATTCGAAATAGATTCGACGTTGGCTATTTTGATGTAGCCACCTCGGATGGATCGCAAGGACCATACCAAAGATGGAGAGCCACGTCGACATCAGGGCCATGAGGACTGAAACGACGAGAATGTTTTGCATCAGACTTTGAAAGGCAAGGCCCAGGATAGCATGGTCGTTATAGATGAGATCTGACTCCGCATGGTCCCGGAGGATAATTGCAAAGTGAGATATAGCCGAGCTGAGACCCGCAAAGGCCAACCACATGATAGCGGGGCCGAGAACAGTCAAGCGTTTGCAAAGCATGGCGGAGCTAGTGTCAGAGGTCATATTGACGATGGAAGACGGTATTAATGGGGAATAGAGTGGGTCTTGCGTAGTGAGCGGATAATGTGGAAGCGAGAATTGATAAAGAGCTCCGGCGATGTCTCACTTTAAGTACTTTCCTGAGCCTGGTTCAGCCGAGTCGATGGTCGTCGAAATGCCGGCAATTGAGGTGGCAGTGCATATCAATGTTTGCGTTCCGAGTTGATTGGCTCTGTGACCACAGCGGGAATGCAATTCTTCTCAGAGCATGCTTCTTCCAGTGCGTTCCAACGTGACGCCAACTAGCTTTGTGCAGTTGTCTATGTTAGTCATTGTCAACACTCAACAATGTCCCTACATGTTGAGACATTGATGAATACGCACTAGCATGAGACTCTCGGTGATACATTCAAAAGGATAGATATCAGCGCAGCATTCGTTCATCTTCCTTCATGCTTCACACAAGTTTTCCTTTTGTCGCCTCCATGATGCCAACGCGTGAGTCTCAGTCACGTTTCAGCCAAAGGCAGATACTCGGGTAAGGCACCCTTTTCCTCCCTTCTATAAAATTCACGGCAGTGCTGATCTGAATCTTTGAACTCCAGTACCGCGTCGAGCCAGACCCCTTTCATTCCAAACTCGCCCTTTATTTGCGCAAAGACTCAAGAGCTGGTCTGGAAGTGGGAACAGCTAAAACTTTGCGGACAGAGTATCAATACCATGCTGGAATGTGTGACCTTACCCAGCCACACTGTGGTCAACAAGCCAGACAAAGATTGTCGCTTCGTTTATGTTGATTTCGGCGAGACTACGGTCCTTCCACCTGCCAAAGTGACCAGTCTGCAACCCTTGGATTATCATTTGGGAATTTCCTGCGTGCCTAATGAGAAGGACAGGAAGCTCATCATTCTTGGGATCGCAGGGACAAAAAATATCTCAAGCATCAGAAAGTTCGCGCTCCGACTCTGGAATCCCGTGGGGACTGCTCCTCCGCCGGCTTTGTATAGCTGGTCCACCGAATACTGGGTGTCGGATTCTGTCGTGATCGATGTCAGATCAATCGAGGGCACAGACTTGATGGACGAAGCGGTACGGGCAGGACGAAGCGCCGCCAAGGCATACGTTTGTATTGGCCTTCCCGCAGTTTCCTTTGGCCCCCTGTTCAATACCCTTGTGTCCACATGTGATGTGAACGCAGCCTGCTTCAATCTCGCCATAGGATATATCTGGATGGCGGCGTCTGTTGATCCAACGAGGCTTGAAGTGGAAGGGGACGACGGTTCTAGGTCCTTTGGCAATTTGTTTCTGTCGATGATCCATGATGAGACCCAAGGGTCATGGCTGGTCGAGGTAAAGCTCCGTTTCTGGCTTGCAGGAACATCACGGATGAAAGTTTGTGTCCTTGCCGAGCTGTTGGAGATGAAAGACATTCACACGACGTCAACTCACAGACCCATCGCGCGCTCGTGACCATGTAGGTCCATCAGATCCAGCCGTTTGCACTGTTGCATAACGCCACTTGGAAAATAGACCTTGTAGCTAAGCGACTTTGGGGTGCATACAATGATCTTGGATGCGCGTTTCCGCTTCTGCATGGAGGTGTTGATGTGACAAATTCACAAGCCTACATGCCGAACCAAGTAGATAAAGGTTCTCGTGAGCAATGTATTTTCAATATCGAGTTCCATCAATCGAGTGAACGAGTTCAACATCTGTGGTTACCCTTGTAATCTGTTAAACCGCGATGCGTGTGGAACCAGTTATGCCTCGCAATACTAAACACTATGGCTTCACCACTCAAGTCACCACTTTCTTCACCAGAGGATACTGCGAGTCAGATCGTCCCAATGCCATATAAATCGTCGTGGGCCCACTCAAAAGAACTCCAGTCTAGTCACTCCATTTGACATGGACCGAGGGAGCTCTGTCAGCGATGAAGCAAGCAAACAACTTCACGGTGAGCTCCGACAAGTCTCAGATACTCCCTGCGTTGGTATCGCAGATCAGCCGACACAGCAAACCGTCATCTTCGGAATCTCGCCTGCATACGTGAAGAACTGGGATACGACCGATGCCTTTCGCGAGCTATATCAAAACTGGTACGTATCGAGCCGCCCGCTGGGAGCTTTGCTGACACCGAGTAGGAGAGATGCCATTCTGGAAACATTCCAACTCGACCGCCGCGACTTGAAACTATCTTTTCAAGACGACAACGTCCACTTCACCATCATAGCTTCGTCGACCCCCAACGATCACGCGGATCCCCTCGCTCGAGGAAAACACCGGTCGCGTCACCCTCGCCAATGCATGCGCCCAGCTGCCGATCGAGTCTCTCGTCATGGGACACACGACCAAAGACAGAGACAACCGATTGAGTGGTTCGCACGGAGATGGTCTCAATCTGGCTGCGTTGGCCATGAATCGACAACAGTTCCAAATGAGCATCGCCGCAAGCCACTGCAATTGGAAATCCGGGCTACATGGCCCGCAGCAGTCTCTTCGCTGCGTGATCGCGGCGGCACGTAAAACATCGCACAGCGACTGGGCAGCAGCCGCGGATGATATGGCGAACTTGCGCCCCAGAATAGAACGCGATGTCGCCGTGGTCATTGGCGCGGGCCGGGGCAACCACAGCCGACCGGTGTCACCCAAGACCTTCCTGCGATGGTTAAGGGTCACTCTTGACATTCATGAACTCATCTCCGCCACGTCGATGGTCCAGACCCCTCAGGGAGATTTGCTGCTCGATCCCAAATACTCTGGTCAGCTGTTCCTGCATGGGGTCCGGCTCACCATGCATCCCGTGGGCGGCAAGGCTTTTACGTATGGCTACAACCTCGCGTGCGGGAAGTTTAGCCGAGACCGAAAAGGACTGATCAGCCAGCTCGATCTGGCGGACCTCGTACGACAGATCTGGGAGTATGCGTTGTCTTTGCGTGAGACAGACCTACTCCCAAGCTATGTCAACCTCCTCCGGAACCATCCGCACCTCGGCGATGTGGACCAAGCAGAACGGCTTTTGGACCCACCGATCAAGACCCGCATATGGGAGCACATGCTGTGTGTGTCCAGGAAGAAGCTTTTTTTTCACTGTGCGGAAATCAGTTTGCAGGTCAGTACAAACCTACTTCAGCGGTGTCAGATGCTAATGTGAGATAGACGGTGAACGCGATTCGAGCATGCACCGGCAAAAAGCCGACCCCACTTCCGACGACTTTCTGGCAACTCCTTCGCTCCGCGACAACCATCCGAACGATTGAGGAGGAGCAACAGCAACGATGCAAAGATGCGGCGATCTGTGCCTTGCCCGATACGGCCTTTGCAAAGACAATCGACCGGGCGTTCAGGGCCTGCTTGGCACTATTGAACATCCCCCGCGGGATGCAAGTCCTTTCTGTCGAAGACATGGCCGGAAGACTTGATGTCTTTTACTACGCTGCAGACCAGACCCTGAGAGTTCCCCGTCAATGGTGGAAATTGGGCAACGTGGCCCCAATGGCCAGCGGTGGGCAGTATGCACCTGTTTCATGGCAAGAGGTTGTAGAGGAATTACTGATCCTCTTGATTCCTTCCCTCTTTACAGCATCCCCAATGTCACGGATCACAGAGAACCGGTACATGCGCCACATCAGACGCCTGCTGCAGCGGATTCCACAGAACATTCAAATCCGCCCTCATGCCAGCGGTTTGCTGGTCACCTGGGAAGCCCACACAACGAATGCAATGCAAAACTATGAAGGTGGGCCAGAATACCAAGTCGTTCTTCACGCCGGGTACTGTGGCGCTGACGCGGAGCTCCTTCATTCCGAAACGGGCAGGTCTGCCCCACCAATCATATGTGGTCAGACTGAGCCGAGCTCCGAAACACCGACTGCGACCAACTTCGCAGCATGTGGATGCCGCCAGCAGCTGGTCTCTCGATCGACTCGATGGTGCGTTTTCGCCGGACTAGACCACTCCACGGCATGCTACGCGATGATCTGCATGAATGAGCAGTCGGCGATCTATGGCCTGCCATCGGAGACGTTGATCCCTGGCACCACCGTGCACGACAGCAGTCTGGCTTCATGCGATCTAACTATGCTTGCGCCTGTTATTGTCAAACACGAAGAACCCTCGGCCCCGGCTCATCTGAGTGACATGTCATATCTAGAGTCGTGCAAAAGGCTGAAAGTCTCGCACCTTTTGAAATAGTTTAGTAGGTAGACTGGCACCACAATGGAATTTCGAATGTTACGTACGTTCTAATCTAGCGTTGGTACAATTTAGACTACCAAAACTTCAACATCAATGACTGGAAGGGATGACCGACATTTTGACTCTATCATACCAATTCTTCCAACCATTCCGAAACCCAGCCTAGTCGTGCCGATCAACGACGCGTGAGAGGGGCGTGAGAGCTCTCTGTCACAAGAGACTCTCTGTAGTCGAGCTGACCGGTCGGGACGATGTGTTGTGCCCGGTGATGTTCTGCGACGCCGCCTCGTCTCGCCTGAAGAAGGTGATTCTCTCGTCCGAATGAGACCGATCCGTGGCTGCGTGGTGCTCCTGTCGACCGCTCTGTCATGAGGTTTTGCCACAACAGTTTTTTTGGATCGTTCTGCGATGTGTGGTGAGGGGTCCCGCGGCGGGCGGTAGAGAGCGTCCAAGGCGGTCTCCATTGGGCTACGCGTGTCAGCACGACCAGTCTGGATCCTTCAATGAACGTCTAACTCACCAGATGTAGCTCGAGGAACCACGTCCTGTGCGGCGCTTTTTCAGCCACTCCTCCAAACAAGCCAGGTGCGATAAGCCTCGGCACTCGACGCACCGCAAGATCACGCGTTCATCAACTTGATCGCCCTCCTCGTCCAAACAAAACATGCAGTGAATGTTGTCGACTGGATCACTGGAAGTGACGCTCTGAATCGTCAAGTCTTGCACCCCTGCCCATATATTTGTGAGGAATGGAAGGATCGCCGGCTGGGCTGGCGACACGCGCCATGGAACATTGTTTGCTCGCAGCATCGCAGTCGTGATATAAGGAGCAACCCATGAATAGCTGTTGGTGGATATCATATGATCACCGAGGGCGCTAGTAAGCAAAGACTCTCGAACCCCGAGTCGATCTCGGTCCCATCGCGTGCAAAGAAAGCTGCCCTCAATTGTGCAGAGTGAAGACTGCAGTCCGGCCAGATCGAATGTGTTCGTTGAAAAGTCGGTCATTCTGAGGCGTCTGTCTGATGGCATTTGACGGCACAATTGGTTTTCACTGGATGCTTGAGGCTCTTTCCTGTCTTGTGCTCTAGCAACAGCTGCATCGTTGTCCGAGTAGCACAATTTGATTTCATAGACAACTAAAGGCTGCCAGTGGTGTGCCGATGGCCATATGTGGCTTGAAATGGCGAACATCTCGGTAACTAGATTCGGTGGTAATTATATGCCGTTCCAACACAACAGTGGACGGTAGGTGACGATACACAGCATGCCTGATGCATTACGTTACATGCTGCTCTAGGGCCGTCGCTGATCGCTGGCTTCAAGGTGATGCCTTTGACACGGAGGATGATAGAGCTGAGAATGTGCAGCATGATTTAGCCAAGGAACCAGGCCTACGTTGCACCTGAGTTTGCCTCTCCATAGTCACTATGCCATGCTGGGCCTCAAGCGCCGCTCGAGAAAGGTCTGTTGTCCAGGAGCTGTTCTCGTGTTCCTGGGGGCAGTTGGAGCGATCCCAGGACGCAGTTTGATCCTAGGAACACTGGTGACGACTCCAGGATCCCTAATCGAGGTTTTAGAACCTGCATAATCACTTCCCATCGTGCTTATGCCTCATTGCTCATGCCGACCTGGCGGCGTCGATCACCCTTGCTTCAGAGCTGAGCGATGGAGATGTTCAGAACCATCATATAAAAAGCCTTTCTACCCCAAGCAGCCAATACATCAGCTCTTGTTCATCAGTATTGTACATTTCTTCTAGACATCTCTCACATCATGGTTCGTGCATGAATTTTCCAATGAATTGCTAAATTTGATACTCATCTACCATTACAGCCGCATTTACGAGGTTTCCCGAATGAAATATTGCTGATGATCGCATCACTTCTGGATGGAAAGGCAATTCTCACACTGGCAAAATCATGCAAGAATCTTTACAATAGACTGGAACCCACCATTCTCGAGTATAAAGTGCAATACCAGAACAGCAAACTGTTGCATCTGGCAGCCAAGACCAACAATGCGTCTCTGGCAAAGGCTATGCTAAAACGCCACGCCGACGTCAATGCATTTTTCCGTGGAAAACCCCCAATCATGAGAGCATCGAAACACGGTGCTACCGATGTGCTCAAGATCTTGTTGAACTCGCCAGGGGTAGACATCAATCTCCAAAATACAGCTCTTGAAAGCGCTTTGTGGTATGCCATCAAGTACAGCACTTGCGGGGCGGTCATACAAATGGTAGATGCTCATCCAAATCTGAATCTGGATTTGAGACACAAGGAAGGTCAGACAACGCTTCATCGAGCAGTCTGGGCGGGGAGGATTGGACTGGTGCAGATCTTGCTCTTTTTAGGCAGTGACCTTTATATCAAAGATAGCCACGGTTTCTCGCCTTGGGACTGGGCGCGCCGCAGTAACAGGCCCTCCATGCTGCAGACGCTCACGAGGGAATCTGACTCTCAGTTTCCAACAGACTTTGATCTCGTCTATCATGATGAGCTGCCCCTTCATCAAGCAGTATCTCATGGGTCCATGGATGCTATTCGGCTGCTGCTGAAACAGAAGCGCATCCATCTTGAAGCCCACGACCGCAATGGTAACACACCGCTTCATCTAGCGGTTCGGAGTCAGAGCCGAGAAGTTATGGATATCCTGCTGAGATATCCACATAGCGATGTGAACTGCAGAGATCTGGCAGGAAACACGCCGCTCTGGTTGTCTACACACCTGTCGTGCGACGCTGTCACTGAGAGACTTCTGGAGGAACCAAGGGTGAACCTCAATTTTGTGGGGGGACACGGCGATATCCAGACACCCTCGACTTCCCTTCATCATGCCGTGCTGGGGCCGGACACGGGGGCACTACAGCGTCTTGTGGCCGTGCCGGGAATTGACGTCGGTCGCTGCGCGGCGGGCCAGTCGCCGTTCGCTCTTGCCTGCGCTCACGGACGCATCGATGCGATGACGGTCCTGCTGCACACAGATCGCGTAGACATCAATGCTAGTGGCCTGGGCCATCCGCCAGTCTGTCAGGCGGTACAAGGTAATCAGGTGGAAGCTGTGCGTCTCTTGGTTCAGCAGGGCGGCCGTCTGCAGATCAATCGACGAACGATGACGGGTCATGACACAGCGCTCTGCATCGCCGCGCGGGATGGCAGCTTGGATCTGGTCCGGGCTCTGCTACGTCATGATCAGATTGATCTCAATCTACAGAATTGGTCGTCTCAAGGGCCTTTGGCTCTTGCGGCGCAAAGAGCGCACCTGAATGTGGTTGAGGCACTTCTGCTGGATGGACGATTGTCACGGCAAAGCATGATCGCAGCCCTTCACACTGCAAACAACGACTCTATTCGACAATCAATCCTGACTAAGATTGGTGGCACCGGTGTTCGAAAACTGCCGCGGTCACCTCGGTGCAGATTTGATGCATTTCAGGCAGGCGTATAGTAGAGATGGAGACCGGTTGAAAGAGCGGGCGCAGCAGTCACCAGGGAATAGTTCAAACATGTTGAAGTGAAGAGATAGACTTGTTCACCTGGGCTGTTTTTGTTTTTGCACCCCGAAAAACATAATGACTTCGAATTTGCTCATCTCACCAAGGATTGTTTTTTTGGCTATCAACAGATGATTCTTCAACTATTCTCAAGTCTACCAATACTATTGAAATTGCTCCCACTCACCGGTCGCCTTGCAAGCCCGTTCCTTAGACTTGGACCTCGCTCTTCGTATAAATACCCCCGCAGTAGTTCAAAGCTTTTCATCCAGCCCCAATCCCAATGGATCACCCACCTTCTCCTTCTGCAACTCGACCCGCCAAAAGGCAGCGTCAGCTGTCCGAACCACAAATGGATGACGTTCAAATCAAAGATTGCCAGCCAGAGGCAGGTCACGCAGAGGCAGGCCACGCAACAGTTGTTCTCAAGGTTAGTTCTTCCCAGCAGCTGATGAACATCACTAAACATACACTCACAGGATCTCATCCAATCGGCTGGTCCCTTGACCACGCAGCTGATGCAGGTTCTTCACAGCCAGGCGGACCTTGCCATGCCCATCATCAAACTGCTCGATTTTTACTTTGGTCTCTGGGACAGCTATGTCGTGAAATCGGCCGACAAGATCCACTTGGATGAGGAACAGCAGGAACTCCAAGAGTCCAACGAGTGGTTGGAGGTCGAGAACGACCTCCTCGTTCAGCGTTGCAATGAGCAAGCCTTATTGATGAGGAGTCGCGAGCGGGTGCTTCGTGAACTTCACGCCGGCATCGCTGCAGTCCTGAAAGCGAGTGGTGAAGCGGCTTTCCCTGCCGATATGTCTTTGGCAAGACCGACTATTTGACATGAAACGCATGGACTGGGGAGGAGTATGCTATCTGTACTCCATGCTAGGTGATTCACACTTTGTGAGTCTTGATCAATGCCGCCCGTGGTGAGATATGTTTATGTACTGTTGAACTCGATGAAAAAGCCAATTCTGAACAATGATATGGTAACTTGTTGCTAGCCTTTTGAAAATCAAAATTTTCCCTTGCCCTTGCTGCCATGGTCCAAATATTTAAATCTTGAAATCGTCCTCTGATTTTGTTCGTTCGATACATCCCATATCGCAAATCATCAAAACTGATCTCCTGTACCTAGCATTTGTAGCGCAAGACCGATACAACATGACCACCTCTCTAATCCATGACGGTAAGAGCCCTTCGACAACTTCTGATAAAGACATGCTCACAGTATCACAGATTCCGACTTTGACCTCGATCTCCACGCAATCTGGCGAGAGTCTTCTGGTATACCGACACCACCCCCCTGTCTTGCCACTGACCATGGGTACCATGACTTCGACCGTCTCCGCCACTTTGTCAGAGATGACGCTCCACCACCTCTGTTGGTCGAATGCTTCTTTCACCTTGGACTCGACGATGCGCCTGGCTTCCACTGGACCGGTCCGGATCCTCTTGCACTCTCAACCCAGCCTGAAGATCTTTTTCTCCACTTGTCAGCGTTCTGTCTCTCCGAGCAGATACATTGGGTGGAATTCCGCTTGACACGTCTTGATCAAATCACTGGGGACATGATTGAGGAGCATATATTTTTTCTGCCCCGGGTGGAAACAGTCATGGGTAATCTACGCCGAGTACGTGGACAGATGCTTGACATCATTGCGCAAAGCCCCGCTGCACCGAGGACCTCCCACTTCCGATTGTCTCTGTGGCCACACATGGAGCCCCTGCCGTACGCCAGTCACTCAGTCCTTTCCCCTTTAGCTACACTGCCCACGATGCCAACTCTAGACCCGTCGTTTTTTGTACATAACTTGGTGGGGAACTGCTCTTCAAAGTAGGGCAATGTGTGAGTGAAAGTCTCGAGTACCAATGACAGGTCTCCTGATCTACACGCAATCCCAGCCCTTCTGTTACAATCTTTAGGAAACGAGCATTTCAAACAGTCTCATTCAAATAAGTACATACGCACCAAATTTCAATTGATACATAAATATCCAGTACTGTATTAAGCAAATAAATATTTTCACTCACTGTGGTTGACATCAACCAAATCCGCCAGATCACCTCTTGGAACCTGACTCCATTGAATGAGCATGCCAGTCATTTGTTCTTGAGACGATCTCAGAGCCTGGTCAAACAAGCGCAGTCGGGCTAGTTGCTGATCGTGGCGAGCTTGTAGGCTGTCCCTCTCATTGCTCAGCTGCACGCCAGCCTGCTTCAGACGTAGATTGGCATCTATCGTTTTATCGCACTCGCGGTGCTTCGCTACGCACGACTCCCAGAGACGACGGTAGATCCCGACCAGTCGAGAAGCCTGAAAGGCGAGCTTCGGGTCGTCACGCTCGAGACCTCCCAGAGTCTCTAACACAGTTTGAAAGGGCCCCGTAAGCAATGCGTCTTTCGAAGTTGCTTCCTGCGATCAGTATTCATCAGTCACAGTATTCATTGCTCGCTTGCTGATGGACTTACCAGCGGTGGTTCGGGGCTGGGCTTTGGCTGGGAAGTATTTTCGTCGCTTTGGGGAGGAACTCCATTCGGCTGAGAGTCTTGCTCCTTGTTTTGGTCTTGCATAGGTTCAATGGCCTCCATTGCGTTTGATGAGTTGTAATTGTCATAGCAGAAGAAACAATCATCACGTAGAGCGGACTTCCTTTATAATGTGCTTGGTGTATCAGGCTTGCAAGTATCATTGTCACTGTTGTTGAACGACTTCACTGTCTCGACCCCGTTGGCTTTTCACCTGATATGGTGACCTTTTCGTCACAACCCACCATGACTATATACGGGGAGAATTGAATTATATTAGAGTTCAATTCATGTTGAAAAACGACCGAATAACATTCCCAAACGTTGAGTCCGGCACGCTCAACGTTATCGGTCGATTTCTTCTCAGTCAATTGAGAATCAAGTCATGGAATTATCTTGGAAGAAGGCAGACTTCGAGTGAGTCTCTTTTGTTTCAATCTCAACGGTGGAGTGACGATTTTTCTTCTTGGCCGACCATCATGAATCAGTCCTCTGAATGTGCAACATTCGTCTCAGAAAGTAGTGGTGGTCAGCTCGCGGGAGAAATCCCATCGTTGTGCCTCTCTTTTTCTCTGTTGTTTTTCCCTTGTAAGATAATTTGAGGCCATTCTGAGACTCACTAAATGCTTGGGGCAACATTAGCTACTTTTCAGAGGCGTAGAATATGAGTAGGTTCAAAGGGACCTGCACATATTCAAACTTGCATCCCTGAGCCTCGTTCGAGAAGAAAAATCTCTAGAAAGATTGATGAGCCTCGCTCTACACAGCCTTCGATCCTACAATCTATCTTTCAGAGATGACGCTAGAAAACGCTCCACAGTCAATGAGCTGCGATCAGTCAGCTGCATCCTCAGAGACGGGCGCATTCGAGGACGGTGCTTTGTTTTCGAATGACATAGCCGTACTCTACGGTAGCAACGAATCACGCTCTTCGATATGCGCGGATTGTGCTGAAACTCCAGGCACAGGCCATCTGCAGAATTATCGGGTCGGGAATGCAACCGACCCTCAGGCCTCGATAGATCCAATGCTGAGCAGAACAAGCGGGCTTCAAAGCCATTCTTGCCAATCCTCCAATTGCGCTATTAGCCAAAGTCTGAATGCCTCCCAATGTCAGGGCGTCATCTTTTGGCTTCCGTGCGCCTCAGGCGCAGAACTTTTGAAAGCGGTTCTGCAAGGGAGATCTGCCGGTTGCTCTGCGCATGTGCATGGCAACTCCACATCCCGCTTGCCAGAAGGAACGAGCGCCTGCAGCTCTAGAGTCGCAGGTTCGCAGCATACCGACCAGAGCTTTCAGGCCACAAAGTCCTGTTACAGCTACGATCAATGTCTCGCTCCCTCGGGCGGCACGCTGGATCCTTCCACGTTGAGCCTCCGTGCTGATACAATCAATATTGCCCGATCGCCTTTCAAATGCGACTACCCCGCTTGCAAACAGTTTTTCAAACGTCAAAGAAATCTTGATCGTCATCGCAAAAACCATATGGAAGAACGACTCCACGTCTGCTGGGTTCCTGGATGCCAACGCAGCTTCTCACGTAGCGACAATCTCAAGGCGCATTACACCACACACGGGAAACATGGAGGACGCAATCGATATGTAGCCACTCTGGACAAGACAGCTCCGGTCTTTGATCCTTACTTTCGTGGATCGCTCACCCCTCACGGGTGGCCAATTGGCGGTGCAGCCTAGGAGAGTAGGGAGACTGGCTAGCACGGCAATCACTTGTACCTATTTTCATTTTCAAAGCCAGATGATCCAAATGGCAGAACTTCACGTATGTTTTATTAAAATGATGGCCAGATGAAAATCTATTCGCTCTCACCGTGCCGTACACCTTATTGAATTCACGTTGAGTCGTTCGCCCTCTTTCTTATTCTGATTTGCCTATTCTCCCATCGACAAAGTTTGCTGCTTCAGGGAAACATGAAAAACGAACACATGAGACGCACCAGCTGTATATTTGACATCGTCAGCATCTTTCATACTTAGGGCTGCGCGCAACTCACCAAGATAGCCACGCAGCCATTTCTGCTCAAATGCCTTAACATGAAACATCTCTGTGACAATGACTCTGTCTGGCTTTGACTGCCATATTTCTGGAACCAATTTGAACCCCGCTTCCAGTTCCTCCATCGAACACGACTCGTGGAATCGCCTTGCCAGAAGAGTCGCCAGAACATCAATCATGATTTCAAGTTTCGGTTTCATCATCAGCGCTGTGGTCAGGATTTTTGGTAACAGCATCGGATCCAACGAGATGAATGCTCGTCGATAATACTCTATTCGGGCGGAGCTATCTTTAATGCAAATTGCTTGTGGCTTTGTCGAAGCAACTCGAATCTCTTCAAGCTGGAACGCTCTCTGCAGGTTAAGAATAATGGATTGCAGCTGATGCACGGGAAAGTCTGCTGTAAAGAGTGGCGATTGCTGAAGCCGGCACACCATCGTGGAAAAGGTTTCCTGATCGTATGTCCAAATTTCTTTCATTTCATACCCTTTTATGTCTGTAATTTGAATTCCCGCGAAGGCATGACAGATCAAAGCGATGCTCGCTCTGACTCCGAATGGCCGGTATGGTGGCTCAGGTTGCTGGTATGTTTCGAAAAAGCCTCGTGTTGGTGAAGCATGCTGTCCGAGGATAAACAGAACATACCCGATTTGTGATTTCAAGTCTTCAACTGACATGCTATGCAGATCTGCCGCTTGAGTCAAAGCCCGACGTGTAGAGACCAGCCACCATAGCAGGCGATCATATTGCAGAACGAAGCTTTTCTCCCAGTCTCTCTCGCAGCGATAAATGAGGGACCGGAGCGGCCGATCATCTCCGGGCAGCATCACAGACACGAAGAGATAGCTCAACACCAACAAGAGCTGGTATACTGTGTGCAGTTCTGAGTCAATCACAGCTGGCTCAAAGGCTGACGATGGCAGCGTGACCCGCGAGGGAAGGTCAGTCTGTAGAGTTGGTTAGCAAGAAGCGTCTCCAATGCCAGGTTGCCACTCATGTTTACCGGAAGATACATTTCAAAGTAGGGCTTTGCCCATTCTGCATCAGAAAAGATCATGTGGGTCATGGTGGGAAACTGAAAATGACTACTGTCCACTTCGTGTGTAGCAGAGTCCTGATGACATTCCTTGGGTATCGGCTTTGCTTCAGCACGTTCCGGTAAGGAGAAGGATGTATCCACGGCAAGACACTCCGTAACTGTGCGCTGGATATCGGGCTGCATTCCTTCACTGTGGTTGTGACTGTGGTGGATCTTTGGCTCACATTCAAGTGGCTTTTCCGTTGTTGAAACGACGCTAGACCGTGATCCTCTCCCCTTTCCCGATGGTCCAAGTAGTTGCAGGTTCTCCTCGTATACACAAAGTTCAGGCTTGCCACGGTTGACACAGCTTTGGCACGAAGGCAACCCCCGATTGCATCTCCTTTTTAGTGTCACGCATGGTCGACAGGATCGGCTAATGGAGATCAGGTTTGGTAGAACCAGAAACATGCCTCCTCAAACCCGGCGTGAGATGCACAGCGATATTGTGTAGTGTATGTATTGCTTGGTCAATCACCTCTTACAACGAACAAAGCCAAAGAATGGGAGTTGATAAGTTCCGGTTCAGAAGGAGTTCCGACGCCTTTCTATATAGTATTGATATGCAAAGGGCATACGGGCACAATGTAGATCGAGACGTCGATCCTTTGACTTTTTGAATCCATGTACATGCTCACATTTTCCTTGATTGGTGTCTTTCAATCAACACCGTAAGATTCCTGGGACTAGCTTAGGTCCCAGGACTAACTTTTGCGTTCCTAGAGATAGAACTTTGAGGAGCAAGGGGCAAAATTGCGAAACTAGTGTATTCGAATTTCAGCTTGAGGGCTACGTGCTGAGTGAGCAATACATGCAAGAAACACCGCTCGGTTACGTTCATGAGGCAAAGCTGCTATCATATTTCGCCGTGTCTGGCTACTGTTACATATGATCTCTCGATAATGATAGTCGAGACAAGTCCGACAAGTGGCGGTGCGAGATCTGAGACTGGATCTCAAGATTCTGAACGACTTCAACTGTTGGAACTTGAGATTTCAAGTCCGATTATTTTCTATTATCGAAATGGGTGCTCATCGCTGGATAAAAAATATACAAGACGCACCTTTGGAACCGGAATGATTCATTTCTGCTATCGAATATCTTAAACCGACAGTCAATGACGGCTAACAAATGGTCATCAACCCAGTGAACAGAAAAAAGTCTCTAATATCGCTCACCAGCACCAAGTCACCCCATTACTCGGACCACCCATCTGTAGCTCACGTTAGCATTGTTCAGGCTCTAGATGAAAGATTCAAGGAAGACCCGCGAGACTCAATACAACCGGAGATCAGAGCATGTCTCACCCTGCGTCAAATTTCCTGAAATGGCTGGCCAAGACTTCCATTCCGGACAGATTGGCGCTGTGTGGGCTCCTCGCAGTGATATGCTGGGTCGGCTACTGCTTCAGCCGCCGCTTCGGCCATGTGCCCCTTCGGCTGTATCACGCAGTATCGTGGAGACGTTGTTTCCAAGCGCCGACGCCGACCGGGCTCCAGTGGCTCGACGTTCCGTCATACGTGCACGGGGCCGCGCTTGCAGCATTGGTGACTGCCAACATCATTGCTATCAGCTTTCATACACAGGGCTGGGCAGACGTGCAGAAGCGAGCGGCACGCTTAGCAGTGACCCATCTTGTTCCCCTCTGCTCCGGGTTTAGCATCGATTTCCCAGCCCACGTCTACCGGGTCGAGCGCGGCACCTTCCAGTGGGCCCATCGGTGGCTGGGTCGCATGTGCGTGCTACATTGGCTGGTTCATGGGTCTATCGTGGGCAGAGTTGCTCGCAATGCTGCCCATGGAACTTCTCTCGTCATTCCACTCCTGGTACGTGAACCGCGCCGCAACGGCAGCTTCCCAGGTTCTCCGCGACACATCTGTCTGGAACTGACTCGCATGACACAGGCCGGATGCAGTCTCGTCTCGATTTTACCTTGGACCCTTGTCACGACCCTGCGACGCTGGCCTCAACTTGGCCTCAACATCCACCATATCCTCGCCGGAATTGTCATGGGCGCTTTGATGTATCATTTGATTGACCGGGAGTCTTTTTACCGTTGGGTCCTGCTGGGAGGAATCTGCGCTGGAATGATCTGGACTATCGCGACGTGTCTGCATGCCATGTGGCATCACAAGTCGTGGCGGATCCTCTCCCGACAAGCCCTCGCGCGGTCTTCAAATCGGCTCTTATGGCTTGATATTGCGGTGCCGCTGGAGTGGGCGGCTCGTCCGGGGCAGTACGTAAAACTCTGGGCACCGCACTGGGGGTTCAGAGCATGCTTGCAGCTTCCTGCATTTTATGTGGCGTCGGTGGATACCGTGGAAACCACATCAGAAACACGAACAACCCGCGTGATACGCATAGTCACCCAGCCTCGACTAGGCATGATGAAACGAATCGCACGTGCTGCGGATCGCGCACATGAGACAATCCATTTTCCGATATGCGTGCTGGGCCCCTACGGTCACTCGCCTCCCCTAAGCCAGTACGGAACCGTGATCTTTGTGCTAGAGAGTGTGGGGCTGTTCCGTGCGCTGCCCTTCATCCGGCATCTCGTTCAAGAGAGCCGGAGTCGGCGAAGCACCGTGCGACGGCTAGAAGTTCTGTGGCAAGTGGAGCTGAAGGATTTTAGTAAGTCCCCCATGCTTCCACTCCCTGTCCGCGGTCAGGCTGACCTCAAAGACCATCCTGCTGGGTCGGTGATGAAATTACACAGATCCTGGAACTTGACCGGATGTTTGATCGAGACGATTGTCCCGAGCATGGTCATCGGGATGATCGGGGGTTTGATGTGAGTAAGGCCTTTTGTGTTGATCGTATCAGGGGTGGGGCTGACTCAAATGCAGATCCTGCAATTCACCACGCACATCCTGGGCGCTCGACCTGTGGATCAACTTCGTTATCGCAACCGCACTCGTTTGAAGTATCGTTTTGAGGCTATCAATGTTGCGAAGTATTTGGCACGCCTGATGGATAGTACAAGCGGAACGGCCGCAGTTTCGGGTATATGTCCTCCAGTATGTACCTTTTGAGATCATGCGAACGCTAATTGTTCCCAGTGTGCGCAAGTAACCCAATACGTGCAGCCGTACACCGTGTCGTTCACACCAGAGCGAGTGCTGATCTCCGGCTGATTGACCTGGACCTTGAACCCTCGTATCAGTGGTGGACAGACGAAGATCCTTTCGACCTTGCAACATCCGAAACAATTTCTGCCGAGACTGGTACAAGCTCTGAGCCCGCTCGGACGCCCGCTCCCTTATCAGTTGCGCATACTGCCCATGAAGAGGCGGGGCGGCTTTCAGGAGAAAGGTTAGTCGATAACAGACAGTTCTGGCAAGGGGGTCCGCCGGGAGTTGGGGGCCCGAGTTCCAATCACAAAAGGTGGGTCCGGCAGAAAATTATCGAAGGCGGATTCTAGTTGGGGAACGATTCGGCTTTGAGCCGCCTGTCCTTGTTAGGGGGCGCGGTTGCTTAGGTTTTACCACAAGCCTAACAGGCCAAACAGGCACGGTTTTTGGCCAGCGACCAAACACTCACGCAACTATGTATGCCCAATCTCTGCCTTCCTGCATCAGGATGAATTGACGGTGCCTTCCTTCCAGTACCCTTCTTATAAAACATTCTTCTCGGTGCGATCATCAGAAGGCTAGCAAACAGATGATAGGTACAAACATGATGAAATTTCGATTATACAAACTAGCAAATGCTCCAAGTACATGCACATGACGAATTATACAAGCAAACGTTGCGGAAGCAACAAAATGAATTCAACAACTTCCATCAGATCGCCAGGGCCTACCGTATATGAGCCAGAAAACGCAACATTGAGCGATCCACTTTATGCAAAACAACAACTCAATCCTGTTGGCCATGTTGATAGGGCGCCGTCTGTGGCATGTTCTCCATTGATAATTGCTGGACTTGTTTTGGCGGTTGCTGACTTTGAGGATGTTCCACCTTCCAGATCGTTGACCGACCCGATCGCCTAAGACGGGGGACATGCCTTTGCTGTTCTGCGTGACCACTGGCGTTAGATCCCAGCGTGGGTTGGATGTTTTCGCTGCATGTTTGTTGAAGCATGGGGATATGTTGTTCGCATGCTGTCAAACGACCTTCCCAGTTCTGCATCCAAACCGCAATGTTCTTCGATTGATCGACCTCTTGTTTGAGCTCTTCTATGCGTCGCTGAGCTGCTTGAAGGTATTTGTCCTGGAGCTACAATATTTGAGAAAGTTGTTTGTTTTCCTGGCGCAGCTGTTGTACGGTGTCCATCAAGGTCTCATTTGTTTGACTCAAATGTTCATATTCTTGCTTGATCTCCCCAAGAATATTGTCGCGTTGGCTGGGGCCGGAAGGCCTCATTGTCTGCGGTACCCAGTGGTTGTGCGTGAATCGATAGTTGTCTGGAAGGGGGAAGGTAGCGAAAGAACAATCGGTCTCCGCGCTCTGTGAAGTCATGGCGCTGAGCTGATTTCTGCTGGGCTGAAATGATCAAGGACAATGGTGTAGAGTTTTTGAAGCTCTCCCGGGGTCTTTAAGCAATTAAATATCCTGTAGGCAACTTGGCCACCTATCTCAAGAAATGCCGAGCAGATGAAACGTCGTCATGTGGCCCAGGGAGTGTGTCAACAATTGCTTAGGGCCGCCGTATAGATCTGCGATAAGAAGCTGCTTGGCCAGAAGTCTGCACGTGTACCAAAGCCACCCTAAGAATACCTCACCTAGATCCCCGAAAGGGCACTCTTGGTCCTGGAACCTGAGGCGAGCATTCTAGGATCGCAAGAGCTCCCAGGACCAGCCAATATGATCCTATACTCGACTTCAGTGGAACTGGGATAGGTCTCTAGGGGCCTGGGACTAGCTCCCGAGTGTTTTCCAGATCAGCTTCAGTTGCGCACTAGGCCGTACTTTCTTGTCAATCTTGTCTTGTCGCTTCAAGCTATTAGTATATAGTCCTTCTTTCATTTTTCGATCTCAAAACTCACAACTGCAACAAGTGTGGAAGCTGAAATAATCACCAAGACCGATTGTGTGGAGCTGCCTCCGCTGGACCTGGCCGAGGAGAAATCTATATGCTTCGGCTGCGTAAGTCGCCCTAGCCAATCTTCGCGAATATCATCTAATCTATGCCTCCAGGCGTTTTTTCCTTCGTGTGAATTCAAGCTCAACGAAACTTCATACGGGGTTCAATGGACCGACTTAAAGACGAGTGATTTGCAGAAATTCTCTTTTGCATTAGTCACTTTGCCTGACCAGTCCCTTCAGTGGCTGCTGGAAATACTGTAGGAGTGTCCGTAAGGAGCACGTCTGATATCGTCGTCTATTCGGACGCCTCCGGCCGCGAGGGCCACCTGGGGTCCGCCATCGTCGCGCTGGATGAGAACGATGAAGTGGTAGAAGCCCAACAGGTCCAGGTGGGGCCGATGGAACGTTGGTCGGTCCACGTAGCAGAGCTCATTGGCGTCTTCTATGCGGTCAACATGGTGTTTAAACTAGCCCACCAACGCCCAGCCGTCGGTTACCGTGGGCAGACAACAGCAACCATTCTTTGTGATAGCCGGTCAGCATTGCAAGCAATCCAGAGCGTCAGAAACAGATCGGGGCAACGAATTGTCCATGCAATCCTTCAAACCGCTACCGAGGTTCAAGCAGAGAAGATCACGCTCCGCCTCCAGTGGATACCAGGACATTGCGAAAACGTCGGGAACGATGCTGCGGATCGACTCGCCAAAGAAGCCGCGCAACCAGGCAAAACCCATCCCTTCCGGCCGCTGCTGACGAGGGAGAACGCATTTATCCGCGACAAAATTCACGCGCAGTGGGAGCGAGAGTGGAAGTCAAGTAGCAAGGGAGCTCATCTGCGGAAACTAGACGGCACCCTTCCAGCGAGGTACACCAGAAAATTGTACGGGAACTTGCCTAGGAACCGAGCATATTTGCTCACTCAGCTACGCACGGGCCACAACTGGTTATCCACCCACGCCAAGCAATTCGGCTTCCAAGACGACGATCAATGCGAGTGCGGTGCACGGGAAACCGTCGGCCATGTGTTGCTGGATTGCCCGAATCTACAAGAGCAGCGAGTCGAATTACAAAGCAAAGTTGGGGGCACGCTGAATAGCGTGTCGAGTCTGCTGGGAGGCTCAAATGAAGGTGAGAAAGGTAAACCAGACATCGTCTCGCGAACCAAAACAGTTCAAGCTGTGTTGGATTTCGCCGAGGCGTCACAGCGGTTTAGAAGTCGTGCGCCACAAGGGCAGCCTAACGATGGAAGCGGCACTGGGTTACGATAGGCCGTGACGAGGCTCTAAGTTCCTGTCAGGAAGTGGACCACTATACATGTACATAGTCGAAGATATATAGTTGAAGTAGCCTGCATATCGCTTTTTATGCGAGGGGCCAGGGTAAATGATACACACACACACACACACATACTGTAGGAGTGACCATAAACTATCAAATTTCCCTCGCCCAGCATCAAGTAGCTATGAGGCTCTGTGGGCCGCTCTCCCTCTTGATCTGTTCCGTTTTTGAAATTGCGTATGCTGGCGATATTTTTTTGCAGCCCTCGATATACCTGCAGTCGTCTCTTCGTGCCAACACGAATGTGGAATTCGAGAATCCGCAATGGCTTAGATTTGCTGGGGATTCGAACAGCTCGATTTTCTATGTGGGGGAGACCTTGCACTTCAGAAAGCTTCTGAATGCACCTGGGAAATATTTGCGTCCCTAGCGCTTTTGGAATTCAAATTGGCTGTGTTTCTTTGTCTTGCCTTGGTACATTCAAAACGACTCTGGTTTTCGATCGTCATGTCTGTATCAATGGATATTGTGAAAATCGCATTTCTACATTCTGAAAATATCAGTCCCGAAAAGCAGCATAGACGAATATCAGGTATAGAATCGTAGTTATTGGGCGCCTCTTGATCATTCAGCTTAGTAGTTCCACGGACCAGTATTCGAGACTCTCTGTATTCAACAGCTGGCATTGGCCGAAGACTGGCTTGTGGTGTCAATCGATGTGTGTTGTCCCCGACAGATCGAAGTAAGAGCCGTAGTACTACAGTCAATTTGGCATGGCCGCAGTACGCTCAGTGGAAATATTTTGAGTGGGCGATGGCTTAGACCCTGAAAGTTCGATCATCAACACGTGAGACGACTTTTCAACTTACTCAGAACACTGATCGTCGGCCTCTGTTTTTAATCAACAGCCAATGCTGAAGTTCAGATGATGGTGATGAAGTGCACGCTGTCGCAGTCGAGCGATGATCGCTGCCCATCGTTTTCAAGTGTTGAGAATACGGTCGTTGAGACGAGGTTGAACGTTGATCAACGCTCTTCAGACAAATAATAATCAAATAAAAGATTTAAAAAAAGATATTCTAAAACTATTATTATTTTGAATTATTATTTCGAAATTTCAGGAAATCACTCGATTGTACGATTCACCCTGGCCATGACCATTCACTTTTCACCTGCCTGTTGACTTTTGCCGAGCCCGTCACCTCAGTAAGTCGAGGTTCAACAGGCCTGACTTTGCACAGGCAATTTCGATGCCCCGAAAATAATGCCCCGTAAAAATCGACAGACAGAAAAGACTTCACCGCGGCAATACAAACCGGGCGGTAACAAGACCAGTCAAGAGACCTATAAGTATGGCCTCCTTGCCTGGTTCTCTGTCGAAGTAATTCTCTTCCTTACTGCATCTGACGAATTCCGTCAAGCTGAAACCAAGATGCCTTCCTGAAGCAGACTCATAAGTCCCTTCCCTTCGACCCCAGGCTCTTGCTGTTACTGATACCCACAGTAGTCACCCAAGCCACCGAGTTACCTGCCTCTCTCTACCCACTGGTGGTTCACTCCACTGTGCCCGTCTTCGTGCCTGCAGGCCAGAGCTTGAGCCTTGACTGGCGACAATATTTTGGTGAGTGCTGTATTCATGTGCCTTGTCGAACTGAGCTGATAACGTGACTACTGACTAGCTTCTTGACTACAAAAGTGCAAATGATTTTGCAGGTAAGTCCCTTGTCAGCCCGAAGTGTAGCAGTCAACGTGAATCAGGACTGCCCGATCACGCCGCATCCTCGCCAGAAACACTGATGCCGACTGAATCGCACTCCCAGTCCAGAACATCAGCTACTACTTCACATCTGGTTGGAGTCAAGGCAGTCATGCGACCAATATACGGACCGAGAATACACGACGCGTGGTACATGGATGAAGCGATAGGTTTGACTGCCGAGGAACCCTTTCACGGGAGGCTGGCTTCCTCATCTGGAAAGCGTGCGAGTCAGAAGAATGCCAGAAGTCTATCCGGTGGTGGACAGGTCTTGCTTTTCCGGACAGACGTCGATCGCCATGAACCAGTCCAACAAGATGGCCATGGAACATTCAGATCTGCCACAAGGCTTGTCGCTTTCTGCCATTTCCCTGCTCCTGTCAAATATGGTGTCTTTGTCTCCAGAGAGTAGAGAGTCATCGCTTTCGACGACAGTGATTCTTTCGAAAAGACATGCGACTGTCTGGCAACAGCAGATCGCAGGCAAATCGTTGATCCCCCTCCGTGCAGGACGGTCATGCGACAAGTGGATGAAGTGACTGTTGCTCAACTCCTGGAGACAAAGTCCTTTGCGTCACATTCAACCAAGCGTTGCGTTCCCTTCTGCCTCTTACAATTGCGCGAGACGTCTCCATTGGCGGCTTGCCAGGTTTGAGCCTCCTCGGCGCATCAAAATCCATTATCCATTGTGCACATTTTGCCCTTTGCGGCTGCGTGCTACCACTGGGCGAATAGAGTCATTGGAAGCGTTTGTGGGACGATTCCTTCATGCAACGTCCGACGACCCGAGGGAGGAATGGACACGACAAAGGTCTGCGAGCCCGTATCTTGAGTATTGCATCATTTGCTGAGGGGCCTTTCCTGGTTTCGAAGGCCTCTGCCCCAGATGAGTTCCCCGCTTTTGATCTTTGGTGCTGGTACTCGCTGCTCACTCACACAGACCATACACCTCCCGGCCAATGAAGTCATCCAGCTCCGTTACGCTGTTGATGTTTCGCCATCACTCGTGTCTATCAGCTAGGGCCAAGGTCACAAGTCTCAACCGCATCACCATATCCCGCATGTATGACATCTATGAGCCTGGCCACCAAGCCGACCGAACTTTGCCTCTCTAGGCTTCTTGGAAGTATGACAGCATGAGCATTTTATCTTGTGCAGCTATGTCCCAGTCAGCCCAGTACAATCGAAGATGCGCTGAGCACCGAACATGCGACCAGCCCAATCCATACTCAACCACCTCGGGTCAATACTACAAGGGTGGTACAACCGTCAGCCCGGTACCTGGAAAGGTGAGTCAAAAGTCTTTTCCTGGTCCAGTCACTAATACCGTGCCCAGTAGGACCTGCCTCCAAGCACGCCTCGAGCGAATGATCCGGGCGTCAGGCTACGATAGACTACCGTCGTTCGGCCCATCTTGTATCATTGAGCGTCACCAATATTTCGCAAGAGTTGAGAATAGAATCAATGTGCCAGACAAGTCCACAAACCCGTTCCGCCACGGACAAAGAGCTTTTGTGGAGCGATTTACGTACGGGCCAACGAGTGGTGAGGTCCAAGATGAAAGATTGTGAGTGGACCCCTGATCGCCGGATGTATACTGACATCTTTTGAACAGTCACTTGTCAAGTGCTTTACATTATTACAACACAATGTGCATATACTCGCAGTCCTCGAACAACGCGTCCTTCCCCCTAGAAGATTATGACTCGACATGAACAAGGAAAGCAGTGGCAGTTGAAAAACTGTGGTATTAGGCTGCTCGGAAATCGGCGCGACTGCAGGACGCTTGATCAGCACGATCAGTGTAGCAACTCCCTTCGATGAATCCAATAATGCGGCCAACCCATTTTGGCGAGAGACATGGCCTCCTCGTTTGAGCATACCGTGTGAGGGGTATGCCGTCTCGACATTGACACGCGGGCTCGGCGGCATGCAATCAATTGCGGCGAAATGGCAATTCCCCAAACGCCTCGAGGTCAAAATAATGCCGACACCGAGTGTCCCTCGCCAATATTAACAACATGTGGGAAGCAATACGATACTTCCAGCAAAGAGGCCAACTATGAAGACCACCCCCACACTACACATGAGCGGCCGGATGATCAATGGCGACCAAATCAGATCCCACGCACTCCTGGAGCCCTTGGTATTCCCACTTCCCAATATGAGCAGCCCTCATCATGTAGACTGAGGCGTGGATATGAGGCGGGGATCATCACAAACATCCTCTGCCTTCAAGCCCAAATATTGAGCATTGGCTCTTTTGCCAGACTTTCCAAGGCTCACCTTTATGGTTGGGCAGTCCCAAAATGAGTTTAATCGCTTTGGATTCTGCACTCGTCGCCCATTTTCCAGTCGCCTGTCAAAACGCTGATCAGTCATCGGATAAACGTGAGTCAAGAGTCCCTTTTCTGACCTTTTTGCTAACGTGTGCCCAGCAAAATGTGCCCCAGAAAAACCCGAAGCATGTCAACAACGCCGCAGGCGTTTGACTGCCACATTCCGGATATGCAATTCATTTCGAAGTACACGTTGCCGGTTTCCTAAACGAAAGGGCATGCTGAGCAACATGCTCACAAAGGGCTTGACCGCCACGGTTGTCTGGCTCAAGTCAGTGCCATGGCTGGACGTGGTCGGTTGTGTGGGAGTCGGTCTTGTGGGAGTCGACCCTGTGGGAGTCGACCCTGTGGGAGTCGACCCTGTGGGTGTTAGCTTCTATATTTTGGCTCGTGTCGTGAGTGGGCTCGTGGGAGTGGGCTTGTGGGAGTGGCCTCGTGGGCCAATGATTAATATGTGGAAATCGGCTCGTGGGAGTGGTTCGTGGAAGTCGGCCAGGAGTTGAGGAAAATCAGATACGTCTGCTCGGGTATGTTCCATGGCCATCAGCTAAGCTGTGAAATTAGCCAGGAGAGAGGGGTCGAGGGGTCCGAAGCGATCTTGAAGAGTTGAATATAGCGACCATTGGTTGAGTCGAAACTTGGAAACCGGCAGAGCCACTGCGTGGTCTGTATTATCTACCGGGCTTCAACGGAGGGATCCAAACATAAGGTGAAGTCGAATATGACAAGTGGTGAGGAGATCCGACGTCGACTGACTTGTTTCAAAAGGCCACTGTCATGTGCGGACCAACTCCGTGGGACGTCGCGTAAATAATAATGCACCACGCGTCTGGGACGACCTCCACCGCTTTTGCCGTCGCGTTGGATCAATAGCAGCCTTCGAGCTTCGAGTCTGAGACGAATATTGGGCGAGCATTGACAGCCTGGGACGACCTCTCTGTAAAGGCAAGATGCCTCCAGGGGCGGCCGAGCGGGCGGCAACACCCGAGCCGACCGAGCAATCGACGGAACCAACGGCACCACAGCCACTGCGAACCTCGAATCGATCAATCAGAGCACCAGTCTCATACTCTCAGGAGCAAGAGAGGGACGCTACTGGCAGATTGGAGCGACGCCAGAAAAAGAACGCACCAGAACCGAGCCTACGAGAGGATGCGACGACGGAAGACGTGATACCTAGACCTGACCAGACGGACCCTACCCTACGAGCGATCCTAGAAGCCTTCGGAAGGATCGAGAAGTCGAACAAGTATCTGCATCAAGAGATTGAAGCCAGACATGTGGAGACCTCCAGATTCCAGTCGCAGATCACCGAGCTCCGCAACGAGCTGCGCCGGAGAGATGAGGGACACCGGGATGAGATAAAGAGCTGCAAAGATGCACTCGCGGATATGCAGAGGAAGATGGAAGAGTCCAAACAAGCGGCAATGACAACCGACCGGGCGACATGCGCCTGTCACGGTCACTACGAAGAGCTGCGTGCGGAGCTCCAGTCGCTCCGCACCGCGGTGACCAGCCCGAACACCGGACGAAGCTGGGCATCGATTGTGTCCCAGTCATCGGTGGTGTCGTCTAACACCCGGATGGTGCGCTCGAGTCTTGGTCTTCCGTCTGTCGTCTTGGGCTTGCGATCGGCGAACGAGGAAACCAAAGCGTTAGTCGACGACCCCACACGAACGCGCGAGAAGGTCCGGGCCGCACTGAAAGAGGAAACGACTACATCGAACGTTGAGATTGTCGGAGTCAAGCCGACATCCCGAACTACGATCAAGGTCTTTGTTGATTCGGAAGAAAGCGCGGCACAGCTACGCCGAGCCACTCACTGGCTGAACTCCGTGCCGGGAGCTACGTTGCAGGGCGAGCAGTGGTTTCCCGTGAAATTAAATGATGTGAAGAAAGAAAGTGTCTATGAAACTTCGGGGGCGCAACGGGAGGACTTCACACAGACCTTTCAAGAGGAAAATGAGGTCGAACAGATCAAAAAGATCGTCTGGCTGAGTGGAGCGAAACGGTACGGATCCATGGTGATTTATCTGTCTAAACAAGGGGACGCCGAGGCACTCCTCAATCGCCGAATCGTGCATGTACACGGAGAAGCAGTGTTCTCAGATAGATTTCATGAGCGGCCGAGGCCATTGCGATGCCGCAAATGTCAGCAATACAATCACAAAGAGGACCGATGCCCGAATTCCGAAGCCTGTGGCAAATGTGCGGGCCATCATCGCGCCGAGCAGTGCACGTCCGATGTCGTCAAGTGTGCCGCCTGTCAAGGTAACCACGCTGTCACCGACCGTGACTGCCCGAAGTGGGACGAGGCGTGGAAAGTGATCAGTCGGCGAGAGCGGGAGATGGTCGCGAGACGACCAGATTCGCTACCCTATGGTAGTCAGTAGATCCTTGCGTGTGCTGCAGGCCAATCTGAGAAAGAGCCCGGAGATCCAACTGAGCCTCCTGAATGACCCCTCGTTACAAGACTGCGATTTGCTGATGATCTCGGAACCATATCTTTTCCTGATGAACGACACCGTGTGCTCCCACACGCATGGTAATTGGACACCGCTCTGGCCCTCACAGCGGCACCCGCCGAGTGGCTCGCTGAGAGCGCACCGTAGCATGATCTGGGTGAACAAAAGGACCTTTCCGCATAGGCAGATCGACATGAAATCCGCCGATATTGCCGCCGTACTGCTATCTACACACTCGCCAACTTTAGCAATGTCCGTCTACATCCCGCCAGGAAGGGGGCGCGAAGGAACTCGAACACTGGTGGAAAGGCTGGAGGCAATCCAGGAGGCCGTCAACGGGTCCAGTGCGAGTATGGGGACAGTGTCGATACTCTTCTTGTGGGAGACTTCAACCGCCACGACCAACTGTGGGGAGGAAATGAGGTGGCAATGCGGAGCCGCCAGGGGGAAGCGGAACCGATTGTGCTCCTCATGGCAGACTGGGGCCTGACCAGCCTACTACCACGAGGGACTTTCACCCGGGAGGAAGGCGCCTATCGGTCGGCCATCGATCTCGTTCTCGCATCGGTGGATCTGCACAGACGGGTCACGCGGTGCCGCATTCACCCCGTCGAGCATGGGTCAGACCACCGGGCCATTGAGACCACCTTCCAGTGCGAAGCGCCACCAGCGCCCACCCCGACCGCCCGCTTCTCATTCCGCAATGCCCCATGGGCCGACATCGCTCGAGAACTAAGAGACCTAAAGACGGAGATCATCGACGTCGCAGACTGCTCCGAGTTGGATGCGACTGCAGGACGCTTGACGGGTAGGGTCAGTGCAGCGATTCGCCAGTTCGTCCCAGTTGCGAGGCCCTCTCCATATGGCAAACGATGGTGGACCCGGGAGTTAACGGCATTGCGAGACACGTACACGTGGACCCGAAATCGGTGCACGCGAGCTCGGCGATATGGCGTTCACCTTGCTGCGCTGGAAGACACGACCGTGCACTTACGTACACAGTACCACCGCGCAATTCGTGACGCCAAGCGACGGCATTGGAGGGAGTTTCTCGCCGATACCGACAACAATTGGAAAGCGGCACGATATCTCCAGCCGGGAGATCAATCCATGGGGATAGTCCCCACATTGCGCACGGGTGAGCAGACGATCAACGGTGACCGGGGCAAGGCCCATGCACTCCTTGAGACCTTCTTTCCCCCGCTGCCTGATGTTCAAGACGAGTCCCCGAGTGACAGGTCACTGTCGGACGCCCTCCCAATGGAAATGATTACTGAAGACGAGATTGAGGTAGCTCTGATGAAGATGGCATCCTGGAAAGCCCCCGGACCGGACGGGCTGCCGGTGGTGGTGTGGCAACAGGTGTGGCCCACCGTGAAACACTGGACTGAGCTACCTTCCTAGAGCCTGGAAGGTGGCCAAGATCGTGGTGATCCCCAAAGGCGGACGTGACCCATCGCTGCCGAAGTTATACCGTCCTATCTCGCTGTTGGTCACGCTTGGAAAAGTCCTGGAAGCAGTCATCGCCAACAGAATCTCGGCCCTAGTTGGAAAACACCAGTTACTGCTTTTGAATCATTTCGGGGCTCGTCGAAGGCGATCCTGCGAACAAGCGCTCAACATCTTGGTGGAAAAGATACACGATGCGTGGCGCGAAGGCAAAGTCCTCCCTCTGCTGAGCTTTGATGTGAAGAGGGCCTATAACGGTGTACATCCGGGTGTTCTACTGTGAAGGCTACGGAAAAGAGGAATTCCGGAGGCCCTGATCCGATGGGTGGAAAGCTTCTGCTCCTCGCGGTGAGCATCCATCGTCGTGAACATGTATCATTCCGAGGAGATGGCCGTCGAGCACGCGGGCCTCCCGCAAGCCTCACTACTCTCTCCTGTCCTTTTCCTGTTCTTGAATGCAAATCTGGTGGATGTCCCCATTACTAACAGAACGGGAGCGATCGCTTCCGTCGACGATTACACCCGTTGGATGGTGGGTCCATCGGCCGACGAGAACACGGCCGTACTGCAGCGGAAGGTCATCCCACACGCATTAGAATGGGCGGCGCAGTCAGGCGCGGTGTTTGAGGCGGAGAGAACATCGCTCATCCATTTTACGAGGAACCCGCGGCAACGCCCACTCCCCCGCGCTCCCGTTACACGTGAATGGAGCGACAGTCGCCCCAGCGTCCGAAGTCAAGATTCTCGGCGTGATACTCGATCAGGACTTACGGTTCAAGTCACACATCGGCAAGGCCGCGAACAAAGGCATGAAAGCCGTTCTGGCGCTGAGACGACTGCGCGGGCTACCTCCTTCGGTTGCTCGCCAGCTGTTCACCTCCACAGTCGCATCAAAGATTGACTATGCAGCATCGGTGTGGTGCCCTCTACGACCGGATGCGACCGTTGCGGCAGGAATCGTACGGCCGTTCGAAACCGTCCAGCGTGTCGCGTCGCAGGCCATCGTGGGCGTCTCCCGCAGCACGGCCCTCGCCATTGCTGAGGCGGAGGCGGGCATTGAACCGACGGTCGTACGTCTTCGCGCACGCATTTTGAAGCATTGGATTGTCTGCCACACCCTACCACCGGACCACCCCTTCTGGGGCTGTCGGGCGGCAGCCGCCATGCAGAGTGAGAGTCATCGGTCACCGTTCAAAACGCTGGCGAAGCACGGGCCACAATGCCTGTCCGACATGGAGGTTATCCGACCATTCCCTCTAGATCCGTGGCAGCGGTCTCTTGGGGAGTTGATTACCTTCGTGGGGTCTGACATGCCGGAACTACATGAAGCCGGCCGCGCCCGCCTCTAGTTGTTCACCAGCGTCAGCGTCCGCAACGGGTGGTCGGAACAGGGCTAGTGGCTCGCGTGAGCTAAGTCGACGTTACCTCGTCGAGCCGGACGGTCGGCAGTGATGACGCGCTTAATGCCCACTACGCACAGCTAGGGGCAGTGTTCGAAGCTGTCTCGTATGTCAGCACGGCACTCCCTCGCATCCAGATACCGCTGTGGAAAGTAGACGTGACGATCGTTGTGAATCACCCTGCCGTGCTACTCTCTCTCGCGAAACCCCATCAATAGAGTGGCCAGGCTCTCATCGTATAGATCACGGAAACAATCCGCCAGCTGACGGAGGCGGGGGTCAAGGTCAGTCTGAAGCCCCCTACTGATGAAGACCAGGAGATTACTACGCGAGCACATGCCCTCGCACGCAAGGCCACAGAAGTGAACAGTGAAGTTCTTTCCCCGTCCTGGGCGCGAGTCCAGCTCCGCGTGTCGGCGCTGCGATGGGCTCGGGCGAATACTAATCAGCACCGGCAGGGCCATTTCCGACTGTCGACCACTGGTCAGCTTACTCGCCAGCTAGATTCGGCTCTCCCGGGACCCCACACGTGAATGCTGTATGATAGCCTGGCTCGGGAGAACGCCCCGATGCTCGCTCAACTCCGCGCGGGACATTCCAGACTGAATGAATATCTTCACCGAATCGGCAAGGCCGACAGTGATAAGTGCGAGTGTGGCGTTGACCGCGAAACAGTCCCACATTTTATGCTTCAATGTATCCGGTGGAATGAACAATGTCGCGTAGTGATTGAAGCCGCGGGTCCGAGCTTCGACAGTCTGGCACATATGCTAGGAGGTAAACCTGACATGGCAGTGGATACGAACGAACTAAATAGCAGATTCATAGAAACCCGACGTTAGAATTGTCAAAGCCGTCGTCGCATTCACAATGAAAACGGGCCTGCTGGCTCCAGAAGGATGAAAAGGAAGAAAGGGTGAAATGATCACGAAGCGGTGTTTATATTATCATATATACATAGTCAACGGTGCAGCGCACACTAGCTAGGGGGCTACATACGACCCAAGGTTGTGAAAAGCCTGAGGAATAAATAATAATAATAATAATAATAATAATAATAATAATAATAATAATAATGTAAAATCAGACTAAAAGTGGGTTAAAAGTGGGGCAAACCACTCAGACAGTGAAAAGGTGTGCACCGGACCAATGTGTGCTTATGATAGAGGTGTTCCCCATGAGAGTTGACTGTACATATATTGCAAGCAGTTCACAGGAAGGTCATTCGAGAGATACGTAGGATTGTACGTCAAATCAAGTACTTTGCTGTGGGCTAGCGATCGCCCACGATGCCGGAGCGCGCCCCATTGCCCCAATTCAGTACGCATTCGCCACGTTAGTCTGGACAAACTTCCTAGTCTGCTCATGTCCCCTCATCTGCTCAATCTCCCTGGCATGCTCATACTCCTTGGTATGGGCACATACTCGCTGAGCTATTTAAACACTGCTCCTTCTTCTACGCGGTTCATGTGTGTGTGTGTGTGTGTG
This sequence comes from Penicillium frequentans, assembly GCA_028828275.1. Taxonomy (NCBI): domain Eukaryota; kingdom Fungi; phylum Ascomycota; class Eurotiomycetes; order Eurotiales; family Aspergillaceae; genus Penicillium; species Penicillium frequentans. The sequence continues at coordinate 1,274,463 of JAQIZY010000003.1, read as the reverse complement.
TGTGTGTGTGTGTGTGTGTGTGTGTTACAGTACTTGCATCGACTTTCAAACGAACTGCAAGGTGTTGAGAACAAAAATCAAACGTTGACAGTGGGTGCGATGAAAAGGTCATAGCTAGCAGTCGAGTCAACTGGAAGTCTAAGGATCGAAGAGAGAGAATTTGGGATGCGTCTACTGCCCTGTCATAGTAAAAGTCATGTATAAGACCGACTTGCACACAAGGAGCTGAATATATTTCCCCGACAATTCAGGTGGCACTAGGAACCAGTGCTTCCGGGTCATTGGCTCCTGGAGCTACCCGATCACTAAATTTCTCTGGGATTCATTGACCAATACTACCTGGTATAGATGAATACTAGCGCTCTTGGGGATATTCAATGCGGTCTACAGCTCTAGAAGAACACGTTCATATTCAAACTACTTTTCCTCCAAAGACAAAACCAACGTCCACCAATCACTTGCGTCTTCACACACTGGTAAAAACGGAATTTAGAGGACCGGGAATGGCATCTCTCAGACTTCTCACACAATCACCGTTGACAGTCTTCTTGTCTAACAATCCATTGTAGATGCTTGAGCCTTGATTGGCGGATCCGAAGAAGTCGCCGTGGTCGAGGTAGACGTGGCTGATTCCGCTGCCGCAGCTGTTGCAGGGCCGGACGTAGTGTCAGATGAAGTTGGCGCGGGCCCTATACCTGAAGTCGAGGTCCAGCTACTGCTACCGACGGTGCAAGAGCTGCCTTTCTGAAAGGACTTATCAATCCTGCAGCTCGCTTCGTCTCCCTGGTCGTTGTGAAAGTAGAGCAAACCACTCTGATACACTTCCACCCACGCGATATGTTGGTACGAGCCACACAAATTGACTTTTACTGCACTGAACTCGGCTTTTGCGTCGTGGTGCTTGGCGCTCAAACCTTGATGCTGCTAGAAATACTCTCCATCGTCGGTAGGTCACCAGTGAGCTTCTTACTTGAGCAGAAGGTGCTTTCACGGGGTGCGAATAGCTCTGAGACCCCAGTGCAGTTGAAGTTGTCCGTGGAATATATGAAGCACTGGCCTTCATAGTCGATTACCTGAAGGGTCTCCCCCAAAACCACTGAGGTGGATGTGAACAAAGCCAGCAGAAGGTTCAGGTTCCTACTGGAGTCACAGAGGGACAGGCAGAGTCTACTTGAAGAAATTGATTGCTTGGTGCCACTGTCATGGGTCGGCGTGCGCATGGGTATTTTTGATCGCGACTCAACCTCTATGATTCAACTGTAAGCTATGCGTCGTTCATGAAATTGAGGCTACGCTGCCAGCAAAAACTTGATTCAATTCACGCACTACATTCATGTGGAAAGAATGGCGTAGCTGCAAAAGGGCTTCGTTCAAGGAGAATATGTGACATCGACTGGAGGTGTTTACAATAACAATCAAATTGTCATCATTGTTCATGACATCCGCTTGGCTCACATTGTGTTGGCTCATGAGTTTCTGGGACACAAAGAGGGCAGCCTTGGCTTCAGACCCCGATGTGCTCGGGTGATAGGCACGAGTCAAGCATTTCTGGATTCGATCAAGAACCCCCTTGTCAACAGTGCATGTAGACTGGCTGGGGTTGTCGTGCGCAGTTTCAATCACCGCTGCTCTCTGAAAAGACCTCCGAGGAAATCTTCTTCGTTCGACCCGGGGCGCGTTGGGAGGCATTGGTACGATGAAGACGTGATAAATGACAAAGGTGAAGAGTAAAATGAAAAATAGCGGGAGTATGGAGAGTAGCAATGCTTTATAGCATCTGGCGTCTTATGGTTCTGAGCAAGCAGGACCCATTGGTGAAATTCTGAAAGCAGCTTCTGATTCGTTGATAACACACTGGCACATATGGGAGCGATGAGTAGGGCGTTAATTGATTGGTGGTACATCTCCTGACCATTATCTGCTGCGCTGTCAGCCAACTAGATCTACGATATAGAAATCATGCTCAGGTGCATCAAAGAAACTAAGCCTGACCAAATTTTGAAGTTTTGCAGTAATATGCTCTAGTCTTTGACCGGAAAGATTTTTGCATTGGATTCTGTCTATTCCAGGCTTTCAGAGAAATGGAGATAAGCAAGAGTGGAAACGTTGAGTGCCAACGGTCATGGGGTATGACCTTTCCGCATATACTGTGTTTAAGCAACTGTGAAAGTAAACGTTCCAGTAAATTTCACCACCGGTATCGATTAAGTCGCGCCTCTCCAAGGTTATGTCATCTGGTCTGTATCCTCATTGGTCTTTGCTCGCTTGGATTTCAGGATCAGACAAACAAATCAGTCGCTTTGTTCTCTGACATTTCGTCCCTGCTTTTTTCTTTCTCATCGTTTCAGGGTCGCAGCGTGCGATGGCGCGAGTTCCTAGTTAGTTCAGGTACTTAGTTCCTCATCTGTTGTGTGTTCGCTTAGAACCGGGCAGACTCTTTATAAAATACAAAGGCATGTGTCGGTGAAGCTTTATTGGTATGGTCTAGTATGGATGCATGACGAATGAGATCAAGCGGAATCAAAACAGGTCGAATTGGTTGATTGATGGAGATGAAATTGAGGGGATATCTGTTGAGGGAGTCCCTGTAGCCTGCGCACGGGCGTTCTAGCCCGTACTGGCGGTACTCGGCGGTCACAATGCCTGAATCCCTCAGTAATCCTGAATAACATACAAAAACATAAGCAACGTGGTGTCCAATGGGACCCATCCCTTGCTAGTGGTAAGCTACCACTATGTGTCTTGACAATTTGTTATGAAAATTACACGGCATCACTATTGGTGCAAGCAGATAAGCTAACAATGCCCTGGTCACCGATGAAGCGCTGTGCATAACGATTCACGAACTCCACACTCCGAGCCGGGTCGTAAAACAACTGGAAGCTGCGCTGGACGTCATCAGCGGTGACATCCTTCGCCTTGCGCTTTTGACTCAAGAGATGGGAGGTGGTGATGATGTTGATGGCATATCGTAGGTTCGACTCCTGGCCGATTTTGGTGAGAAGTGTCAGAGCAACAGGCGAGAGGTCAACTTCTTCTTCCTGAGCTCGGATGGCTAGGATCTGACGGGTTTCATCAGCCGAGTATAGCTGCGTACTCACGATCAAAACCCGGTCAAGGAGATCGGGGGGTAGACCGTGAGGTGAGGTATAGGTGGTTCCGCGGAGGCGTGCCTGGCCGCGATTGCTGGCCATAATGACCATAGGGCCTAACTCAGCTTCAAGAGCACGATTAATGTAGGAGAAACACTCAATATCAAGCATGTGAACTTCGTCAATGAACAGAACACCTGGTATAATCTCTGCCTTACCCTCTTCTTCCCATTCGGCTACCTTGGTATTAATTTGGTCCCGAACTTCACTCCGAATCTCGCCTGTATGGCTAGAGAAGAGAGATAGGAAGCCATATGACCCTGAATTGATCACATCGAGTTCGTGAAGGCTCACGGTGTGGACTATTCTCTTGCGAACATGGAGCTCGCCCTCGGGGCATAGGACAAAGTTGGTGTCGGCGCCTATTGCGTCGTAGTCTCGAGAGCGTGCGTATGACCTGCCAAGCTTTGTTATCTTACCGGAGGACTTTTCAATCGAAATTACATCTCCTGCAATTAACCGTTCCTTGGGCATCGAATCGATCATCTTGGTTCCCATGTCGTATATCGTTTCCATGTCGGTGGTCTTGATGGTAAGCTTTCCTTGTTTGTTGCCCTGTAGAAGTCAATCTCTGATGGGATCGATCATCCAAATCGAGAATACACCCACGCCAGTGACACTCCGGTCTATTTGAATCTCCACGACTTCGCCCTCTATGATTTCGAGGTCCTCCTTAATGCGCACGCCGATGGACTTTCGGAATTCCTGCGTCAGGGCTTCTGACTTCGATATTGCCATTGAGAAGATTTCAGGAGAAGCAAGCATAGTGAAAGGTACGTCTGGCCCAAGAGACTGTGCCATGCCCATTGCAATTGCTGTCTTTCCCGTGCTGGGAGGTCCCGCGATCAAAACGGCGCGGCCAGCAATCTTACCTTCCTTGACCATCTGCACAATCACTGCCGCGGCTTTTCGGGCCTTCTCCTGGCCCACAAGACCTTGTGATGATGTTCGAGGTTGGAGGGACTCCACATCGACACCGAGACCTCTGATATGCGAATGGGCGGTGACGAGGTTCAGTCCCCGCAGCTCTTTGCTCTCTGCGATGGCCGAGATTGGCTTTTGGGTATTAGCAACCGGGAACAGATAGGTAAAGTATAACTGACTACATCCATGTTGAACGCCATTCAAAGCAAGACCCCTCTTGTCGATAAAATTGTGTCGGAACTCCATAAAAGCTAAAGAATAGAGGAAGGACAGATCGCAGATCAAAGCCGCCCGGCAGAATAAATTTTTGTTTATTTTTAGAACAACTGTATCGATACTTGCTTTTGACCTCGATTGCTTTTGTTTCTTCGCTCTAAACCTTTCCCCGTACGTTTCTCGGCGATACCTGCAGGCACCTGTCAAAAGCTGCTATTCCCCACTTGAGCTGACATTACTTTCTAAGAGCTGCGATAAGTATCACAGATGACGCGAAGCTCGTATTTCTTGAATTACGTTTTATCCCGGAGAGGCTGAACCACGGGGACATTATTCGCATTATGCGCTTCGACAGGTTTGAGAACCCATCGTTGTTCAGAGGATAGGTTTACTTGCAATTGGCCCATTCGGTTCCGAACGTAGGCAAATGACGTCATGGCGCCTTATTCGCCCTGATCCTGGGTTCCTACCCCTTCTGGTTCTCTGATTTTACACCTTGACAGCACTGATTTCGGTGAGTCGTCCTCCAACAGCTTCCATCTCTATCATCTGTACTGTTCTATCCTCCCTGCTTCTACAACGATTTCGTCGAAGCACATCTTCATACGCCTCCCCTTGCCTATGCCAACCTTATCCTGAAGTCAGACTACCCTGTCTACGATCAAGGCCCCAGGCTGAGTCTGGATTCTCTGTATTGCAGATAAGGATATGGAACTGTTACAAGGCCATCTTGTCGAGACTGTCTTTATTCTTTTTTAAAGTTGATGCAACCCCTTCGGAAGAACACGTTTCTACCTTCTCAGCTTGGTAACGTCTGCTTCGCTGGTCAGTTAATCCCGCTAATTCCAAAGTTATCAATAAGGCCGACGGTATCCTATTACGACAAATAGAATCTTCCAGTAACCGAGAATACGTAGCGCAACATTTACGGCCCACCAAGCCCGTATCCATTTTCGACTCATATTGCGAGCAACCCTGTTACACAGAGTGCCATGGAAGCCTATCTCAACGCCATACAGGCCTATACCTGGTCTCAGATATTGTCTTTGGACCTAAGCGAAAATCACGAGATCAGCGGGAGGTAGGGATGCTGTCATTTTGACATTTTGCGTAAAATGACCGTCAGGCGTCATGACAGGGTGTCTAAAAATGACGGTCAGTAAATTAAAGTTTAGCTTAGTAAGTAATACTGGCCATTGGAAGGACGGTATTCTCACCGGTCGGTTCACCGCTGTGGCCGTTTTCGCAACCCTTTGAACCCACTCAGCACTTCGCTCGATAAATATATATTTGCGGCGTAGCGACGGTCAGACATCTCGACGTGGTGCTGGGAACCAGTCTTGCGGGCTAGCATAACCCCTCGACCAAACACCAATTCTGGATAGTCGTAGTAGCATATACTTACGGCCCTAAGCTGCGACTGACAAACAATTAATTGTTGGGTTGGCTGTGCTGATCCTTTCGCGGATTCCAATAAGATTCAAGGGAAGATAGGCGGTTTTTGACCCATGACCGCAAAATCGGTTGTGATTTAGCATACCAGAACCATAGCCTTTTGCTGGTCAGCATCATCACTCGACCAAAAAAACAACACTGGTTACTGGTAAGTGGTGGTAGCTTATACTTCAACCAAGCGTCCGGGCCCCGGATTGATTAGTCTACATCAGCTAAGCCGATGCTACCCCTTTTCTCCTATCTCGCACTTGGACAATTTCCCGAATAACTCAACGTTCTGATCGGTTCATTACTCTTCATTTCTAGAGGTTCATGGGCCCCTCGTGCTCGGTCCTCAACGATCTCTCGTCATCGCTCGAGCCTGTGGGCCCTTTCGTCTTTACTTCTTAGCGGACACGGGGCGTTCCCACAACATCAACTGTGGTACTTGCTGAGAAGCCCCAACCTTGCCTTAACAGAATGGGAGGCCCTTCCTCCGGCAGATTTGGACCACAACACAGTATTCAAAAGCACTTTACGGCGCCCACGGTTGGGGAGCATGCTAGGTCACGGGTAAGTTATATTTGAGACTGGAATACGGAGCTGACACCTGAATGCTGAACGAATAGGATTGGGTTCAATGCAAACACTGTAAGAAAGTCAGCCGCCACCATATTACTCGACAGAAGAAGCACCTTGAAGACGAGTGTCCCGGATATAGGATGGCAAGGGAATCAAACTCCCAGCTGCCAATCAATTTTGCCGCATCATCAAAGAGACAGCTTGATCGTCTTTGCGGCAAGGCGATCTATACTGGTGCAAGACCTTTCGCTTTATTCGACAGTGATGCCATGCAGGAGTTCATTCACGCGTTGAATCCAACTTATCATACCCCCGACCGTGGTTCAATCGCCGATCGGATTCTCCAGGAGAACTATGAGGAGGTTCAACAGAAGATGTTGGCAGATCTCCGGGGTACTGAGTACATTAATGTCTCCTTCGACGAGTCAACCAACATCGTTGGCCACCGGATCATGGTGATGACACTCATCACCCCAAAGTGCTCTTGGCTTTATTGCTTGGAAGACATGCAAGAGAAGAGATTAGATGCACGTGGAATTGCTGATTGGGTGCATGGCAAGCTCACCAAATTCTTGAGTGACCTCAATCAGGGAGGCGCCCCGGATTTTTCTTGCCTTAACTCATTTTCTACGGACACTTGCAGCACCATGCGGTTAGCCTGGGAAACCTTGAGGTTGAAGCCAGAACTCAAGCATATCTTCTTCATCCCATGTGACTCCCATGGGATTCAACTCATTTTCAAAGATCTCCTGGAGGGGCACGACAATCAGCTTATCCGGGAAGTCTTCGAAGGAGCAGGCACTGTGGTGAGCTTCTTCCATCGATCACCTCTTGAGTATGCCAGGCTCCGGAAGAAGCAGATAGAGTGTTATGGTGGTCCCAAGTCTCTGATCGCTTCCTGCATCACCCGATGGGGAACTCAGTACGATCTTCTGCACTCCGTCACTCGATCGCAGGAAGCGCTGAGGGAGTGGGCCAAAAGCTTTCTTCCGTTAAGCAAGAGTACGATTGCTCAAAAGGTGAAGAACACGCTCACTGACCCGACATTTTGGGTCCATATCTTTGAGCTTCTTACCTTGCTCAGGCCGCTTCACCTTGCACAGAAAGAGTCTGAGGCGAACAATGTGGATATTATGGGAGTGGTTGACCGCTGGATCGGCATAGAATCTCACCTCCTCGCTCATGTCAAGACGTCTTCTTTCTGTCAAGAACTGGAATACTATCTATCTGCTGCAGGGTGGAGAGATCGAATTGAGAAGCAGCTTACCCCACTTCACTGGCTTGCGTACTTCCTAGATCATCGCCGCCTGGACAAAGTTTTTCTTGGAGATCGGAAAGATCGAGTCCACGTATTGCTTAAGGGGCTTAGTCCAGAAGGAAAGTTATTGAGGGACTTCCTTCTTTTTCGCCATAAGAGAGGAGCTTTTTCCACTGCAGACTATGCAGAGAAAGACCCTTCGACATTCTGGCTAATCATGGTAAGTGGGAAATCGTGTCATTGAAGATTTCTCCGCTAACCTGCCTTTTCAGGCGGATGAGGCCCCATCCCTATCTCTTCTTGCTCACCGGTTATTCAACACCGTAGCGAATTCCGCAGCGGCCGAGCGATCATTCTCCGAGATGAATGCGCAGCACACAAAAACCCGGAACCGCCTAGCTGCGGCGCAGGTTGCAAAGCTTGTATTCGTATCAATGAACGATCGGGCGCTGCAGGGCTTACACCCGGCTACAGGCCATGAAGATGGAGAAGAATTTGAGTATAGCTTGTTAGCGTTGGAGAACGCCGAGATGGAGAAAACAATGCGTCTAAAAGATGTACTGGGTGCGAAAGTCGCTCTCGGCGACAGTGGGGTTATGAGCTGCAGTGACGCCGGCGAGGTCAACGAAGTGGTTCTCGGGAAGCGCCCATGCCCATTCCCTGCACCTTAGACCTCTCTGTGGGGTTTCATCATAAATATGGCACTTAATATGGGCCCAAATGATTATATTTTGTGAGGCTTTTTGTTATTTCTCTCTTTCTCCCCCTTTTTTTTCTGCCGGGCAGAAAAACAAAGTTCTTTAGCGCCGTGTCAGGCTTTTTCTCCTGACCGTCATGGCGTGAAAATGACGGTCATTTTGACATTTTAAACCGCGTCCCTAGTTGTTACATCCGCGGTGGGTCTTGCGCCACATGGAAAGTGATCGACACGTTCCCGGCAGGTTTGTCGAACCAATCAAGATTGCTGGAGACAGGGGCAGGACCGCTAACTTTGATTAGACGGGCCAAGACTCGCAGCATGGTGGGTCATATTGACTTGATTGGCCGAGCCAGCCCTATCCGCCAAAGTCTTGCAAGGGTACTCGCAGATCCTCGGTTTTGCCCTGCCACGAGCGTCGATTGCAACGGCAAAGGAAGGTGCTAGAAGATATTCTTGCTGCGGTCAATTGGCGGCTGCCCTTCTGATCAGGAGCTGACGCGATGTCTAAGACTAGGCAATCGACCTGAGTAAGGTCAGTATCTACCATGAGGGTTGGAAACGGGACGATCGGATCGGCCGGCACCTTAAAACCTTAATAGGCGTCGGTCGGAACCAGTTGGTCGAGGAACGGGCCCGTTCTACACCGGAGACCGATTCGGTATCTTGGTTAACTGGCCAAAATATCGTAGGTTCGTGAGAGGCTGCGTATTGTCAGTAACAAAGCGCAGTGCTATTCCACGAGCTTGTTTGACTAAATTCCTGCATAGTTCTAGATGGTGTCGGCAGTGTCGGTGACTCGAGGACACGCGTTCATTCAATCTTCTGGTCTGATAAATTACCATGCAGGCTAAACCTCGCTCTCAGTCAAGACTTGACATTCACTCTGCGGTGGATTGCGAAACGACCATGTTGCAGTTCTCGATGTATCACTCTTTCGGAGTGGCACTGCTTCTTTTCACTAGTTGGCCCGAGGTCAGTCGTGCGCATCTTCCTTGACTCTGCCATTGGGCTGTCTCAGCTGGGAGCATGTAACAGTCGGTCATACAAGAGTCTCGTCCCTGTGATGTCTTCTGTCGGATGAGAGACTTTGCGGATCGTCAATTAGAGAGACTTCGGGGATCGCCTGAGGATGATAGGAACAGCGCATATTGCAAGGGCTTAACTGCCCTTCGGCGGAGAAAGCAATCGGATGCTTTCAGCTTGCGAGGTCACCGAGATACTGTAGACTGTAGATAATCGAACTTGATGCAGAGGTGGTGCTAAAGTAGGAGGGAGCAGAAAGTCTGCAGTCGGCGTGTGCAAACCCTCTCCTCTGCCCGCTTCATTCTCGCTCAAGATGGAATGAGAATCAATTATCGACATCATCACAAGGCTAGTCTCAACAAAAGCTGTTTTGCTCACGACGAATATATTTTCTACACCGTTGAACTTAGTGCGCCTTCCTCAACATGCACATCGCATACTCGGGTGTAACCACTGTAGGTCATGGCCAATGCGTTGAGCCCTCTTTCAACACTTCGCAATAGCCCGTCTGGCTCAACGTGATGCGTTGCGCGATTTAATTGCCGTAGGATTGAATTCCATGGATTCAATGTTTGTTCACCAGTTGTGGTAGACCAATGTGTCTCACCGCAGAATTGAACGCTACATGGTCGACTTTCATGGAACCAACGGGCAGTCCCTCTTGGCAAGCTGAGGCCAGCCGCAGGTCGTTCAGACGTGCGTCTTTTGGCCAGATATTCCCGAAAGAAATTTCCCACGCCTGTTGAAATACTTCAACGCCCCTCTCACGCCTGTTTAAACACTTGATCCCCTCTCAAAAACCAGTGACCATCCCTATTAATCTTCGCAGACGGTCTCTATGACGGAACGTAGCCGAAGTGAGATAAAACGCGCCAGATTTCCAGCCCAAAAAAAATCAGGACTTCCCTCCTCACACTCCCATGTGTCACGGTCTCTATTTCTTGTCTGCAGACTTGGGGGTGTCCATGACCATGGGCCCGCAGGACAGGTCTGCGTTATCAACAATCCTCGCAGGGGGGCGCTGCGTTACACACACACACACAATTCATTAACGCCCGGCGGCTGAGCCGAAGGGGCAACTATCGCTAAACTACTGTACATGTCTTAGTATATACAATTCTGTGACTCATTGGAGCCCATACACAAGACCTTGGCGTATTTGTCAATCTCAGCATGCAGTGTCGCAGCGGATGCTCGTGGGTTTAGGGTTCCGAAAGGAATAAAGGAATGCGAATAAACGCCTTATTCATATTCGCACTCCGCGAATATGAATATATGAATTTTTTATTCACGCGAATAAACGCATTATTCATATTCGCATTCATATTATTCATATTGTGTATTTTATCCGGAATAATACTTTGTCCGATACGGCGGTTATCGCATTACTGAAATACCCTTAGAGGTCTGTTTCATATTGCCATCACTTCATCGGCGATGCTGGACGGTGTAATATCACTTGCAGGCATATGCTGAGATGTTAAAATCGCTTTTATTGGTTTCTTAGAAGCCTGTTATTCCGTAAGCAAGTAACGCAAGCTGTTTTCCCCATTTGCGGGTGCTCACATTGGAAACCTTCACACCGGCCACAGAGATCCTTGGAAAAATATATATCTACATGCCCAGTTTCATATTATCTTGGGTCAAATTATCGAATAGACCTGCTCAGCCCCGCTATATACCTTCAGTTAACTGTAAACTCTGTCTATATAAGCAACTCGATAAATGACACGTAAAAACGCGTTTGCCGCACGACGCCGAGCTCTCAGTAGCCCTAACTACATTTTGTTTACATTCAACCCCATCAAGATCGCGTCGCTGGAAGCTGGGAAGAGACCTATCAATTTTCCACATCAAGAAGGGAATAAAAAGCGCGAGCATGATTGAGTTCGCCCGGATTCATTCTCAAGTCCCTTGCCAGCCGGCTCCTTGTTGTTCTACCGGAGGAGAGCCTATTCAGGCAGCCCAAGGTATGTTATACCTTACTGCTGATTCCTCTCTGAGATACTGACCCCAAGAAACGGTTGCATGGCGTCTGAATCTCATCCGATCTTGCGGAGGACTCGCGGTCTTCCTCGTCGGGACTATAATGCCCTACACAATGGCCTCGTTCCCTCATCTTCGGAGCAATCCGAGGAATCGATCGGTGAAGTAGAAAACCCTTTCTCTCCCGAGCCCTCCCTACCTGTGCACACCGACGAAACACTTCAGTCAAAACGGTGTTACTCTTTAGTGAGCTCTTCACCCTCCCCACTTGATTCCGCATTTTTGGAGAGTAGCGGAGATACGGCGAGTCCGCTCCCATCAAAAAGACGAAAGACCAAGTCGTATTCCAGTTGGACCGTCGAGCACTTTTGGACCACAGATCTCGATAGCACTTGGTGTCGGCGGGATGGCCCGCCAAAGAAAGATCGACTGCTGGTGTGCAAGCACTGCAACTGGTCCTCCAGGGATTCGGCGCGCTATGGTTCCACTTCAAACTTGCTGGTGCACCTCCAAACCAAGCATCATATTAAGTCTGAGACCGGCTCCATTTTCTTACCCGCGGCCGAAGGAAACATCGACCGATTCTTGGAGACGCCAAGAAGGAAGGCTGGCGTTGAAGAGATGCTAATTCGATGGGTCATTCAAACAAGACAGCCCTTTACAATAGTGGAGCACCCGGCTTTCAAGGCACTTATTGAAGCAACAGGGGCTTCTTTGCCCATCAAGACCGCTGATACTCTGAGCAACCGAATTAAGGAGGAATTCCACTCACATAGGGCTTACGTGAAAGACGAACTCAAGAGGAGCAGCCGGACACTTGCATTGTCTCTTGACGTGTGGACATCGGAAAATCAAATTCCAATCATGGGTATCATCGGTCACTGGATATCTCCCGATTTTGAAAAGCGAGATGAACTCCTTGAGTTCACCGAAATTAACGGACCGCATTCTGGAGAGAACCTAGCGGAGGTTGTGCTAAAGATGCTTGACGAACTAGACATCGCGCCCAAACTCCTGACTATCACCGGGGACAATGCAGGCAATAATGGAACACTCTGTGATAGCCTACATGACCAGCTCCTTAAGAAGTATGACAATGATGATGACCGCTTTCGCATCAGACCTCTCATGCGGTTCCGTGGACGGCAGAGCTTTATTCCATGCCTTGCCCACATCCTCAACCTGATTTGCAAAAATGTGTTAGCCTCTTTAAAGGCTGGCTCGGCTCGGGAAGCAAAGGCGATACTAGACGACATGGCCATCCATGTTAGTCCAGCGTTCAACTCCCTTCATAGCACGAAAGGAGCAATTATGAAAATCAGGCTTCTGACACTATGGATTGCTCGAAGCCCACAACGCCGCCAAAATTGGAAAGAAATATCCCCGAGCAAACAAGTCAGTTATGATGTGGACACCCGATGGAACTCAACGTATATCATGATTCAAGATGCCCTACGGCTGCAGACTGAGCTGGGGCAATTCGTGCGAATACATCCAGAGGTTCAGGCCCTCCAGCTTACCGATAGTGACTGGTCGACACTTCAGCAAGTAGCGAAGATTCTCAAGCCGTTCTGGGACCATACAAACTCTGTTTCAAAGACATGCCCGACGATTGTGGAAAGTCTTCCGATTTACTGGAGTTTGGACGATCTGTTGAATGATGTTCAAAACGCGGAGGGGGATTTTGAAGACGTAAGCCTTGAAATTCGCAATGCGGTGGAGAGAGGCATTCAGAAGATGAACAAGTTCGCTAGAAAGATGGACGACAACCTTCTTTACTATGTGGCTTCCGTATTAGATCCACGCATCAAGTCATCTTTGATTGTGTCTCAAATGAGCGAGCAAGATTCGGCCCTTATCGTTTCGCAAGTGCGGGAATTTTTAAAGAAAGAATACCCTCCAGAGCCATTCGTCTCCCGTGAAGCTAATCATACACGCCCACCGGGGATGTCGGAAACTATGTGGAGAACCCTGTGCAAAGTTCAGCCATCCAAAGAGGCGTCTTTGTCGGATGTTGATAAGTATTTGGATTCTCCGCCGGTCAACTGGTCCCACCATATGATTGGTGATGCGGACGCAGAATGGGTCCTAAAGTGGTGGAAGGCGAACGCGTTTAATTTTCCACTCATGGCAAAAGCCGCTCGCGATTATCTATCTATCCCTTCGGCAGAGGTTGGGGTGGAACGCGAGTTCAGCAATGCTCGAAATATCTTGGGCCTCCGAAGACATCGCCTGAACGCGGAGACTATGCGATGGTTGATGTTGTTGAGAGAAAAGTCTTAAAATCAAATCTCATCTTTGTTATGTATGCATGTCATTTTCGATGCTTCGGAAAGAAAATTAACCTGTATTTCACCATGGAACAGAGTGTACGCGTTGATGATGTACTCGAACGTAATGAAACGAAAGGTCAGGTAAGGTATTTTATTATATGAATAAATATGAATTATTCATATATTCATGAATATTGCGAATATGAATAAGCTCTTTATTCATATTCATATTATTCAATTCATATTATTCATATTCACAAAAATTTGTGAATATTCATGAATAATCATATTCCTTTCGGAACCCTAGCTTTCACATCACCAAGGAGATTGTCGAGAGAGAAGCCATGTATGAGGAAGTCGACGAGCGCTACGCAGAGAAGCGTATCCGCATGCTGCAAGCTCAAAACCTGCAAATTGAACAACAGTTCCACTGCCATCTGATAGCAGCCTTTGGCAATCGTCCGCCTCCTGGATCTTCAATCGCCAACCGCCGAGCGAGCACTGATACACCGCGCCCATCAGCGGATGGTGGCCCTCGCAAAACGAGCCTGGACCTGACCAACATCCGCTCGTCTTTCTCGCAAGATTCAAGCTCCATAGAAAGCCCTCTGGCAACAGGCGACGGCTACATCCTCTCCCCAGCAACATCCTTCGACAACAACGCCAACTCCTACATGGCCTGCATGCCCGGCTCCGAGGCGCCATACTCAATGGTCACCCCCTCAACAGGCCCCAACTCAGCCCAGATCCCAGAGTACGTGAACCAGCAAGCCACCACCCTAGCATGGAACACAAAAATGCCGAACTGGGGCATGCAACAGCAAATCCCCACCCCGGGCCAAACCCCCACCGACGAAGTGCAAATGTGGCCGCAAAGTATGATGCAGCAACCCACAGTGCCCAACACCATCCAAACGCAGCGCCAATTCAGAGACCGACTAACCTCCGCCCCGGAATTGCCTCTGCATCAGGCTCCACAGATCGCGCCCTCGGGCTCCATCTCTGGCCCCACTCCCACTCCCTCTGGCCACGGTCCAACCCTTGGCCACTCACGCGGCCAGTAGTAACTTCTGCAACCTCCACCTCCTGACCCAGAGCACGCACTTCGATATGCCAGCGTCGAGTGCTAGCTCGCCTAGGATTGAGGCGCTTTCTGCGGAGACGCACTCGACCCCTGATTTCTGTCCTACGCCTCATAGTCCCATGTCGCCGACTGCTGTTGCTACTCAGATGGGTATGCCTGCGCCTGTCAAGACGGATGGTGGGAATGGAAATGGAAATGGGGATGTGATTATGGTATCCAATGAGGGGATGAATGCGGATTATTCAGATTTCAGTCAGTTTGCTTTGCACCTGGGGAACTCGACTGTGCCCTTTTCTGATCGCGAGCAGTTTGGCTTTCACGATTTTATCGCTGTTGACGAGTTTACCAGCATTTCTTGTTGATTTTTTTCTTCTTCCCTTTTTTTCTTCTTCCCTTTTTTTCTTCCTTACGCCCCATTACGATCAGTGATACCTGACATACCCAGGTAGTTATTTTCTTCTTTTCTTGACTTACTTGATTGTTTTCTCTTGTATATCGGCTTGACTCTTTGTGGCTTTGTATATTCGCTCCTGTGTCATACTTCAAATCAATCTCTCATTTAATATTTTGAACAGAGTTGCTGTGTGTGAACCTAAGCGGAAGGGAGAGTACTCGGTCGAACCAAGTCGCTCATTTCCCTTCTTTTCTCCTTTTTTTTCACATGAATCTACTGTATGCACAGCGACATGAAGCCACAAATCACAACAATCCTTGAAAATCTCGCCCTGATCTATTCTATCCCGTTCCACGCAATGATCGACGTTGCATTGACACATCCGCAAACATCAACGCAATGCCAAGTCCACACCCTAATCCGGCGAAGTCCCCACTGTATATTCGCTGGGTATTCACCCTGCGCAACTATTGGCATCGCAGTTTTCATATGTGGGTTTTTGCTCAACTCACGGTGGGTGTTTTACTCTCGGTCTCAGTCTTGGTCTCAGACTCTGTACTCTACCAGGCCGTGCCAGGTAGCTAGCTCGACTTGTTGGACTCTATCGACGCTATGGGAGTCGTGTGTGTCGAAACATATCAATCGCGAGAAGCGAGAGAAAAAAAATCATATTTTGAAAGAGGCTGACATGCACTTGGAACTGAACAGATAGTTCTGCGTTCGCCTGCAGGACCGCTTGAAAACAATCCAGGTTCGGTTGCGCGAACGCCTGGGTTGTCACTTGGAGTGTGTCTACTCCAGTGTCTCGTGCGTATTGCTTTTCTTGGGGTGTTGAGGATTCAAAGTGGCCGAGGCGGACGCGTCGTGCGACGTGTTCCAGTTTCACTCGTGGCGCCTCGCACGCATATTGCCCGATAAGATAAATTGACATTGAGCAATTGACAAGATGGGAGCACGCACCTCGGCCTATTGTCCCAATCGCTTGTCCTAAGCTGTTGTATCCGTAGCGATCCCCCTTATTCGCTTGTAGATTACGTTATCAAACTGTTCTTAAGCGACCCGACCACAGTAAACATAGAAGGGGCGCTCGGGCCCAGTTGCGCGTGAGGTTGTCTCTTTTCGTAATGCTCACATAGCACGTCTTTGGCTCGGCCTTTTCACTATGGGCAATACCACCAGATAATCATCTTCCCATCCTGTCCAAGGCGACAAGCCCGACCATCGCGTTGCCAGAGCGTTGCTGATTGTAGGTTTTTGGGAACCGATAAATGACGACTTGATCAATATCCTGGAGGTCCACTCCGAGCGCCAGTGCCTTAGTGGTCATGAGGACACGAAGCTTGGATTGCGATCCGGGTTTCCGAAGCTCCTTGATATTGCTTCCTTGTCTGCCTTTGCAGTGTTACTATGGTAGACCTTGACAGTATCCATTGTCCCTTGGAGGGTATAGTTGCAATGTTGAACAATTTCCTTATCTGGTTGCTTGTTATTCTGCAGCCAATACCGGCATCCTTCCATAGCAGTGTATGTCTCATTTTTCGAGTCAAAGAATACCAATGTCTTTGGGATTCGTGAAGGTCGTAATATTGGCTGCCAAGGAACATTGTCAAACAGGAAAACGCAACGCCATTGCCTTCTTATGCGCGCCTTGCGGGATCCAAGCTGTTTGAATGAGCAGTTCTGGACGATTGATGGATGTCCGCAAGATCTCAACATCCTTTGGAAACCCAAGGCCCTCATTAAGAAAGTGTAATGTCTTCATGTCGAGCGTAGCAGAGCATGCAAATCAAGGAACGTCTCTGCCGAATAGACTTCGCAACTGATGTAACCGCGCATAGTCCGTTCGAAAACCCTTGCCCCATTGCGCCACAGGATTAGCTTCATCTACGACAACCAATGCCAGTCAGTCTGGGAAAGCCTGGTTGGTGGCAGTTAGACGAAACTTGTCACCGATTGCAAGCTCCGGGCTTAAGAGAACACGGGAAAACTCGCCAGCTTGAATCTCTTTGAGAAGTTCAGATGAGAAAGTTTCTGCGTTTAGGAAATAAGGTCGCCCTCCAATGTTCAGGATATAACTGGTCTGCTCAACACCAATTTGATTCAACGGGAGCACGACAAGTGTCACAGATTTAGCAAGCAAGAATGAAACAGCTTGCAGTATCATACTCTTCCCAAACGACGTCTTCGCAATCAGGATAAGGTCCTTTCTCAGGTAGACCAAGTGTCTCAAGGCTTGCAACTGACCCTCTCGAGGATAATATGGATACAGCTCCCGAATATGGCTTGGTCCTGTTCACCCCTACTCTTCTCAATCGCATCGCGAATCAGTTTCTGCGCTTGAAGGACTGGATTCTTCTCAACTTGTTGTTTCTCCATCAAGACATTTCCGCCCTCAATCTCATGCTCCACTCCCAATTCAAAGGGCTCTTCAACCACTGGAGGGACAGGATCATTTCCAGAGGCCAACCATTTATCCAGATTTGTCTGTCCATTTCCAGGTGTGTTCAGATTCGCTTCATGTCTCTGAGGAGGCTTCCGTCGTGATCGGCGTCGATTTGGCATCATGTGCAGGTGGATTTGAAGTCAATTCTGACGCGATAGGGTTGACTTATAAATTAAGGTATGGCTACTGTACATAAAATTGGTCAATATACGCTTTATGGAGTTTTGGCGGAACTTTTGGGGCCTATAATGATTCTGACAAGCCAAGAGGGGGGTCCATCGGGCAATTTAAGGACATGTTTCTCACCCAGCTGTTCAGTTATACGTATCATTTTCATGTCAGGTGATTCTGCTCAGAAAGGTGCAGAAGACATCGTCGCCCAATTTTTAATATTCGGGTTGGTGCGCGAGAAATTGGAGACTATCCAAAAACGCGTTCGACGCTCTGCAGTAGTAAATATAGCAGCAAAATTCCCGACCCACTGTATGTAGCCACCAAATTCCCGGCTCAGACGGTCCCTAAAAAAAAGGCTGTGTTAGCATCGCTGAAGACAGCAGGCGGTGGACAGCCAAGTTCACCGCCTTTTTGGGCGGGCCGGCTGAAGGAACTGAGGTAACCTAATGCTTCTTCGTCCAGATATGACAGATGTTTTGAGTGGGTCCTCGAATATGCAAGTGACAAAGAGCCCAACTACGCTTGGTACTAAGAGCAACGCAATGCTCACAGAACAAAAGAGACGCCACAATGGCCAGCCACAGGCCTGCGAGCCATGTCGCAAGGCCAAAATTCGCTGTGATCATGCAAATCCGAGGTGTGCACGTTGTGTCAGACGGAGCTTGGATTGTGTCTATCACCCTGCACCTATGACCAAGCGCCGTCTTCCGAACTCTCATACACCTATACGCTTCGAAGTGATGCCACCCGCGGGCCTACTGACTACTCCTGCTGTCCCTAGCGACGTCAACCTTTCTCTCGAATCTCAAGTCAGCGTGGAGGTATCCGCCTCCCCTGCACACCCCGGCTCAGCTGCAAGCTCGGGTACGACGGGCCGTTCCAATGGATCAAAGCGGAACATGCTATTCCGAGAGGAACCGGGTCGACACGAGACAACGCGCTTCTCCGCCGTCTTCTTTGAAAACCAGGATAGTTTAGGCCCAGTGATTCTTGGCACCACGAGATCCAGCGACGCGCAAGACCGAGAGACTGATGTGACGGCCCGGCCTCGCCTGGAGTTGGCTATCAGAACACTGCTCAATTTTCCTACCGCTCGCACGTGTGACATGCTGATGACAGGAATCCATCAAATGTATGATGTCTGGCTGTCCCCTACAATGATTCAACAGTGCTTAGATCAAGTATGGACAGTATACGGTAGTGAGCTGGGGGAGCATCGGACACGGGATTCGGTATTGAAAATGGCAAATGACATCTTTCTCAACCATGAAAGGCCGCAATCAACGCCCGGATATAATGCAGACAGCAGTTTTGACCGCGTTGACTGGATGAATTGGTTTGGAGGGTCTTATCTGCGATGGGAAATGATTGGCATCCTATTCAGCTGGGCTGGAATTGCATTCAGATGCAAACAAGAGTGGGACCCAGTTTTTGAACTGGTTGAGCAGCATGGGCGGGATCGCAACACCGCGGCAGATCAGATGAGAGAGTGTGCTGCTGCCTGCGTCAGACTTTGCGAGGAAAACTTTGAACTGAGTGACATTATGGTCATTTGCATGAAGAATAGCAGCAGATTGCAAAGCATTATCATCAACGACGAGAGTAAGTCACAAAGTCCGGTCCAAAGCCCGGTTGGGTTGAAATCGAGCTCACCCCAGCATAGGTGATCGTATAAGGGTCGACTATGGTACTGTTCGCAGTGCTTTTATTTCAGCCGGATTGCATCGTCTTGCACCCCTTAAGGAGGTCACGCCATTTTCGCAACATCGAGCATCTATCGCTTCATCTATGTACTACCAGGACAAATGTCACAGTTTGTTCAATGCGCGACCACCTATGCTAAGTGACCGCTACTGTCAATGTCCACTTCCACTCGATCTGTGCGAGGAAGATGTTTATGGGGGTCGGGACAGACTGGTAGCGGCTGTTGCTAGGCTTGATTCGAATGGCTGGAATACAGATGGTCGAATATACACAACAACCTGGATTCGAGCACTTGCGATGCTGAGTCCAATCCGAGAAGGCATATTGGAACTTTCTTTAAGTGTCAATTTAAAATTTACAAAGTTACAAACAGAGTCAGTCGCTTGGGAACGCATTTGTATACTTTTTGCTGACTTGAACTTTTTGCAGGGACCTTATCGTCCAGTTGGAGAAGATAGTTGCTTCATATCCTCCACACATTCAGTATCGCAGCAACATGGAATGGCCTTCACATTCAAAGTGGTCCTTCAATGGGCAAAGCGCTCATGAGGTGTATATCATCACCCGCATACAACTTGATGTATTGCAATGCAAATTTCTCTTGGAGCGTCTGATTGTCTCACGAGGATTCAATGATGGACAAGACTTGTTCGATATCGCCAAAGAGACAATCTCTGTCATTGTGTCTCTGTGGCTTAATCGTGATAAGTTACAGGAACTTCACCATGCTTTTGACTGGATTGTACGTTTCAGGCGAGGCTTGCTGGTCACCTGAAGTAGGAACACCCGCTGACCTTCTTCTAGGCCGTATCATACGGAATGCCCTGTGCGGGAATTTTATGCGTCGAGCTTCTCCGAGCGAGTAATCTGGCGCCACCTGATCCAAAAATTGGGTCTTCATCAGCAGCCGTTCACGAACCTGTTCGGTTTTCTCGGTCGGAGATCGTTCAAAATTTGATCATGTTCAAAGCCTTACTTGACTGGATACGACCTACAGACAACAATGTACAGCTCAGTAGCAAGTTCAAGAAGGTTCTTCAGAGAATCATTGACACTGTGTTTGATTCTATGGGATTGGTGTCTGGAGCGCATTTACAACACAACCCGAGCGAACTCCAGTTCAAGAGACAATACGGTGCGCAAGACCTGCAGTCTCAAGAGGAAAACCTATCTACCGTGATAGACAGTCAGCATGATGTCGACCCTGAGCTAACCACCATAAATGATATGGATTGGCTGAACACTGTTGATTGGACGCAGGGAAGCTGGCTTGAGCAAAGTAATCCATCATTTCTGTTAAGCGATCTCAGCTAGCTCCTGTTTTCACTTGCTCAATATTGAAATAGCCAAGGACACATTGCCATGTCTCCATAATTGGCTCGCATACTGATAAGAACACAGGCGGCGTTAGATTTCCTTCGGAGTGTTTTTGATCAGTCGGAGTGGGGCAATCCGGCCGAGAGGGGAGTCGCGGAGTTGCGGAGTTGATAAGAGAAGGCTACGGTCTTTGAAAGTCCCATTCGGTCGACGGCCGTTATTGAATACTGCTGCACCGGAGTCCGTTGATTCTATCTGCTCTTGTTAGTTTTCCTGATGATCAAGAATCTTTGTGCAACTCATCCATCACTTAATCTCGACGAAGCAGGACTTTAACAGCCTAGCACTTATACTTACAAAATTCTTCAGAGGTCACACACTATCAATTGATAGCACTTCTCTGGCCATGTCTTCACATCCCTCTTTTGATACATGCCGCTTGCCTGTTGAAGATTCGACAGTACCATTCTGGCACCAAGACCTCCACGAGCTGCACGATCATCGGACGACAGAAGACCTTCCAGCATCAAGTGATGTTGTCGTCATAGGTGCCGGCTATGCAGGGATTAGTACAGCTTACCACTTGGTCAAAGGAGAGGCCAGTGGCAACAATCTTTCTGTCACGATACTGGAGGCGCGGGGTGTCTGTTCGGGCGCGACAGGACGCAATGGTGGCCACCTGCGACCTGACATGTACACCCCCATGACCAAGCTCATCGACAGAGCAGGTCCTGAGCTTGCTTTGGAGGTGCCTGAATTTGAAATCGCTCATTTATACGCCATCAAGTCGCTCGTTGAAAAGGAAAACATCGACTGTGACTTCACCCTCGCCAGATCTATCGATGTCTGGTGCAACGAAGAAGCTGCTCTTAAGGCCAAGGAGATGTTCGATATTCTGCGCTCCCGTAATCTGGAGTATATGAAGGATGTCTTCTTCGTGCTCGGCAAAGATGCG
Source organism: Penicillium frequentans (assembly GCA_028828275.1). NCBI lineage: Eukaryota > Fungi > Ascomycota > Eurotiomycetes > Eurotiales > Aspergillaceae > Penicillium > Penicillium frequentans. The sequence continues at coordinate 1,252,844 of JAQIZY010000003.1, read as the reverse complement.
GAGGGCATATCGGGTGTCAAAGGAGTCAAAGCATGTGCTTCTTTCACGGCAGGAACTCTCTGGCCGTACAAATTTATCCTGCATCTCACTAAATTGACTCTTGAGACTGGCCTAGTCAACCTTCAGACTCATACTCCAGTGACTTCCGTTACTCGGCAATCTTCTGGTGGCTTTGTTGTTACAACTCCGCGGGGCACAACAATTACCCGAAAAGTCGTGTATGCCAACAATGCCTATGTCTCGGGTCTTCTTCCGCAGTACAGTCAAGCCATTGTACCATGCAAAGGACTGTGCACTCATATTTCAGTCCCCGAAGGCACGAGAGGGCCTTTTCTGAACAACTCCTACATCGTGCGTGAAGAGGACAAAACTATTTCATATCTCGTCCCTCGCGCCGACGGTAGCATCGTTGTTGGGGGAGCCAATTCAAGATATCGCCCTTTCCTAGAGACATGGTACAAGAACGTGGACGATTCTGTTCTGATCGAAGAAATCAGTAATTATTATGACGGCTACATGCAGCGGCTTTTCCATGGATGGGAAAATAGCGGTGCCCGAGTAGACAAAACCTGGACAGGTATCATGGGGTACAGCTGGGATTCTCAACCCCATGTCGGCGCTGTGCCTGGGGAAGATGACCAGTACATCCTTGCGGGATTCAACGGTCATGGGATGCCCGTGGTATTCCTGTCTTCCCTAGGGGTTGCCAAGATGGTTAGAGATGGAATCCAGTTTGAAGATACTGGTGTCCCGAAAGTGTTTCAAACGACCGTGGAGAGACTCGAGAATGCCAAAAAGGACCTTTCAGGAGGAGATATACTCGCCATGAATGGGTGAGAACTAGTGAGAAGTTGATATTACTGCTTTTTTTTTCTTAACCAACGAGGAAAAATTTTCAACCTTTGGGATGTTCAAGCTCCGTGTTGTAGGAAGGAATCCAAACCTAAAACATTCGCTTTCTAGTAACACCTGCTGTTTCACTTTGATGTATTAGTGCCATGATATTGAAGTACGCTTTCGATATTTCTCGAATTGATGGAGCACCGTGTAAACAAAACAGGCTGATCTGTCCGTAACAAGATTGAATGCGAGGCTTAATGGCAAGGTGCTGCGTACTCGTCTCAAATGAATGTCATCGCCTTGAAAAAACTCAGCTTGTCGCTAAAGGTTATGTAGTGGGATTATCATATTCTAAGTCCTCTAGGAATTACAAAATTTGCACAGAATATCCTTGACTGAGTTTCGTGACGTTAAACTTTTGCCATTTACTAACGTGATCGTTTAAAAGTTGACTACTGTATCAAGATCTGTTGAAGATACACCTTGCCATTCCAATACAAACGACCATCTAATCAACATCTGTGCTCAAGCTGAGTTTCTCGTACTTGATAAAATTCTGTCGCTCCTCATCTAGTCTCGCCAAGATAGCTGGGTAAGCATCCGTACCAAGCAAGATTCTCAAGGGCGGCTTCTCCATCATGGCTAGGTCGTAAAAGGCACTTGCAGCCTTCTGTGGATCACCAAGCTGAGTTCCATTCCGGGCCATCATCAATCCTTTAGCATCCATGTGGTCATAGGCTGGATGACGGTCGGTAAAGGCCATTGAGCGACCAGCCCAATCAGTTCTGATGAACATCTCGAATTAGAGAAAGATATCTTCATCGGTCTTTTGTAGATAAACCAACTTACCTAAAACCACCGGGCTCGACACAAGTAAATTTGATCCCCCATTCAGGCTTCACCTCTTTTGAAAGGGACTCAGTAAAACCTTCAACAGCCCATTTACTTGCGGCGTACAGGCTGAAGCATGCGGCTCCTCGTTGTCCACCTACGCTGGTGACTTGTTGGATTACGCCGCCGCTCGGCTCTTGGGCTCTCATGGTTGCTATTGCTTCTCGAGTGACGTTGACAAGGCCGAAAAAGTTGACTTCCATTTGCGTCCGGATCTGTTCGTCGGTATATTCTTCAAAACATCCCGTGAGGCCGTATCCCGCGTTGTTCACGACTACATCAATCCTCCCAAAGCGCTCGACAGCCTGAGAGAAAGCACCTTTAATGGATTCCGGTCTCGTTACATCAAGCGCCAAGGTGAAGTAGTTGTCATCTTTGGTATTTTCGAACTTCAACAAGGCCGGGTTGCGTGCCGTCGCAATCGCAATGTCACCACGATTCAGCACCTCTTGGATCAAGTCATGGCCGAAACCAGTCGAGGTTCCCGTGACAAGAAAGACTTTGGGCATGTTGCTGGGTTGTTGTCAACAAACTTTTCACGGTATGATTATTGAATTCGATTGTCTGGGCTCTAGGGTCTGAGGTGGTACCCTGAACTACTGTAACGAATCTTACGATCACTGAATGAAGGAAAAGCGAAGCAGTGAATAGAGATTCTTTGAGGCATCCTCAATACCTGTCTAAATACATGTGCCTCCTCGATGCTCGCAGCCCAGATTGCCAATCCTAAAAATAGTGAGCTATCTTATCTAACGGAGCTATCTAACGGAGCTCCCAGAGCTTATCTAACGGAGTGGATTTTGGCACTCCGCTTTTGCGGAGTTGAACTTTACCCCATTTGTCACTCCTGAGCTGTCTCATCGATCCCCGCAGCTGTAAATTTGCCTTGAAAATAATCATTCCACTTTATTGGATCGGTGCTCTCGTATATCTTATCCCACAGCCATATGAACGAAACTAAAAGAAATATTCGCTGCCAATGCCAATAATGGCTTATCCGCGTAGTTCAGTTCTACGGATACCAATTGTGTAGATAGGCACAGTGAATTATTATCCGGTTAGCCAGTGACTAGCGCCGTCGAAGGCTATAAGCTTGAGCTGAATTGCTATCAATCGCAGACCCTGAAGTTTGCTATCTCAGGAGTGCAACAACAAACCCGCGCCACCCCCCAAAAACCTATCTTGCTTGGCAGGATCAGCCAAACATCAACCGAGCCTTATCACGGAGTGGGGGTAGTCCGAAGATAGTTGATTGCCGGAGTGTACTAGGGAAGATACAGTTAGTCCCGGAGTACCCACACCGCTACTATTCAACCGTGCATGCATTTCAATCGAGTCTCCATCTCTTCGTTCTTATCTTGATTCGTCGGACGACGGGTGAAATCTAGAATATCGGATATCCCCGTTCCGCGATCAGACAACTGTAGCACCAATGCCGATATAGTCGGTGTAGGTGCGTTGAATAAATAATATACAAAGGCCCAGGAGCTGTACACAATTCATGAAATGTTCTGAACATATCTCAGTTTTCATCTTCCAAACCCATATATTCCCAGCATGATTGCCCCCCAAAAACACGCCGTTTTCGATGTGGTCGGTACCTGCGTGTCGTTCGATGTATTTCTCAACACTATCGACCAAGTCCTCGGCCCGCGACTGCTGGCGCACAACGTGAACGCGAAGGTATTCGGGTTTGCGTGGATGCAAGCATCCGAACTCGAGTCCTTGATGCTCCACATGTCCAAGCGAAACACACCCTATAAGGAGGTGTTCAACGCTCTCTTCTACCGCGTCTTGTTCATGTCCGGGATCGAAAACCCAAGGTCGTTCGCGACCGACGAGGAGAGAGATCTATGTCAGGACGCATATTCAAAGTTGGAACTCCGACCAGACTGCCGAGCTATGATGGAAAAATTGAGAAACCACGGTTTCACCATCTGGTGCTTGACCACGGGCGATACAGAAAGAGTTGGCGGCTACTTCAAGCGGGCAGGCTTCGAGATGCCTGCTGAGAACCTCGTCAGTTGCCACCAATTCATCAAGCATGATTCCGCGTTGGAGTCTCCTCTGGCTATGATAAAACCATCCATGGGGTCATATCAGCCCATGCTAGAGAAGTTCGCTCCCGAGGACCAAAAGTGGTTCGTGGCCGCGCATATGTGGGATGTTAGCGCAGCTGTCAAGGCCGGGTAAGTTGTTTCCACACTCCAAAATCAAAAGGAAAACGGAAGCTAACTTAAATCCAAAACAACCAGCTTCCGTGGCGCTTACTGTTCAATCTATGAAAAGGAGTCTTGCATTGAGATCTTTGATACCAAGATGGATGTCACAGCCAATACTTTACTCGAACTGGCTGACAGCATCATTACTGCGGGTTCCTAAATTCAAAACTCAATTTTTACTATATATTAAAAAAAAGGATTATGTTTTCTGTTCTCGGATTTTTATAGTGATCGTACATTGTAAAATTAAGAATTTCGAGAATATTGAGGGAGGTGTGGCCGCCACAACAGGCGAAAGGAGTTAGACGATGACAATCTTGCTGTATCTACGACTAAATTTAGACACTATAGCATAACTGCTGCACATGATTTGATAAATGGACTGTCTTGGGTTATTTGGCCTGAAGGTATCTCAAAGGCAGGTTTCCTTTGATAGGACTTTTATAGTGAACTCTTTCGATTGTTAAAAGACAGTGTCACGCATACTGATAAGCAGCTTGACATTGACGGAGAGATGGAGAAGTCAATTGTACCAAGCAGAAGCATTTGTGAAAGCTAGAGATTCGCCGAAGCCCGTGGATATTTGTTAACGTTTAAAGAGATGATTGATGCCCAGTTACATGAACGTGTACCTGGATCCTGCATTTGAAATTGAACAGACCTACTTCGGCTTATGTGCCAAATTTTCATCCAAGAGCACGCAGTGAACTTCCTAGAAAGTATCTAGTCCTGTGCCTTGGAGGTTCTCCCCCTCGTCCCTCCTTATCTATAGACCGATTCGACCTCTTGGATTACCTCACTCCTCTTCTCCTTGGATGATAACAAGCGATCAAATACTCTTTCCAGTCGGATCATCGCCTCGTCGGCAATTTGACAGTGGACAACAATTCTTCCACCGAAAAGTTTAATTCCTTCTTCCCTACCCACTCGGATCGCTTCATCCACCGTGATGCCGCTGTAAGGCAGATCCAAACAGACCATATTGGTCTCAACCGGTCGAAGAGTTGCGCCACCGCGACCGACCCACATCTTCTCAATAGACTTGGCCTTCTCATGAGTTTCCCTCAGTCGACCACCTTCGCCATTCGGTCCTTTTCCGAAATTCTCCTCGACGGCCACACGAGCCGCAGATGAGATGATTCCGGCCTGTCGAATTCCCCGCCAATACTCTTTCTCACCCATCGGCAGTGCTCGAGAGTCTTCTTCGGACCCACAATAATGCTCCCAATGGGGGCGGCCAGGCCTTTGGAGAAGCACATTTGGGCAGTGTCAAAGCACTCCAAATAATCGATTAGTGAGCCGGCCCCGGCAGCCACAGCCTCCCAAATTCTTGCGCCGTCCAGGTGCATCTTGATGTTGTTGGTGCGAGCAAATGCAGATATCTGACGGACCTCCTCCAGAGGAGTGATGACACCGGCTAGAGTGTTCTCCAGTGAGATGACGCGAGTCGGCGCAATGTGGATGTTGCTGCGAGTGTCTGCGTCCCGTTTGACATCCTCGAGGGTCAGATACTGCCTATTGGCCGGGACACAAGGTTGCATGTGCGCCTGAGACATAGAAGAGCAACCACCGGCCTCAGACTTCAAAATGTGAGATTGATGATGACAGAGAATGGCGTGCGGCGGATGTGTCAAAAGCGAGCGCAGGGCAATCTGGTTTCCCATCGTTCCGGACATGACCAGGAGACTGTCTTCCTTGCCTGTGAGGTTGGCCATGAACTTCTCAAAGTCTGTCGTCGTTGAATCCTCTTGATACACGTCGTCCATCAACGTCGATTGCGCAATAGCCTTCAGCATGGATAAAGTTGGCGTCGTTATAGTGTCAGTGCGGAAATCGTAGGCCGCAGGTCCAGCATCGCACCAAGAGTTTGACACTGAAATCTGCTTGGATGATTGAGTTCTTCCATGTTGGAAGGGGGATGTTTCAATGCCACCCATGGCAAAAAATAAAGATTCAATTACTGTTCTCTTAAAATTTGAGTCGCGTTAAAAAGATGTGGAAGAGGACCTCAAGTAAAACTATAATATTATAAATAATTTTTAATCAAGGTAAAAAAGTGATGTTCAGGATTCTCGCCCTGAATACCAATTTCCTGGAAGAATCATTATTAGATCGAATTGTCAAACGGCCTGCATCCTTACTCCGTTATCTCTTTTCTCCGCCCCGTTTTTCTTGGTATCAACAAATTAGAAGGTGGTCACTTAAAGTGGGGACTCCGTAGTCCGTAGTCCGTAGTCCGTATTCCGTTGAGCCGTTGTATCTGGCAATTTATATGGGATTCCAAGGCAACAAACATAACAAAAACATGCAAACTAAACATACATCGGTGGATCCATATCCTGGATTATTTCCAACATCACATGCCTAGACATTCAACCTATGACTTGTTAAATACAGTTCCAAGGAAATCCAGCTGCGCCGACAAATTCTCTTCAAATTCGTTGTCGAAGTACAAATCAAAATGCTCCAAATCTTTTATAACGGCCACAGTCTTTGGTTCGCGAGCAGACGCAAAGGCTTCAAGTTGGGAGGACGTGGCCACCGTGGCGTCTTTTTCTGAACCACCATCAGAAGCGGCGTGGGGGAAATTCGATGGATGAATGCCCGCGGCTCGAAGATAGAAATGTTAAAAACAGATTGCAACGTTACTTCCTTCTCCCATGATTGCTCACGTCGAGTCAGTTCTTTCAGGTAAGGGGCCACGTCAGGCTTTCCCATTAAGGCTCCCGAGTCGCCTCTCTCGGCGGACTCAGGTGTCTCTGGAATGACCTTGGTCATTGCAGGAGGGTGGCCAGACTTGATACTTTTCCGGTCGGCGTACATGGCTGGGAAATAAGTCTGTAGAAAGGGCCCAATGGACTCGCCAGACACAAACGGAACCTGCACCACAACCGCCGCGATACGCTTGTCGAAAGCTGCAGCAAGGATAACAATTCCACCACCCATGCTGCTACCCCAAAATACGATCTTGGTCGGTTCCACTTCCGGTAGCGAAGCCACATAATCAAAGGCATCGGAATAGTCTAGCGCTTGTCTAGTGGGATCGGTTTCGTTGCGCGGAAGACCGTCGCTCGACCCCCAGTTGCGGTGGTCATATATAAGCACTGCGTAACCTGCATCACGGAAACGCTCAGCAAAATCGGGGAGGAATTGCTCTTTGAGACCTGAAAACTACACAGAACAATATCTTAGCCACATTGACTTTAACGACAGGAACATTGAAGGAGAGGCGTACCCCATGGGTCATAATGATGCACGGCATCTTTTCGTCTCCAATAGGTGCATAGAAGAAGCCTCGTAACGTAATCCCGTCGACGGTACGAAACTCAACATCTCTTTGGAGAGCTTGGGGAGGGGCCATCTTGAGAAATAGACAATAGTACAAGACTTGGTTGTACTCAATAGTGGTAAGACTTTCATGCGAAGTGAGGCCACTATATATATGGTGATCACCGGTATCTGTTTGGTTTTCGTAACACCGGCTACCTCGGATAGAGTCCATCCAAGCCCCCACCACTGGAATTCTGTTACTTCGAATACAATATTCTGTGTACCTTGGCAGTGTGCCTTGGGCGTAGCACCTAAAAATAGTGGCATCTAGTGGATCGGGATTCTAGGAGAGTTGTACAACGAGGGCAAGACGCAGCCGTGCGGCTAGGCGCAAATCTCGCAACTCCCACAAAGGAGGGCCATGCTACAACAAGCTACTGCTGGTAATTACTGTCATCAAGACGGGCGCAGGGCCGTTGATCGACCTACTTCGGTGGTCTTAGATGAGCGGAGACCGTCTAGAGCCTAAGATAACAAAAATCGTGGTAATGTTAAAGAAAACCCAGAAGACAAAGGAAATCATGTGTGGTTCAGCCGTATCCTGAGTCAAGGACGCTAGCTTCTCTCCATTTCACTCTCTGCAGAGTACTACGCGGCTTCGGCGCTGCCCCGCCTCCTGAACACCGTATCTAGTCACCCGAAGGCAAAATATCAGTATCTGACGGTTACATGTGAGATAGCCAAGGAATCGCCCAGGTTTCTTATCAGAGTTAAGCTGTTCATCAAAGCGGGAGGTCCGTTCCCACTAATTTTACCTAAACATAGCTCCCAAATTAGTATCATAGAATAACCGGCCCTTACATAAATTACAATAAATTTTAATTATATTACAGACCCTCGCTAGCTCGGGTCCGACACCTCAACGAACTTTGCCCCTCCAACGAACAATTCTACCATAATTCAACTTTGAATATCCAATATATGCAATATATATCGTATTCTCTTAATTCTTTTTAAAGAATATGAATTTCTAATACATATAGAATATATAAAGAGCTTTTTTAGCGATTCAAACGTCTTCCTGTACGTCTACATTCACGTCGAAGTTCCACCATAACCTTCTTCCATTTCGATCGCAATTTATCAATTGCCTCTAAATCAGTCAATTTCTCCTCATTTCTCTTCATTTTTCCCACATCTGAAGAAGATATGATACCTCTTGATTTGATGGTAGAATATGCCATATTCCGCCGCGCATTGCGGGCTGCGCTTGCAGATTGAGTTTGTTCAATCTCTCGATGTATCTCATTCAAATGATATAAGGTGGATTGTGCACCTTTTGAGAGCTTCTGAATCATCTGACTTTGGCTAGAGAATTCTTGATTTAGATCCAAAAGCTTCGTTTCGAGCTTTTTAATCCGTGAGATTGTCTTTGGTGTGCTGATATTGGTGGAATTTGATATTGGTGAAGATGGTAGAGATGGTATTTGAGGCCGATATTCAACCAATTTATCACACACAATACTAGGGTTTATAGGCCAAATACCTGATAATTTAAACCCTAGGCGAATTGTATGTGATTTGAAGGTTTTTGTTCCAATTTCAGAGATTGCAGCAAGAAAATCTTGCTTTGAAAACTTCATACAACCCGTTATAGTTGCAGCCTCAATTGCCTCACTATGATAGTGTTTATAGACATTGAAAACCCCAACATCAAGAGGCTGGAGAAGATGGCTTGTGTGTGGAGGAAGGAAAAAGAGTAAAATCTTCTTGTCTTCACAGAATTTGATAAATTCGTACGTCAAATGTGACCCAAATCCATCACAAATCAGCATTCTCCATATTCCTTTTGTTCGTAATCGAGTTGACTTTTCGAATAATTGGATCCATTGATACGCAAGAAGGTCATTAATATAACCAGAATCGGTGACGGCAATACGTTCATCAATAAGATCTTCAAACCAACGATTTTGAAGTTGACGAGCGTTCAAAATAATCAAAGGTGGTGTAGAAAAACCATCGGTTGAAACTGCCTCAACAACAGTCACATATTCTCGATTCGTACGATTTCCAGCCACGATTTTTCGACGAGGATCGCGAGTAATGATCCATTGATCCTTTCCAACACCAATTTGGAAACCAGTTTCATCAAAATTATAGAGGTCTTCTGGTTGAATTCCGTATTGATCAATTGCAGCTTGATATCTTGAAAACCATTCTTGAATTACGTTTTTATCTTGTGCAAGAAGACGTTCAATATCAAGGCTTTTCCGACGTCTCGTACGATACTCTGGGTGTCGCTCAAGCCATCGTTTTAACCACTTTTCTCCAATATGAGGAGATTCGGAAGGGTTGGATTGTTGTAGAATTGATATTGCACTTGCAAGAATTTGGGCTCGCTTAACTGATTTTCCGTTTTGATCATTATAATCAATCCAATCACATAAAGCCTTTTCTTGCGCTGGATCAAGCTTCCGATCGGCATATCGTGGTTGAAATTTCGAATTTCTTCCATTCCATCGGGCCTTAAGCCGCTGGTAAGGTACGTTGAAATCTCGTGCTGTTTTCGCAATATTTGTTCGTGATTGAGAGTGAAGATCTTCAATTGCCTTCTCAATCCGTTTCTCAATTTCTAGATTCATAGAGCTCATATTGGTGGTGTGGGAAGAAGTTGAAGAAAAATAGTGGAATTTGGGAAGAAATATTCGTTGGGGGGCAAAGTTCGTTGAGGTGTCGGACCCGAGCTAGCGAGGGTCTGTAATATAATTAAAATTTATTGTAATTTATGTAAGGGCCGGTTACGAGGGGTACAAAATCAGGTACCAGTACTACGTATAGTCATGACGCGTAATTTACGCGATTCCATATTGGGTTAATCACACCACGTGATTAGGGTTTGAAAGAGCATCTGTCTGTCTCTAGATATGGAAGGCAATAACGGGCTGCACTGTATGAGATTTACCTCATATTGGTGATTTCTGTACCACGTCTACCGCATAGCTATTCACCCCAGCACTCTTCAAGTGCTGTGAGCGGTCCAAACAAGCATCAGCCCTCAAGACTTTCAGTAGATATATAGCCCGGAAGCTCGTCGCCGAGCCATTTCCTTATTACAACATTCTGATGTGGACCGTTCATACGAGTTAGTAGATCAAGCTCTGTCGATGATCGACTTGAGCAAATGCCAGAGATCTAAGAAATGTACAACGGAAGAACGTTGAGCGAGAGAAGTTCGAAACGGCACAGTTTGGCCGGGAGTGGCTATGAATCCACTGGTCGTCCAACATGGCACATGTCTTCAGTAGTGTCCTTTGGCGTTTGGTTAGCATCAGTGCGACCACTTCCGTTGTGGTTCATATCCAATGATAAATGCACAATTTTTCTTTCCATCTTAATGTCTTACGATCGATCGGCTGCCCGGCTGCCCCGGCATGCGCTGATTGAGTCAAGCCATTTCTGTACCGCCTTCCCGCAGACTGCTTCTTCTCCCAACCGTCACCCTCGGTGGAACCCTTAAGTGAGAGACAGGCGTTGTTGAATACTCCCAACCTTTTCTTCCTCTGATCGTCCCAACTGCCAACCCTTCATTGGTCTGCCATTATAGCTTCTCCATTCGTTTTCGTTCCTTTTCTGTTCATCACAACCTCCCTGATTGCCGATAGACGGTAGTACGACTTCTTTCTTCAGCACCATTGGTCAAAACCCAAGATCACTCGATCACTGGAAGGCCATATACCCCTCCCTCTCCCGAAACGGTAAACCACGACAGCTAATAGTTCCCCCACTATGGCGACAATTGAACCGCGGCGCAAATATGTTGCCGTCATTGGCACGGGGATGGCTGGGCTCGTCACCGCATACGTGCTAAGAGATGACACTCGCAGAAGATTCGAGGTGGAAGTGTTCGAAAAAGTAAACTCATCCTGATCCGTGACAGCGCGAGCGAAATATAGCTAATCGCACCAAAAATATCCAGCAAGACAAACTTTCCCTTGACTCCGCATCACACACCCTCTCAGACCAGAATGGCAGAGGCGAAAAGTTAGAACGGCTCGATCTTCCCATGCGCGCATTCGCCGACGGATACTACGAGGGTTTAAAGCGAATGTACGATTATTTTGGCATCGAATACGGCTCGCCGCGGTTTGTTTACTCCCTATCGGCTTTATCGGATACCGCCACCAAACAAGTCTCCCCGTACTACATTCATTCTTCGAATAACCACCAAATGCCACCCCTACGCCCGGAAGGTTTATCACGGGCCAGGTGGCTGGTCGAGGTGTGCTATCTGGCAATGTGTTATTATTGGTTCACGGCTTGTTGCTTCTTCGTAACGCCCAAGACCGCGGAGTCATCTGGCGAGGAGGAGCCTCTCCGTTGGTATCTGGAGAGGATTAGATTGCCAGGGTATTACGTGAAAAATTACTTGCTGCCGCTCATGTCGAGCGTAACGACCTGCTCACATGACGCACTGATGGATTTCCCTGCTATCGATGTAGTCGATTACGAGAGGAGAACTTTCCGTAAAAAACACTACACTGTTCTTGGTGGTGTGCATCGCGTCCAGAAAAAGCTGTCGGAAGACCTGACGTATAGGCTTGGCACAAAAGTCACGGCGGTCGAGAATGTTGGAACAAAAGTGCAAGTGAGCTGGACAGACCCCCACGATGGCCAGAGCAGCTGGGAGCTATTTGACCATGTTATCCTGGGCGTAACGCCTGATGTCGTTGGCGCGATCTTCCAGCCTCTCCAAAGCGCAATGGCAGCCGTGCCTACAACAACCGTTCAATCAGTTGTCCACCGCGACTTTTCCAAGATCCTTGATTCCAGTAAATATCTCTGGACGCACATGTCCTTGAATGCCGGAGAATCAGCACCTCAGCCAATCCATATGCGCTCAAATGCTACAGCAACGGAGTCAATTCATGAACATCCTTCATTCGCTCTTATTACAACTTGTCCCATCGCTCCGATTGACCCAGAGAAGATCGTGCACACAGCCAGGTTCACTCGCGTTTTGCGGTCATCCTCCAGCAGACAAATTATCAATCATATCTTCAACAGGACACAGTCTGGGGATGAAAAGAGCCAGCTCTGGCAAAACGGTGATGGAAACGTCTGGCTGGTTGGTGGTTGGTGCTGGGATGGGATGGTCATGCTGGAGGGGTGTCTCGCCTCTGCGGCAAGGGTGGCACACGCCCTCGATGTCGAGGTGCCCTGGACGAAAGGGAACGACTCGTCAACATCATAACGAGAGTCATGTCCATGTGTATTTTGGGAGTTACTTGTTAGCATATGCATTTTACGTAGCATATGCAATGTGCAAAATCAACATTCGATTCCGATATTCGTCCGCCACTACTTATCGTCCCTTTTGTTCTTCTCTTCGGGTAAATGCACCTCTGGCCTTCTCTTCTCATCCTACACATGGCGCAAGGTTGATCCTAGGACCCTATACGAAAAGCGTGGATGATTATAAGATGACTTCTGGAAACTGCCCGCGTAGGGGGCAAGTGACGAAGCCTTCTTACAGTCCAGCCACTGATGGTTCGTCCTGAGGGCGATGTGGATGTTGTTGTCAATACAATGCCCTACAACACTACTGAAGTGCGAGGTTTCACTAGATATATTATGTAGTGGTACTTGAGAAGTTCATTTTCGTAAGTTGGGTTGTTATTTCCTCAGGTGATAGGGCAATGGGTCTTGATGTCGTTTTCGCCTTCGTTTTACGACCAAACACCGATTCGCCGATAACATTTTCTCGACCATGGTAGTCACTCTGCCCATCTCTCTAGACGCCATGAACACGAAGACAAAAAGAGAAAAGTAAAAGAGAAATTAAGAAACAGTAACTAGATAACATTAATGTCCTCGGCCTTGGTCCGAAGTCAACATTATCTTCCCTGCCGGAACCATACGCAGTGCTCGGTGTTTGACGAGGAGTGGAGACAGGAGGGATCGCAATCTCAGGGTACCGTAACAATCCGAGTGAAAGCTGGCATCTCCAAGGTTGGATATCCTTGATCAGAACTTGTGGTCAAACCACCAAGGCTTAAAAACGACTTGAATTCTCACAATCAGTATCCGGAATTCTACTAGCAACAAATTCGTCGCCTTCAGGTTGGCCATGGAACTGTGGACCTACGAATGGTAGATGAGTTACAGAATAGAAACTACGACCTGACTAGGCCTATAAGAGGATGGGAAGAACCTACCGGTGTCATTTGGTCACTGGCATAAACAATAATAATAAGAATGTTGAGACATTGAGCCAAGTGCCTACCTATTCAGGCATTCACGCTGCGTCGGACTTATCGGCGTCCCGGAGCTCGACTTTAGCAAGGCCCGGAGGTTCAACAGATGTACAAGAAAGAACGTTGAGCGAGAGGGTGACAGCAACCCGAAGTTTAGCAAGGAGTGGCTAGCAAACCAGAGGTGGCCCAACAAGATACCTGGCTTCAGTATGGAACGTTGACGTTCCCTTGCTCACTGCAGCCACTTCTTTTAGACTTTGTGTACATCACAAGCCTTGTTGAACAAGGATTTCTCTTCTCAACCTCGGGATCTTATGATCGGTAGCTTTCCTTCCCTGCTCGGCTGTCTCTTCACGCCCTCATTGATCTGTCAGACCATCTTTCTTCTTGCTTTCCGCGGACTACTTCTTCCCCCAACCATCAAGGGTGGAACCTTAGGCGAGCCACTCGTGAAGTTGAGTAAATCCCAACGTTTCCTTCGTCCGACCTCAGCATACCAAGTGTGCACTGGTCGATAGTCTGTTACTAGACCTTTTCCAACCCTTTCCATTTTTCCTTTTACTACCACGGACCTCCTCGCTGCCGAGACAACTTTAAAATAGTCTCATGTCATCATATTGAGGAGATTCTCCACGAATAGATCTCACAATATGCACACAAACACAGCAGACGCTTCCCGGCCTCGCGCTGGCGACACCAAAAAAGTACATATCACCGAGACGGCTCTCACAAGAAATAACTGGCACAAGCATGTCAACTGGCTGAATGTCTTCTTCGTCATCGGCATCCATCTATATGCTTGCGTCCAGGCGTTCTGGGTTCCATTACAGACCAAAACGGCCGTCTGGGCGGTCATCTACTACTTCATCACCGGCATGGGCATTACAGCAGGTGCGTTTAGTTCCACTCTTCATCGTCATTAAAATCTTTTCAAAGAGATGCTCACATTTGGTCAGGATACCATCGTTTATGGGCTCACTGCTCCTATTCCGCTCGCCTTCCTCTGCGGATCTGGCTCGCAGCCGTGGGGGGTGGTTCTGTTCAAGGTTCTATCCGCTGGTGGGCTCGTGACCACCGCGCCCACCATCGTTATACCGATACTGAGAAAGACCCCTACTCCGTCCGGAAGGGACTGCTCTACTCGCACATCGGTTGGATGGTAATGAAGCAGAATCCTAAGCGCATCGGCCGCACTGACATCACTGACCTGAACGAGGACCCCGTCGTGGTGTGGCAGCACCGGAACTACCTTAAGATCGTCTTGTTCATGAGTTTAGCCTTGCCTATGCTCGTGGCAGGCTTTGGCTGGGGTGACTGGTGGGGTGGCATCATCTACTCGGGTATCTTACGGATCTTTTTCGTGCAGCAGGCGACTTTCTGTGTGAACTCTGTGGCCCACTGGCTCGGCGACCAGCCGTTTGACGATCGTAACTCGCCTCGTGATCATGTCATCACTGCCCTAGCCACCCTTGGAGAGGGGTATCACAACTTTCACCACGAGTTCCCCTCGGACTACCGCAATGCCATCGAGCGGTACCAGTACGACCCAACCAAATGGTCCATTTGGATTTGGAAGCACCTGGGACTGGCCTACGACCTGAAGCAGTTCCGTGCCACTGAGATTGAGAAGGGCCGTGTCCAGCAGCTCCAGAAAAAGCTCGACCAAAAGCGCGCCAAGCTGGACTGGGGTGTCCCGCTCTACCAACTGCCCGTGATGGAATGGAGCGAATACATTGAGCAAGTCCAGAAGGGGCGCGGACTATTGGTTATTGCCGGTGTAGTGCACGACGTGACCGACTTCATCAAGGACCACCCTGGTGGCAAACTCATGATCAGATCGGGTATTGGCAAGGATGCCACCGCCATGTTCAATGGCGGAGTCTACTGCCACTCAAATGCAGCGCACAACTTGCTCGCAACTATGCGGGTAGGCGTGATCCGGGGTGGATGCGAGGTCGAGATCGAGATCTGGAAGCGAGCCCAGAAAGAGGAAACCTCTGAATACATCCGCGACGGGATGGGACAGCGCATCGTCCGCGCTGGCGAACAGGTTACGAGGATGCTGAAGCCCGTTCCTATGGCGGATGCTGCATGAGCTTTCCGTATGTTTCAAGGTGTGCATTATTGCCCTATATATTCTCCGAAACCTTGGGCATGACCTTGCAAGGGTGAAAGATGTTATATTGGTTCCAAACAGCATGCAGCTTATCCATGCTACCTTTAAAAACTCCAGTCAAAGCCTCGACCTTTCCCTCCTCATTACCCACGCGTTCAGCCATTGATGTAAATTATTGTAGTTTTTGTGTATTGCAATAGGCAGCAGCTTACTTGCTATAAATGTGCGAGCTCAGTTCGACTTAAAACACGAGGAGGGCGGGAAGGAGAACAGGGAAAGAAAGTAGGATCATCTTATAAGAGGCAGATCAAATGTACTTATCTGGGACAAATTCTATTTGAAGATGGTTTTCAATATACTTCGATTTTCTCTCGTGGGCCAATCGATACGGATACAGTTAACGAGGTCAGTATGCTCTGTCTGTTCTGAATTTTCAATATCAGATCAGATATACACCCATTGGTCGCGAGAAACCAGACTATGGTTTATCTGAGGCTGAGGATATCTGTTGCATGCGAAGCGATTCGTTCAGATGCACACCAGAAGTTTTAGATTGACATTAGTCCAAATTATGTATGGAGATTGTACGTAGTCATCGACTATAGCTCTAATATCTGTAATTTGACGGTGCCGGGAGGTTATCTCATTATCTGCACACTTAAAAATTCACCTAGATAGATGGGGTTTCTTTTCGTATGAAACTCTAGATGGCTCTAGGAACATAGATCAGGAATTTACAAGCTTACAGCTGTGACTCGGATGAGAACAGTCTACGAAAAGCAGCCCTGAGATAGACATCATCTAGAACTATACCAGATTAAAATTTATACGCAATAACCTGAATAAAGTAACTACATGTTCGGTTAAGTACATGAACCGGATTTATTAAATTCAACGACTGTATAAGATCTGGCACATTGCAGATTCACCGAAATTACATCCACGGCGGCCGCATGAATGGAATCAGTGGCCGTAGATAAGATCGCCCCTTTCGGAGATAGTTCGCTGGCAATCGGCTAGAATAGCTGCCTGTCGACTCACCTCAGCCAAGCTTCCCAAGACCTTTTTATTGCCACCTACAAACCCATACAGTGCATAAGGTATACCGACGTCCTTGCAGAATTGTAACACCAGCTTCTGGGTTCTCCGTAAATTGTGCCGCGGGATTCTGGGGAACAAATGGTGAATGGCCTGGAATTGAAGACCTCCGTGGAAAAAGTCGAGCCATTCAGGGCAGTCAATGTCCATGGTAGTGCGCAGCATCTTTTGAGGAAATGATTCAGTCGGGCCAAGATCAGCAGTAGACATGGCGAAGTGGGATAAGGTGAACTGCACATGCAGCGGCATGGTAACCATGTGGCTGACCATAACAAAGACAAATCGGTCACAGCCCGAGGGGATGGATTTGTAGACGACAAGGTACCCAAACCAGTACCAGAAAACCAAATTGCCCGCGAGTTCAAACCACCGATGCCACCACGCAACACCCTTCTGGGGCCCTTGGCCCTGGATAAGGAAGACCCATGACTGGACGTACAGATTAAAACGACCGAACATCAACACGGGGTAGTAGAGGAATGCCTGGTAGGGGACTAAAATCTTGCCCAGGCCATCATAAGACATGAAACGCTCATGATAGGTCGAAAACAAACCACCAAGAAACCGGTGATTCACGGCAAAAAAAAGGCAGGTGTTGGTTATCAGGGTCGTGTTCCGGGGCATTGGTTACAATATGGTGTACATTATGGGTACGCTTCCACCAACCAAGTGAAAGCCCCCCAATCGGGGCAGCGATAATCATACCAATCATGCTATCGACTGTGAAGCTGTGCGTGATACCCATATGACCGGCATCGTGGGCAACGAAAACCAGCTGCGACCAAAACCAGCCGAGCCACAGGGCACTCATGCAGTACCACCCAGTGCGAAGGAAAAGCAACATAAGACCAAACAGCAAGGAGCAACGGACCAGCTCCCACGCATAAGCGGTATAGTTGCACTTGTACAATCCCTCGACCCGAATTTGGTTATGAAGACGGCGATATTCCTTGGTGATCTCATTCTGAGTGTCCGTATCCAGTGCGGGGTACTTGTTGGTATTAAGCACAATTTCCTCCTTTGACAGACTATCGAGAAAGGCGAGTTCACTCTGGCTGCTGGAATCTGGGATTGGGTGCAAGGTGGGACACACGTGGCCTTGGTGTTTGACCTCCCTCTCTGCATGGATGCACGGTGACACAGGGCTGACGGTTGTTTCATTCCGTTCCTTGGCACCTAGTTCAACGTGATGTCGAAATTGGCCTCCTCGGATAGGGGGGACGAAGTCCTCCCAGCGTCCCTCAATCCTCCCAATTTGGAATCGGGCCATGGTGCTAAGTGTTTTTTCCGAGTGGAATCTGTCAGGTCCTAATCAGCGCTGAGACTTCCAATTATGAGCGGGGAATCAGTTCTGACACGGTGACTTCGCTGGTGGCATCCTTGCCAACCATATGTTTGATTGACATATTGCCTCCGGGATGATACTTCATCCATGCGTCGAGCTTAAGGACTTTGTGGTCCAAGATGATGATTGAATGCCCATCGGCAATCATTCCTTCCACCTGTCTGATAGAAAGTAGTTTGTCGGAGCTGGAGTTGCCTGCATTCTCGGATTTCATGATTGTAGGCATGAGTACCATGGTCCGTCCGTAGATTAGTACGGTATGTAAGATGTAGTACGTATGAATATAGTACACCTTGGGGGAGAGAGAAGAGGGACCTAAGAGAAAGTAGAAAAGAGTAGGAGGAGGGGGACCCGAGCCGATACAGACGGGACGCGCGGAAGAGTGGATCCCTAGATAGTTGGCTCAGGGCTGGGGCTCAAGGTTGGAGACTGGCATGCTGCTCAAATACCATAGGGCCTAGGTAATATTGAATTGATGAGTCCATTGTATCTCTTCTTGCACTTTCCGGTTTCCGGATACCTGTGCCCCGTTTCCGTAAGGGCAGCTGCTGACATGAGGAATCTCTGGGCACTTCGAACCGATCACGAATCACTATATGAGCACGCACCGACATATTTCCCTGATTATTCTGGTGGTAGTCTAGTGGCCGCAATGACTAACCCAGGACCGGATCCTTGTTACACTAATGTAGACCCTCACACGACAGATATATGGGCTCCAAACTGCACACATACTAAAACTTCCAGTTGTATGATAATCCACTCACCACTTTCATAAGAGCACCACAAAGATGATGGTTCAATGACCTGGTTTATTAGTCATCTATCATTTGCCCAAGGGAAGATTGTGGCTAGGAGACCAGAGAAACTATCCAGCGTTCCTAGTCCTTACCATTTGATATCATTGACATCCCCTGAGAGTTTGGCATAAAGGACGCATCTAGTACAGATCACGAGAAATAAGCAGAACCAGAGGCACACCCACCATTCCCTCATTGGATCCTCCACGAAGCAGGGTATACAATGTAGACTTAGTCTGTATCCATCTACAATACCTCTGCAATGCAAGATCTCGACGGACTACAGGCACAGTTCCCCTGTCTGCTCAAATGTGCAATATAAACCGAGCATCTTGTCCTTATGTAAAGTGTCTCTTGCTGATGTATACTCTAGGATCTTTTCATCCGCCATCCAGGAAACCTAGAAGAGAGTTCGAAAGTTCTACTGCAAGTTCCATTTGTGGATTCTCCATTTGCGAGGCCCTCTGTTCCATAGGTAATGGGTCGCATGTTGGTCCAGTCGCCATTTCAAGAGCACCCCGTGGAGAATAACAGTACGGAAAATCCTGGTTTCGTTGGTGGATTGCTCACTATAGTGCTGTGGGACTGAAGTTGCTCGGAGGTATTTGATAATCATCTGTCGACTAGTTCAAGAAGCTTTCATATTGCAGATGGCAAGAAAAATTCCTAGAGGACTGGAAAGTATACTCATGTGCTACTGGTGACTTGTAGAGGGGAAGGGGCACGGAAAAAGGATCGCCCAAAGGCCGCATTCCTGTAAGCAGGCTTTTGGAACCAACCGAATCAGCGAGAGGGTTTGCTAATCTACCTTTACTGGGGTAGTAAATGAATTCGTAATACATATCAGTGGCGGCGAGCAAGCCATTTGTTATAACAATCTTTATATCAAACTTCCCAAGCCACTATATTGAGATAGAAACTTATTCACGATGGTTAGAGAGTCGACCGCCATGCCGCTCATATAATCAGATGTCCGATCCCCAGAACGAGCCACCCTTATAATAATTAGCGCAAACCACCATAATTCTATTGCATACTTCGCGAATCCAGGCTGAGTGGCAGGGTCTTCGACTTTTGCCACCGCTATATCCCATAGTGCTTTCCATCGCGCACAAGCACGGTGTAGCGCGTTGGAGAATGCGGGAGTGAGACAATTTGCCTTCGCAACTGACACAATCAAACCTAGAGCTAAGAATAGGATGAGTATCGGCTCGAGCTGTAGGACTGGGCATGACTTACCACTAATCATAATGAACAAATCATTGGGTGTGATCTGGCTGAATGATTCATCCTCTGGTCCTGGGTAGGCATCTGAGAGCAGAAGGAAGATAAAATCTGCTAATGATTTAGACGGACTTCCAGCGGATTCCAGCGACAATAATTGCTCAAACTTTTGAGCTGTCTCTGCTTCAAAAAGCTCCTCCCGGCAAGGCATATCCCCAATCATTTCAGACACTGAAATTAGTGGAGTACTGTTGAGTGCGCCCGCCAAAAGGCTGGTATAGATCTGAGTCCAATGTGCTAGGCTGCATCTCTCATTAGCTAAGGACAGTAGACAGACTTCAATCTCAGTTACCGGATACAGCTTTCGTAGTGAACAAATAGTGTCCAATCCTTAGCAGTGTAATCGGTCATGGAGATTCGATGCTTCATCCGGAGAACGCCAGACAATCGGACCGCAGCATTGAAAAGGGGAATTTTCTCCACTCGAATTCGACGACGAGTGGATTGATTGTTGATGCTACTCTGGATAACGAGTATAGTCAAGGCAGCCTGCAGAATCTCGATGGTCTCGATTGTCGGTTCCTTGGGCGTATTGCTTCCAAGGAGCAACTGCCTGAAGGTTGGGTGATTGAAGATATACTCCTCCGAAATGTGGAAAAATAGTCGAGCTGAGACGGCGTGATCCATAGGTGGAGAATAGAGGGCCCCTAAGAGGATTATAGCCAGAAAAAGAGGTAGCGAAGCCTGCTCATAGCTAAAGGTCGGTATGTGAAGAATAGGATGATATGACCGGATCGAATAGGCATAGACCCCAAGAAAGTATTCGAGATTAGTAACGGTAAAGACGGACTTTGCTAGAGAGATATCAAATCCTGGCAGATATGTAGCATTGCGTAGTGCCATGGCTTGATGCGTCTCCGATAATTGGGCAACCAACTCCTCGCCCCGCTTACTGAGCACTGGCGAGCTTATGGATTTCAATGATGAGGCCTCTGAAAATCCCGTCGTGACACTCGGGAGAAGTGCTGTTAGCCAAGGTGCATATGAGGCTTCGTTCTCTGATGTTGGCTCCAGCCAGTCTAACATCGAGAGCCACGGCATGTCGCTTGACTGATCTCTAGGAAACCCCTCTCCTTCAATTGCTTCAGAAGTTCCGAATGCAGATGGGTCAGTGAACTTCATCAGCCAAGTTATCCTGGTCGAACTAGTTCCGTCTGTCGTGTGTAGAGGCGATTCTCGGATCTTAATTCTCTGGTACGAGCACTGCTGGCGGCGAGAGAGGCATCGCGAGCACGGTGTTGCTGAGTTGCATGAAACCCTCTTCCGTGAACAATTGTCACATGCATGAGGTTTCTTCCCGCGTCGTTTAGCTGGTATATAGATTTCTTGAGCACTCTTGACACAGCTCTGCATATGTCGACGAACCACGTCCCTATCTCTGGTTAAAGAAACGATATGCTAGATTATGACAGAGGAGCTTACCTCCTGGCGAATGCTTTAGAGCAGGACGGGCAAGGTACGGAAAGAGAGTCTGTATCTGCCAAGGATTAACGCACGGACAAGAGAAGGAGGCGGGTGTTGTACGAGTGGTTTCGTGACGACTTAGGTGACTCCGACTCGAGTATGTTTTCCCGCATGTTTCACACCCAAAGCGGGATCTGGTGGAGTTACTTGACGAGCCTGACATGTTGCGCAATAGGTGAGTAGATAGCAGAGCTAAGGCAGGCAGATGTGGGTTTTCTTCCAGCTGGCGGGTTTTGTTCCGGGTTTTGTGGTTTATTCCGGCTTGTGGGTACCTACCCATCGTATTACCTGCCACAATTTAACCCTGAGAGTAGAAATTCGGATTGCCAGTCTGCCGCTTTGATCAAACCTATGGTCTTTTTGGCCTTTTGGATATGATATCTAACCGGCCCTTACATAAATTACAATAAATTTTAATTATATTACAGACCCTCGCTAGCTCGGGTCCGACACCTCAACGAACTTTGCCCCCCAACGAATATTTCTTCCCAAATTCCACTATTTTTCTTCAACTTCTTCCCACACCACCAATATGAGCTCTATGAATCTAGAAATTGAGAAACGGATTGAGAAGGCAATTGAAGATCTTCACTCTCAATCACGAACAAATATTGCGAAAACAGCACGAGATTTCAACGTACCTTACCAGCGGCTTAAGGCCCGATGGAATGGAAGAAATTCGAAATTTCAACCACGATATGCCGATCGGAAGCTTGATCCAGCGCAAGAAAAGGCTTTATGTGATTGGATTGATTATAATGATCAAAACGGAAAATCAGTTAAGCGAGCCCAAATTCTTGCAAGTGCAATATCAATTCTACAACAATCCAACCCTTCCGAATCTCCTCATATTGGAGAAAAGTGGTTAAAACGATGGCTTGAGCGACACCCAGAGTATCGTACGAGACGTCGGAAAAGCCTTGATATTGAACGTCTTCTTGCACAAGATAAAAACGTAATTCAAGAATGGTTTTCAAGATATCAAGCTGCAATTGATCAATACGGAATTCAACCAGAAGACCTCTATAATTTTGATGAAACTGGTTTCCAAATTGGTGTTGGAAAGGATCAATGGATCATTACTCGCGATCCTCGTCGAAAAATCGTGGCTGGAAATCGTACGAATCGAGAATATGTGACTGTTGTTGAGGCAGTTTCAACCGATGGTTTTTCTACACCACCTTTGATTATTTTGAACGCTCGTCAACTTCAAAATCGTTGGTTTGAAGATCTTATTGATGAACGTATTGCCGTCACCGATTCTGGTTATATTAATGACCTTCTTGCGTATCAATGGATCCAATTATTCGAAAAGTCAACTCGATTACGAACAAAAGGAATATGGAGAATGCTGATTTGTGATGGATTTGGGTCACATTTGACGTACGAATTTATCAAATTCTGTGAAGACAAGAAGATTTTACTCTTTTTCCTTCCTCCACACACAAGCCATCTTCTCCAGCCTCTTGATGTTGGGGTTTTCAATGTCTATAAACACTATCATAGTGAGGCAATTGAGGCTGCAACTATAACGGGTTGTATGAAGTTTTCAAAGCAAGATTTTCTTGCTGCAATCTCTGAAATTGGAACAAAAACCTTCAAATCACATACAATTCGCCTAGGGTTTAAATTATCAGGTATTTGGCCTATAAACCCTAGTATTGTGTGTGATAAATTGGTTGAATATCGGCCTCAAATACCATCTCTACCATCTTCACCAATATCAAATTCCACCAATATCAGCACACCAAAGACAATCTCACGGATTAAAAAGCTCGAAACGAAGCTTTTGGATCTAAATCAAGAATTCTCTAGCCAAAGTCAGATGATTCAGAAGCTCTCAAAAGGTGCACAATCCACCTTATATCATTTGAATGAGATACATCGAGAGATTGAACAAACTCAATCTGCAAGCGCAGCCCGCAATGCGCGGCGGAATATGGCATATTCTACCATCAAATCAAGAGGTATCATATCTTCTTCAGATGTGGGAAAAATGAAGAGAAATGAGGAGAAATTGACTGATTTAGAGGCAATTGATAAATTGCGATCGAAATGGAAGAAGGTTATGGTGGAACTTCGACGTGAATGTAGACGTACAGGAAGACGTTTGAATCGCTAAAAAAGCTCTTTATATATTCTATATGTATTAGAAATTCATATTCTTTAAAAAGAATTAAGAGAATACGATATATATTGCATATATTGGATATTCAAAGTTGAATTATGGTAGAATTGTTCGTTGGAGGGGCAAAGTTCGTTGAGGTGTCGGACCCGAGCTAGCGAGGGTCTGTAATATAATTAAAATTTATTGTAATTTATGTAAGGGCCGGTTAGTACCATTATTACGCGGGTTGATATCTGATTACTAGTGTATATGGTAACTTATTGTAAAGGTGTAGGATAGTTAGAACGAGTGTAAATAACGGTATTTTTAAATGCGTTGTCAGCAGTTTTATACGTCTAATTCTGGTTAGTTATGTAAATTCTTATCTTGGCGGGGAATTTGGGAATTCCCACGGGACTGCACTGGGACTAGAATTAACTTAGTCCCGTGGGACTGGGACTAAAATATACTCCCACGGGACTGCACTGGGACTAAAATTTATTTAGTCCCGTGGGACTTGAAGAGGTCTACTCTCCCTGATGTGCGTATTTGAGTATCTACCCCTTCTATCATAGGCAAATCAAGCTTATCATGGTCTTCAGGTGATTTAGACCTTTGAGCCTCCTCTTGCCCTTGTGTATGCTCTTCCTCATCGTCACTGATTGGATCAAGATGAAACTGATCTGGTGGATCATCTCTCTCTTCATTTGCTGCTTCAATCTCATCAGAAGAGTAAAACTCCTTCAAGAACTTAAACTGCTCTTCTTGCATATCAAACCTTGAAGTGCAAAGGAACATCATCAATTCTTGAATAGTTGTGGCATTTAGTCTCCCTCTGCGGTAGTGGCAAATATCACGAGCAGTATTAAATAGTCGTTCAACGCCAGCACCAGATGCTGGAACTGAAAGGACATCCCGAGCGAGATTTGCAAGTGCTGGAAATCGGTACTGATTCTCTCTCCAAAACGCTAGAGGAGCAACTTCAGCTATATCTAAAGAGAATATTAATAATAATTAAGTATAAGAGAGAGTTGAAACTTACCGCTATCAAGATACTGCGTAACTTCGTCACGCGGTGCTGCCTGTTGCCTTTTCCCTTTTAGCATCATTTCTAGGCGTGATCCTACCCTAGTCGATGATTGGGAGGGAGTGGAATCATGTCCATTGGCAAGACGGCTTTGGTAGGGGACTAAGTAATCCTTAAAGCTTTGTCGGTATCTCTGGCGCCATTGATCAGACCAGTCGTCGGTCATAAAGAACTGGAGCTTATTCTCTGGCGCAATAATGGTGCCAATTGCATAAAGGTCACCTCGGATATTATCTGTTTCAGAGTAATAATCTCGAAGCTTCTGCTGGGCAGCCTGAAGTGCTTCAAGCATCTTCTTTTTCCAAGTAGCCTTCTTTCTTTGGAGTTGGGAAATCGCTAGCTCAAGATGTTCAAACAGCTTGTTATAAATCTTGAAGATATGATGGGTCGTGACATCTTTTGTCTTCGAAAGTTCATTAGTAAACTCAAAAAATGTGATCCAGAGGAGATAATCAATCTGCCGCCACTCCTCGTCGTCTAGCATCAAATCCATCCGATCATATTCCTCACAGAAAGTATTAAAGATAGATTGGAGTCGCTTCGCACGGCGAAGCATAAGAAATGTGGAGTTCCAACGTGTTTTGACATCTTGAATAGGCGTAAGTTTGACTGATTCAGATTGAAGTTTGTAGAACGCTTCCCGGCGTTGAGGACTAGCGTTAATATAGATGGCAAGACTGCGAATCTAGAGAATTAGTTAGTAATATTGATTGGATTATGATATGGCTAGTAAAATCCCTTTCCTTAGTTAACGTTCTCACAATCTCTCGTCCATGATGCTTCGCATTCATGCGAGCTGACTGGGACCGCTGCTCAGTCCATCGTACTTCAGTTGTCTCATTCATAGGGTCAGCCTTCATAGATCCCAGAAGCTCATTCAGACTGAGTTGAATAACATGTGCGATACAGGGAACCCGTATTAGGGTAATATCATCTGACATAGATTGCTGGAGAGTATCGACTAACGTCTTGTTGTTTGATGCGTTATCAGTAACGATTGCAAGAACTCGATCCTCAATTTTATGTCGCTGAAGGGTCTCGAGGAGAACTACACTTAGATTCGCACCAGAGTGTGTTCCATAAAGCGGTTCAAATCCAAGAAGGATCTCACGATACTGCCAGTCCTCATCAATGAAATAGCCACTGATAGCCATAAATGCCTGTGAGAATGGAGATGTCCAGCAATCAAGCGCGATCGATATCTTAGACCCAGCGGGTAAGTTCCGGAGTATATCCTCTTGTCTCTCCTGCACCGTAGTGTGTAGCCGGCGTCGAATGGTTTTTTGTGAGGGGATCTCAGGGCACGTTGGGGCGGTTTGGGCCATTCTGATAAGGCTGTGGAATTCAGGGTGCTCGACTAGTCGAAACGGAAGCCGTGCAACGGTAAGGAGAGTAAGAAGCTTCTGTTCCCATGTGTCCTGTGTAAATTTCTGATCGGTTGAAGGGTTTCTGCTCTATGAAAATCAATATTAAAGAAGTTAGAAGAAAAGATAAATATTTGATACTTACAGCTGTCTGTATAAACTGGGTAATACCAGATATTTGCGTCTTGTTTTGGTAGAATTGCGACAATTGATACCCTTTAAATGCTTATTCATTGACGAAGTTCCATGGCGCATAGTAGTTCCAGCGCATAGAGATTGGGGATGCTCAAGGATCTGCCCGCAACGTTTACACATCACCTTTGGCGCACCATCAGAGGCATTTGCTACCTGATCGAACTGGTTCCAAACTTCAGAATGGTGTTTTGAGTCCCAACGTATCCTACTTTGTTTCCCAAAGTCAGTCTGAAGCCACCAATCCACCCAATCACTATGTGTCATGTTCTCGTAGAGGACGTAACCCTTTCGACGATCTGGGCCAACGCGTGTAAGAGATAAAGGGATCGTAAGAGGAGCGGATGGTCGAAGAAACTCTTGATCAAAGGAATTAATTGTCTGCTGGCTGACTGAGAGTTCGGATGTGTATAGTAGATGCGAGTTCTCTGGTGGAAGAAAAGTAAGATTGTCTATATCACCATCGTAGATAGATGATGAGAAGCCATCAGCATCAGAGTATTGGAGTTGAGACATAAAAAGCAAAGAGGGGGAATAGATGCTTTAGAAGAATATGAGACTATGGGCACTTACGAGAAATTTTTCAGACTGCGAATTCGTGGATTCAGTGATAAACAGGGGATGTGATTGCGCTGCATGGTTAAAAACTGAGTATGTTGATCTATCATAACTTAACCTATAATCTACGATTCCTATTGGGTAGATTTCATAGATTTATGGGTAACCCGCAAAGAACCCGCGAGAACCCACAACAGACCCGCGAGAACCCCGCGAGAAATCCATAAGAAACCCGCAATAACCCATTGACTTTGCAGGTTACCCATTTACCCAAAATATTATAAATCCTAAGGTATACTTAGCAGTAATAGATCAACTTTAAACTGATCTCCTGGTCAATCAAGAAGATACAATAATAAAACAAGTCTACATCTAAAGTAACATTAGGATAATATATTAATTGCAGTCTAAGAACGTTTAAATTAAGCTAATTATAACATAAGGGCAAAGAAGTTTAGATGATCTTCTAGTAAATGCACTTCAACAGTTCCATGTTAAAGATATATATTCCCAACTTAACCAATCATTTCCCACCCAAAATCCTTTAAACAACCATAACCTACTTTAACTATATTGAATTTTAAGAATAGTACTATTACCAGACTCGCTCTTTTTACATACAACCTAATTTCTTTCAAATTCATGTTACTTATTATTGAATAACCAGAAATTCATATGCGTGACCAAAACATATGTAAATAACAGTAATCAATCATATGAATAATCAGATTTATCCATCCTATTTAGGGATAGTGTTAGAATTTTATGTAAAGATGGGCTAGCGTGGGTAACCCGCAACCCAACCCGCAACCCTCCCCATGCGGGTTGCGGGTTGACTCGACCTACCCATCGGGTTTGCGGGTTCGGGTTGCGGGTTGACTTGACCTACCCATTTGCGGGTTATGGCACAGCCTAATCCCACTATCTACAATTCGATATACAATCAAGAAGGAGCATGAACGACGAGACGGTGTCTCTAAAGCACGCTCTGGTCTGCCAAAAAAGCTTTCCGATATCAGAGAAAGACCGAATTCTCGAGGCTATTCATGGTAATCCAAGAATTACACGTGAAGATCTACTCGCTGAGGTTGATCATAAGGTTAAAATACGTTTGATTCAACGCCTTTTGAACGCTGAGAACCTCCCGGAGTGGCGCTGTAGTTGGTGACCATACTTAACTGAGGAGAATGCCATGAAACGACTTCGATGGGCCTACCGATATCGAAACTTTACGCCTGAGAATTGGGCCCGAGTTTTCTGGTCTGATGAGTTGTATGGTTGAACGTGGAAATGGTGTCCGTCGGGTGTGGACTTTTACTCGTCCAAGAGACCAACCAAAACAGGGCCAAGTCCAAGGGCTTCCTCAGCGTGGAAAGCAAGTTAAGCAGATGTTTTGGGCAGCGTTTTCAGGGGCTGTGCGACGTACTGGATTAATCCCCCTTTTTGGCGATCCTGAATCTGAAAGGGGAGGTATTAACCGCTTCGTTATTGAGTATCTATATCGACGAATTTTACCTACTTTAATGGCGAATGAAGACGCTATATTCCAGCATGATAAGCTGATAACGCACTAACACATACTGCCTACGTTGTACGAGACGCTTTAGCGGAGATGAATATCGAGGTTATGGAGTGGCCACCTCATTCACCGGATCTAAATCCTATTGAAAACCTATGGGCGTTACTAAGAGCGGCAATATATAAAGTTAGAGAATATGACTTCTATATCTTTCTTTCTGGCTTTTGAAAAATAGAAAAGGTACAAAGCACTGTCGTACTCCAGGCCACACATTCTTTTTGTTTTATAGTTATTGCTATGGCACCGGCAAAAAGCCGACCAAACTTCCAGACAGTTTCTGGAACTTGCTTCGCTCAGCGTCACCAATTCGGACTATAGAGCAACAGCAATTTGCAAGGATGTGTAGATCCTGATACCGCATTTGCAAGGGCAATCGATCGGGCTTTCAGCGCCCGCTTGGCACTTGATACCAGAGTGCTCTACGTGGAAAGCTTGGCAGAAGGGCTTGATGTCCACTACAACGCCGCGGACGGTAACCCGAGAACTCAACATCGATGGCTGGGCAGGCTCGGATGAACCCAGAGACGAGGTCTCGCCGGACAGAATCCCAGCCGAGAGCAGGGCCCTCAGGGGCCTAAAAATAGCAAAGATGGCAGTGTTGCCATAGTTTATGTCGAATCAAGTGCTCCAGCCGCTGTTAAGCATATATGCATCCATGCCCTAGTTGGGGACCATAGCCATAATGGACTGGGTGTTGCTGTATCTTGAACTCCTGGGGCTAGGAGCAGTGGCCTCCTTGAGCACGGGTGCTTGCTGAAGTTGCTGTTGAGGCTGCTGGGGTGGCTGGTAAACCGGAACCTGAGGATGAATAGTGTCGGGTATCTCGTTCAGGAATTTGGCGAAGTGAGGCGATCCCAAAAGCATGCGAGCCAGGTCGTTCAAGCGGGCGTTATCGTCGTAAAGAGCACGGTTCTGAAGGCGAGTCTCGTAGGCCTCGTTGGTGCGGGCGGCGACTTCACTCTCAAGCTGACCGATGTACTCTGCACAAGAGTTGGCTATGATAATTGATTTGATCATTTATATACATACCCTTGCGACGGGACCGGAAAGCACAAGCGGAGACCTTGTTGCGCAGTTGACGGCGCTCCTTGCTGCTCAATTTCTTGCCCTTATCGCTAGCGAGGAGGCGCTCATCCTCATCCATGTCGGCCTCGTCTTTGCGAACCTTAGCCATCTGGGGAAGACCAGACGAGGGAGAAGGATAAACCTCATCAGCAGCGACAGCATTTGCTCATATCTGCTGCAGGAAGCGGAAAATGCGCTCCTTAACGACGGGATCGGGGTTGCGAGACATGCGGCTGGGCAAGGGATTAGGGGCATCCTCGACGCAGCGCTGCTGCATCTGGTGGCAGACCGTCCCATTGTGCTTCTGTTGCTGAGCTGTCTTGTCCATAGCAGCCTGCTGCTGATGCATACCAGGGTACATACGACCCACCTGCGTAGACGGATCAGCCCGAGCCAGTTCATGGCCTCCGAGAGCATTGGGGTCGACGTATTGGCTCTTGTTGCCGGGGTTCGTCGAGAAATAGTAAGGAGTGGAGTTGATGCCATCCGACTCGATGTAAACATGGTTTCCGGGTCGAGGCAGGGTTGAGGTCGAAAGTGGCCCCTCCAGCTCCATCTGAGTGTACTTTTCTCCGTTCACGTGAAAGCCTAGAATTCGTTGTAGCTCATAGGGTGTGTGACTTGTTGGCTGTAGGTCATCGAAAAGGCACCGGGGGGGGCAGACCAGTCTGCTGACGATGTTCTTCGTAGTGATGGCTCGGGGCTTGAAAAGTGATCGGTGATTGTCCACCGGAAGCGAAGTTGGCATTGCGAGCAACGCTGGCGGTAAAATCTGTACCTGCGACCTTGGGCCGGGCAGCGTCAGCATGGGAGAAGCAGTGGAGTGTAATGGGTGCTCAGCGAGGGTCGCCATAGTGGCATATGTTGTGGCCCTAGTCTTATTCTTTCCTCCCCTTCAGTTAAGATCGTAGAAACGAATTTATATTGTATAGAATGGGGAAGCAAAGCGGAGTATTTCAAATGAGAATAAAGGAAGAAAACAAGTGTAGTCTTGAAGTGGGTCTCGATTATAAAAGATAAAAGGCGTTTGGGTCGATGGAGAACGGAGGATCGGATCAGTGAACAGGGAGCAAGGCTATCCGTCCTGAGATGGTCTAGCCAAGCCCGGTCTACTGACAAAATAGCCGACGGGGCTCGAAACAGTCTAGTGGGTTGCTGATGGGAAACCGGAGGCTTGATTCCACTTTATGATTTCTCTTTCAAGATGGACCATGGAAGCATAATTAGGATAGCGTGGCAAATAGCGCCTCCTAGAGACCCCTTTTACAACCTAGTTTCTCGTGAGATATACTGTACTATCTGGTTTCTACTATATAAAAATTTCATACACTTTCTGAGCTTTTTCGATCTTCAGTGGGGTGGCCAGAACTATGGGGGCTATCACCGGAGTAAAAGGTCCGATTGCCGTCATCTCAGAAAAGTACCGGCAATAAGCTTTTTTTTCTTCTCTTTTTTTTCTTTCTTTCTCTTCTAGAGGCGAAAGCAGAGGGGCTAAGTGGACCAGAATTCGCGTCTATGGTTAGACCTGAAACTTCCGTGGATTCACTTTTATAGGAATAAATACCCCATGCGGATAGCCCGGCCGAGCTAAAAGAGCACATTTACTATCTCTCGAGTCTCAACCTCTGAGATCGCCTCTTTTTGAGCTCCCACGCTGAGTATTTCCTGACTTACTCCGTCTGAGTCCGCCAAATTAGGTCTCACAAAAACCCAATTTCGATGCCTGGTTCAGATTCCAATTATGTGGTTGCGGTATCACAATATGGCACGGAAGATATCATAGCCGCGCGGCCTTCAGCGGATCATGGACGGGGAAACTTTGTTCATTGCAGTCAGCCGGCATCGCCCCCTTTTTGAGAAATGATCACCGAGAGCTGAGACTCCCTGTAATGTACGAAAATGAAAACGTCTGAAATAGAGGCTGAATCTGACGAAAGTCTGCGCCTCACGGGCTCGACCCGACCCGTTGCTACGTGTATATGCACCAAAAATCCACCTGATCTGCCGGTTGCAATAACATTCCCCGTGGCGCAGTAAGGCGCAAATAATCCAGGCGATCATTGATTTTTCTAAATACAGTGAACTCCCATTTTCGGCACGGCCTTCCGTATCTCAAAAATGGGATGTGCTTGACCGGAGTGTGCGCGATAGTCCTAATATGATATACGCTAGTCTATTTTAGGTCCAAAGTATTCATCCACTTTTCTTCCATCGATCTGCAATGGGACAGTAAATGCCCTATCCTCTCTATCTTGCGTAAATCCTCGTCGCATCGCTTAGGGCCATGCTTCCTGGTTTGTTGTCTTTGGGAGGCATATCTCATCTTCAGAGTCCGCACCAAGGTAGTCTTTCAAATCCTGAATCACAGAGTGGCTCAGCCAGGGCTTGGCACGGGCTTCGCGTGGTAAGTATGTCATTTGGCCCTAAACCTGGAACGTCAGGGGTTACGCCACCCCGATACGTGTCGAATGATACTCCACCACTCATTCCCGGGGGTGTATAATAGAACATGCAACTTGTAATCCCAGTTTCATTATTTATCCCCATCCCACTAACAAGCCTCCGCTGAGCGCCCACCAGTGTTATCTCATCATTAATAATGTGCACCACCAACACCATAGGGCATTCGTTCAATTTTCCGAGCTAAATTGACTTTCTCAGCCAGGAATACCCATGGAGGATGGATACATTCCGTCACTTCTGTCGATCTTTTTCTCTCGACAAATCCGGTCGATAGTAGCCCCACCCCATCTAAAACTAATATCTGCCCTTGCATTGGGCAATCCAATATGTGAATGTTGATGATCTGCATGCTTTTTTGGGAAAATTTCCAATATCCTTGCAATTACTAGTTGAGCAGTACGTACGCAGTTCCTCAAGTGCTCCACTCAAGTCCATCAAACACAACTGCTAGTTTCAAAGTGTTTACGTATGGGAGATGAGTTGCGTCAGCTTCTGAACTCAGACGAACAGCCCGCGGGTATAAAGCCGGGCAGAATTCTCACAAATAATTCTTTGTCGAACAACGCTTTACCCATAGTCCCTCCACTGTCTGTTGGAAGCTTCTTTTATGATGGTTCAAATCACAACACTTGTTTCTGCTCTTGCAGGTCTTGCAAGCCTTGCAAGCCTTTGTGTCGCCCATCCTGGTCACAATGTGGAAGGTGAAGCTGCTGAACGAGCTGCTTATCTGAAAAGTACTCCTCTTCAATCTCGCAGTCTTGCTCAATGCCTTCCAAAGATGAGAAAACGTGGCATGGAAGACTTGAACATTGCCAGACGTGAAAAGGCAGTCCGCCAATTGCGTCAAAAGCGTAGCTTGAGCACTGGTATGTATTAATTCATGCATTCAATACATCCATACCACATGACGGTAGCATGGATATTAACTCGCATTAGGGGCCTCCTACCTGAAGGCACGCGACATGGACTCGGTTCTTGCGACAGACCACCACTCTAACCGTACTGGTCTTAACCCAGAGACTGATGCTGCAGTTCTGTTTGCATCTGGTGGTACTTGCATTGTTCAACCTGAGGTCACCCAAGGACCATACTGTGAGTGGGATCGATGATCTGTATAGCAATCGCCGCTAATCGAAACAGACGTCGGGGGTGAATTTGTTCGCAAGAATGTCGTCGAAAGTCAAAGAGGAATCCCACTGTACATGGACATCCAGCTTATTGACACCAATACCTGTGATCCACTTCCAGAGATCTACACCGACATCTGGCACTGCAATGCTACTGTTAGTATATCTCAGACCTATCTGCTATTGAATATGACCTGATATACAATTTAGGGTGTTTACTCGGGCGTCATTGCCAGCGGCAATGGAAACGAGAACGATGCAAGCAATGAAGATACCACGTTCCTTCGTGGTGTGCAGCCGAGCGATGATGAGGGTGTTGTTCAGTTTGAGACAATTTTCCCTGGTCATTACACTGGCAGAGCCACTCATATCCACGGTGCGACAACAAACAGCTTTTGACAAATATCAACCACTAACTATCGTAGTTGTCACCCATCCCAAGAATGAAACCCGGGTTCTGGCCAATGGTACAATTGCTGGTCTGCACGGAATTTATGATACTCGCGCCTCTCATGTTGGCCAGCTATTCTTCGACCAAGATCTTATCAGCGCAGTTGAGAAGAACCGTCCGTACTCGACAAACACCCAAAATCTTACCAAGAATTCTGAGGATAGCATTATGGAGGTAGAGGCTGACACTACTGACCCCGTAATGGAGTATGTCTACCTCGGAGACAGTGCTTTTGATGGGATCTTTGCGTGGATATCCATTGGTATCAACGGCAAGAAGGACGAATATGAGTCTCCTGAGGGATGGCTGACTGAAGAGGGCGGTGTGGAAAATGAAAACTTCTCTATGAACATGGCTGGAATGGGTAGTATTGGCTCCATGATCTCGACAGCAAGCAACGCCGCATCGACAGCTTGAGTTTTGCGTGGGCGTGTGGCGACAGGACCTTGCGTGAAGATGCCTCTCTCTGAGATAAATGACTGTACTGTATGGAACCTTCCATGAGACCAACCTTGGAGCAGTATCATCTCATTCGGCAGCTTTTTTGTGAAGAGCGTATGTGGACTCGCCTGCCTGTCTATGACATGATGTCCGCAGCCAGCGATCATTCTGCATCGAATTGAATTCGGGATTTGAAGAGTCCTGCGCTCGCGTATCAGACTTGAGACTTGCTGAATATACTTTTCTATATACAAAACCACTATATTCCTTATGACCGTCACCTAGGGTAAAATTCTGATAAATTGGAGTGCTTCACTGACAGTTTCATGTGCATTGATACCAGCTGGGCTCTACAGGACCCCCATAGACAACAATGAAGCCCGACAAGTCGAGATGCTTGAAAGGCGAGCTTCGAATAGTCACGCTCGAGATTCTACAGAATCGAGAATTACTAGTCTTTCCTTGAAAGGCATGCTTTTTCCATAGTGTTCTCTCTCGACTGCTCATATTTCAAGGATTTTGGCAGTGTCAAACCCCTCTGTCTGAGGAATAGTATCCTCTTTGGTTTGAAACCACTCTTTTTCCGGTTTCTGCGTCTCGTAAGTCACAACTGA
The DNA here is from genome assembly GCA_028828275.1 of Penicillium frequentans. NCBI lineage: Eukaryota > Fungi > Ascomycota > Eurotiomycetes > Eurotiales > Aspergillaceae > Penicillium > Penicillium frequentans. The sequence continues at coordinate 1,218,212 of JAQIZY010000003.1, read as the reverse complement.
AATGGGTATGACCAAAAGCCCATAGTTTGACAACCTCCTGTTTACAGCAGAGTTCGCCTGACAAATCAGAAATAAAACCAGAGGAGATTTTGCAATGTCTATGTTTCGGACCGACAACGTTTTCGCTGATTAGGGGACAATAATGGGTGAGCACAACGATTTTGCAACTAGTTTCTAAGTGCGAAATAGACTTTATTTCACAATTGAGCCATTAAAGGTCAGCATGGTGTGCTTCAACCGACCAATTAATATGATAGAAGTCGTTCAAGCCATAAATGACGCCTTCCATCTGTGTTTGGGCTATTCGGGAAAATAGGGTGCAGCCGAGGATGCTCAGTGTCGGTGAAAGGTCATAGCGTGTCTGATCGCGGAAAACAAACTGGCCCGACGTTTCGCGTCGTTTGAAAGACTCGTTGAGTTGGGACTCAAACATTCTTACACATAACTTTGTTTGAGCCCACTTGCTGTGATATATGGTTCGTGATTGCCAAGAAAAAGGAATACGATGCGGAAGGCTTCTATTTGTTTGCGAATAAAATGAAAGAAGCCTTCGTCCTCGACGTAGCCAATGTCGCCGATTAATGCCAGATATGGCGCTTAGGGTTTGACTTGGAAAATGTCGTATGCAGTTGGGGATTCCAAGTGGAGACCAGAAATCACTTGGAACTGCGTCTCAGCCATCGGCAGTTACATGCAACATGGATTGTTTCGAAGTTTGTGAGGCTATAAGATGCGGAGTCAGTCATCTAGGGTAAAATAATTCCCGGTATTGACCCGGGGGACGGCGAACTATAAGCAAATGTATTTCTCTAAACATCTGGTACCTACATTATTATTATTATTTATTCCTCAGGCTTTTCACGACCTTGGGTCGTATGTAGCCCCCTAGCTAGTGTGCGCTGCACCATTGACTATGTACATTTGATAGCAAAACCTTATACTTGTTCAACTCAGGTCTAGTTTCTCTTCAACCTTCCGGGGCCAACCGGCCAGTCTGCATTGCAAACGCGATGACAGCTCTGACAGTCTTGACATCCGGCGTCCATGCCCTTTCGTTCAACTCACTTGTTTCCTCTGTAGCCTCAGGCTTACCTCCCAGCATCTTTGACAGACTGCCCAGACTCGGTCCCACGATTTCAGCCAGTGCGCAGCGTTGTTTGTCCCATCGTGTACATCGAAGCAGGAAATGCGAGACTGTTTCGCGCTCGACACCACATTCACATACATCACTGTCGGCCTTGCCGATTCGATGGAGATATCCATTCAGTCTGGCATGGCCCGTGCGGAGTTGAGCTGGGATTGACGCTTTCTCCCGGTCCAAGCTGTCGTACAGCACCCTTGTGTGGGGTCCCGGCAGAGCTGAGTCCAGCTGGCGTGTAAACCGACCCGTGGTCGACAGTCGGAAGTTGCCCTTCCGGTGCTGTTTTGTATTCACACGAGCCCATCGCAACGCTGACGCGCGGAGCTGGATTCGCGCCCAAGGCGGAGGCTTGACTTCGCTGTTCTCTCTTGTGGCTTCGCGTGCTAGCCTATGTGCTCGGCTTGTATTCTCGCCATCTGCATCCGTACGCGGCCGCAAATGGACTTTTGCGCCCATCTCCGACAGTCGAGTGACGGCTTCCGTGATCTGAGTGATCTTCTGCCTCGGCAATCGTGACGGCCGTACTTCGGAACACGCCCACGATCGCCTGAGACGCGACACGCTGGATGGTCTCGAACGGCCGAGTGATTCCTGCCGCAACGGTAGCATCTGGTCGGAGAGGACACCACACCGATGCCGCATAGTCGACTTTCGATGCGACTGCGGAGGTGAACAGCTGGCGAGCTACCGACGGCGGTAACCCGCGCAGCCGTCGCAGCGCCAAGACGGCCTTAATTCCTTTGTTCGCGGCCTTGCCAATGTGTGATCTGAATCGTAATCCCTGATCGAGTATCACGCCAAGAATCTTGACTTCGGACGCCGGGGCGACCGTCGCTCCATTCACGTACAACGGGAGCGCGGGAAGCTGGCGCTGTCGCTGGTTCCTCGTAAAGTGGATGAACGATGTCTTTTCTGCCTCGAAGGCAGCGCCGGACTGCGCCGCCCACTCCAACGCTCGCGGGACGACCTTCTGCTGCAGTACGGTTGTATTTACCTCGGCAGATGCGCCCACCGTCCAACGTGTGTAATCATCGACAAAAGCGATGGCTCCTTTTCTTCGAGTGATGGGCACGTCCACGAGATTTGCATTCAGGAACAGGAAGAGGACGGGGGAGAGCGGCGAGCCTTGGGGGAGGCCCGCGTGCTCGATGGCCATCTCCTCCGAATGGTACATGTTCACGACGATCGACGCTCGCCGTGAGGAGCAGAAACTGCCAACCCATCGGATCAGAACCTCCGGGATTCTTCTCTCCCGTAGCCTTCGCAGCAGAACACCCGGATGCACCCCGTTATAGGCCCCCTTCACATCAAAACTCACCAGACTGAGGACCTTCCCCTCCCGCCACGCATCGTGTATCTTTTCGATCAGAATGTTGAGCGCTTGTTCACAGGATCGCCTCCGACGAGCCCCGAAATGATTCGTGGGCAGCAACTGGTGTTTTTCCACCAGGGCTGAGATGCGGTTGGCGACCACCGCCTCTAATACCTTTCCAAGCGTGGCTAGCAGCGAGATCGGACGGTATGATTTCGGCAAAGATGGATCACGCCCACCCTTCGGTATCACCACGATCTTAGCGACCTTCCACGCGAGGGGGAAGTAGCTGAGTCGGAGTGACGCTTCGAAGATTTCGACGACCCAGTGTTTCACGGTCGGCCACACCTGCTGCCACACCACCACCGGCAGCCCGTCTGGTCCGGGGGCTTTCCACGGCGCCATTCTCCTCAGAGCGTCCTCGATCTCGTGCTCGGTAAGCATCTCCATCGGGAGAGCGTCCGGCAGTGACCTATCCCTCGGGGGCTCGTCTTGAATTTGTGGCAGCGGCGGAAAGAAAGTCTCGAGGAGCACATGGGCCTTTCCCTGGTCATCGTTGACTGTCTGCTCACCCGAGCGCAGTGTGGGTACTTGCCCCATCGATTGGTCTCTAGGCTGGAGGTATCGTGCCGCTTTCCAAATGTTATCGGTGTTGGCGAGAAACTCCCTCCAATGCAGTCGCTTGGCGTCACGAATCGCTCGGTGGTACTGTCTCCGTACGTATAATGCGTGATCTTCCAGCGCACCGCAGTCGGCTCCATACCGCCGGGCCTGCGTGCACTGATTTCGAGTCCATGTGTACGTGTCTCGCAATGCCGTCAGCTCCCGGGTCCACCATCGTTTCCCGTACGGAGATGGTCTCGCGACTGGGACTAAATGGTGGATTGCTGCACCGATCCTGCCGATCAAGCGCCCGGCAATTCTGTCCAGCTCCGAGCAGTCGGTGACATCGATGATCTCCGACTTCAGGTTACGTAACTCTCGGCGGATGTCGGCCCATGGCGCATCGCGGAATGAGAAGCGAGCCATCGGGGGCGGTGCCGGTGGCACTTCACACTGGAACGCTGTCTCAATGGCACGGTGATCGGACCCATGCTCGACGGGGTGGAGGTGACACCGCGTGACCCGCCTGCTCAGTCCCGTTGACGCGAGGACCAGATCGATAGTCGATTGATATGGGCCTTCCTCCCGGGTGATGGTCCCTCGTGGCAGTAGACTAGTCAGGCCCCCATCTGCCATGAGGAGCACAATCGGCTCCGCCTCCCCTTGACGGTTCCGCATTGCCACTTGGTTTCCTCCCCATAGTTGGTCGTGGCGGTTGAAGTCCCCCACAATAAGAGTATCAAAGTTGTCTCCATACTCGCATTGGACGCGTTGACGGGCCTCTTGGATTGCATGCAGGCCTTCGTTTAGTGCCCTCGTGCCTTCGCGTCCCGTTCCCGGCGCAATATAAACAGATATTGCTAGAGTTGGAGAGGGCGTGAATAACAGAACGGCGGCAATGTCAGCCGACGCAATGTCGATCTGTCTATGCGGAAAGGTCTTTTGGTTCACCCAGACCATGCTACGGTGCGGTCTCAGCCGCCCGAGGGGTGGATGTCGCCGCGAGGGCCAGAGTGGTGTCCAGTTAGCATGCGTATGGGAGCATACCGTGTCGTTCGTCAGGAAGACATATGGCTCCGAGATCATCAGCAGATCGCAATGTTGCAACGAGCGGTCATTCAAGAGGCTCAGTTGGATTTCCGGCCTCTTTCTCAGATTGGCCTGCAGCACACGCAGGGTTCTACTGACTACCATAAGGTAGCGAATCTGGTCGTCTCGCGGCCGTCACCTGCTCTCGCCGACGAATCACTTTCCACGCCTCGTCCCATTTCGGGCAGTTGCGGTCCTTGACAGTGTGATTGCCTTGACAGGCAGCGCATGTGACAGTATTGGATGTGCACTGCTCGGCGCGATGATGACCCGCGCATTTGCCGCAGGCTACGGAATTCGGGCACCGATCCTCCTTGTGGTTGTATTGCTGACATTTGCGGCATCGCAGCGGCCTGGGACGCTCGTGGAATCTATCGGAGAACGCTGCCTCCCCACGCACATGGGCAATTCGACGGGTTAAAAGTGCTTCGGCATCTCCCTGTCTAGACAGGTAAATCGCCATGGATCCGTATCGCTTCGTTCCACTGAGCCAGACGATCTTTTTGACCTGTTCGACGTTGTTCTCTTCTTGGAAGGTCTGCGTGAAGTCCTCCCGTTGCGTTCCCGATGCCCCGTAGACGCTTTCCTTCTTGACATCGTTTAGCTTAACGGGGAACCATTGCTCTCCCTGCAGCGTAGCCCCCGGCAAGGAATCCAGCCACTGAGTGGCTCGGCGTAGATGCGCAACACTTTCTTCCGAGTCGACGAAAACCTTAACCGTCGTCCGGGAGGTCGGTTTGATTCCAACAATCTCGACACTCGAGGTGGCTGTCTGGTCATCGAGTGCAGCCCGGACCTTCTCGCGCATTTGCGCAGGGTCGTCCACCAACGCTTTGGTGTCGTCACTTGCCGATCTTACGTCCAGGACGACAGCCGGGAGACCGAGACTCGAGCGCACAGCCCGGGTGTTCGACGACACTACCGATGGCTGAGACACAATTGATGCCCAGCTCCGGCCTGTGCTTGGGCTGGTCACCGCGGTGCGGAGCGACTGGAGCTCCGCACGCAGCTCTTCGTAGTGGCCATTACAGGTACATCCCGTCAAATTAGTTGTGAGAGCCGTTTGTTTGAGTTCCTCCATCTTCTCCTGCATCTCCACCAGTGCAACCTTGTAGCTCTTTATCTCTTCCTGATATCTCTCGTCTCTCCGACACAGCTCATTGCGAAGCTCGGTGATCTGAGACTGGAATCTGGACCTCTCTACATGTCTTGCTTCAATCTCTTGGTGAAAGTATTTGTTTGCGGTCTCGACCTTCCCGAAGGCTTCTAAGATCGCTCTTAGAATTGGGTCCGTTTGGTCAGGTGTAGGTGTAGCGTGTCCCGCTGTTGCACTCTCGTGTGGGTTCGGTTCCGGTTGGTTCTTTCTCTGGCGTCTGCTAGCGGCGTCCCTCTCTTGCTCTTGAGAGTATGATACAGGAACTCTGATTGGTCGATTTGAGGTTCGCAGTGGCTGCGGTGCCGTTGGTGCCGCCGATTGCTCGGTCAACTCGGGTGTTGCCGCCCGCTCGGTCGCGGCGGCCCCTGGAGGCATTTTTCAAGAGGGGAATTCAAGCCCTCGATATCAACCCAAATTTCGACGACACAAACGGATCTTTTTGGTATCGATGATAGGCCTCCCAATGTGGTCATGGTGGAGTGTGGGAGCGTTAACCCGATTCCCCCACTTGTACGTAAATGGCGGGGACAGATCGACCTGATCATATCACCGAGAAAGGAGATTGCCTTACCGCTACTGCATGCAAGGCAAGTCAATTTTGATCTATAGCCCTACATGCATCCCTACGATAATATTAACGTACGCTGTCGGAATGGAAATGTACAATTGTTCAAATGTTTTCTTTAGACCCATTCTACAATAAGCATACTTTGTTACTTTGTTCATTCAGATACGTAACTGGAACATTCTAGGCACAGCCATTATGTACATTATTCCAGGGAAATTTTTACCAGCCGTCGCGCTCGCGGGGAACGTTTTCGATGTGCTGACGAGCCTGGTACTTGGCTTTCTCACTATCGACGAAGTCAAGACCCTTGATCTCAACCTCACGTCGATGAAGGCACCAGCGAAACCGGCCATGATCTCCTTGGCCTTCTCGTGGCTAGGGGCATTGCCTATATCCATTGTTAGCCTCCCGAGGTCTCATTTTTGGTCTTGCTTCGTGTTGAGGGGCAATTGGCTGAGAAAGGATGGGTCGGGTGGGTCTTACCCTCGCGCTCCTCGTAGCTGGCGGCACCGGCGAGCAGCTCGTGGACGAAGCTGGGGTCGTGCTCACGGGGCTCGGTGTTGTTCCACTGCTCGTGGTGAGAAGCCTGCTTGGAGTTGCCTGGAGAAGCCAAGATGTTAGCTAATGCTTAGGAAGCTTCGATTGCTTCGCGAAACGGGGTCCATGCAGTCTGGGATGTAGATCTCAACAACTTACCGTCGAACCAACCCATTTTGAAAGATTTATTTGGAGATTATGAACTGAAGATGAGAGAGATGTCGATGAGAGAGGAAGAGAAAGAAAAGAGAAAGGGATAGGCGGTGAGGAGGGGTTCATATAGGTGCTGATTTGGGAGGCTCCACTGGAGCTGCTGATCATTGATTTCGGTTTTGCCCCTCTACCTTGAGCGGGGTCACGCCACTGAGCGGGTCAAACAGGGGTGAAAGAGACGGGAAAGGTCTTCAGAGTACGAGGATTGGATTGCTATGTATTCCCAAGGTCCTTTTCACAATCGAAAACGATTGACCAACTCCAGGTCCTATCATGAACCCTGTTCAATGCCACATAGGGAAGAGAGATAGAGAGAGAAATCAAAGCCCAACAAATTGGGAAAGAGGTAAATAGAAGACAGAAGAACAACGAGTGGATCATGTTACAATAGCGGAGACAAGCACCCGCTATAACCAACGCATAACGAATGTCCTGTGTATCATCATGCTGCTAACAGTGATATGTGGTATCATCCAATCGAGTAATAAATGAAGATAGAAAGAGCTGCTCAGAACGAATCAAAAGAAAGGTATCGCGGATGAGAAAGTCATTAACTCGTAAGAAGGGTCGGATTCGCAAATGTGCCGAGGTGTGCAGTCGTGATATGATTTCATATCCCCTCGGTGGGTCGCAACGCTAAAAAGCTCACAGAAACGCAGATCAACAAAGGAAGTCATCATCCATTTAGCCGCCTCCGACGGCCTCGTGTACTGCCGATAGGGCGCTGTGCGAGAACTCCACGGAGTATTGGGTCATCTTTGCTTTTATCAACATGATGGACTCGAACGTGTCTATCAAGAAACCTCCCAGATTAGCCAGGTGGTATTATAAGAGCCTAAGATTCCTTTTACATACCGTTGAAGATTGTCTGGTCTGGGATACTTATGTTGCTGATCCCGGCAGAACGGACAGACGTAGCCAGGCGAGTTATGCACTAGGCCATGCCGCATCATCTCATTTTTACGTTTAAACCCTTTCCCACCTACACCACGAGGACAGCCTTCTACAGGACAGAAATGTGGTCGACCTGAAGAGTGCACATTCGCATGGGAACTATTCCTGGATTAGGGACTGGTTGGTTGGCATGGTGGGCAGGCTTACTTGAGCAAATATTGGGTTTGAAACGGGGCCGCGGTACACCCAGGACGTGTGCATTTGTAGACACCTATATTCGTGATTGCCGATTCATCCTCCGGCGAAGGATGCGAGCTAAACGATGTTCGCTCCCCGGCAGTGGGGGCCACTGGCTCCGTAGGGGTGGGATAGCTAGTGGCCGGGCTTTTCGCAATCATCGAGGAGGCATGATGATTGGGTTCTGATGGGGGTGGCGGCGGCGGAGGAGGAGGAGGAGGAGGAGGAGGAGGAAGTTGCGGCTTGGTCGACACTGCCGAGGTTGGCGTACGCCAGAAAGATGGCTGTGAAGCTGGAGAAGCATTGGTGGATATATCTTTAATGCTAATAGGGGAGAGATGAGAGAGCGGACTGGGAGGGATCTGCGGTAAAAGACTAGGTAATTGACGCTCGTGGGGGGAATCATTATGCGATGTAGCAGACGGTGGGTAGGAGTAAGGAGGGGAAGGAGCAAAGCAGTTGATCCGAGCTGAATAGAACTCGGACTGTGACAATCCTAAGGCGGAATGAATGGAAGGTAGGCTTTGCGTGTTGCTGCCCGTGTCTGGGAAAGCTGCAACACAAGAATTGGGAGGGGAAGCCAGCAACTGGAGCGATGGGAGAGAGATGCGGGAGTGCAGGTCTGGCTGCTTGGAATCGGGGGAGAGTCCTTCTGCAGTTGAGGTTCTGCGATGCGGCGCTAGTATTGGCGGACATGTCGATGGAGCGGTGAGGGACAGGAGACGAGGACGTTGCGGCGAGAAGGTTGATTTGAGATCTTGAGAGGGGACGAGCGGAGGGAGAGTACGCTGGGGCGATTGAGGGGATTCCTCATTGTATTCTTTCTCCGGGGATGGTGGTATTGTTGGCGGACGAGCAGCAGGTTTGGACTCGAACTTCGGAGGCAGCAAGTCCTTGGGGAATCGATCCAGATCTTGGGCCCTGCCCTGCTTAGGGGACCAGTCCAACGAATGTTGCTCAGCATGAGTCGCGACTTCCAGATGGTCTGGTCCCATGGTCCTCATCAGCACACCATCGCCCAAATGTGTTTGCGGCAGGGACTCCGGCTGGTGCGGCTTACGGGAACGGTCATGCGTTCCCTTGTCGCACTCGGCCTGGGAGGCGAACGGCGGCGGCTCCTCCCCAACCCCATAATTGATCTTCTGGGGGACCAGTTGTGGGGAGCGATTGTTCGCTTCTTCCGAGACGTAGATGTCGCACGTCATAGAGGCGGGTGGGGGTGCATGGGCACATAGGGTGATGTGATGTGTAAGAAGGCTAGGAAGCGAGCAAATCCATCCGGAATATTGATCTAAGGGAGGGACCGTTAGCTTTTGAAACCCATACCACTCACAATGTAATGCCCAATAAGAGTTTCGGAACTGAGAGAATTGAATCCGAAACACGGAATCATGCAAAACACCTGTACTCGGCGCCTAGAAGGAATGCGACCACAGTTGCAGAACCAAATAGTCATAGGGGCAAGATCCCACCCACCTAAATCAAAGGAGAGAAGATATAAAGAAAATACAAGAAGAGGAGGCTCCAACGGAGAGAGAGGGGAAGAGAGGGGGAAAGCTAGGAGAAAATGAGGCTGAAAAAAGAAAAAAGAACAAACTTACCGAGAAAGAACCAAAATGGAACCTTGAACGGGTCGGATGAGGCTCAACGCAGCGGTTCCATCGGATAAGGTCATTAAAGGAGGGAAAGAGGAGAGAAGAGAAATGAAAAAAAGAGGGGAAGACCGGATTATGAGCTAGCAAATCATCCACGTCAATGCACGGAGAGAAAACCAGGATGCGGCTCTGACAGTTGTAATTCTCATTTTAAGTGGGTCGAGGCTCCAAGGAAATTCCCCGCAAGACTCCATTTTCTTCTATAATGTCCAGAGGATTTGGATGAATTCTATTCTTTATGATGATCTATGGGCTATCATCTGCTGACGAGTGCAGATGATCGGAGGATTAGGGGAAGGGAAAAAGAAGTGGGAAAGAGGGGGCAATCGACGAGCCCAAGTTGTACACACCTTTTTTCCTTTTTCTTTTCTTTTTCTTTTTTTGGAGTTCAGTAGGCCCCACTCCTCTTTTTGTCTCAATAATTTCGGATTCAACAACCGGGGAAGGTATGAGTGGTGGTCAGGTCCGCGAATCCCCTCTTTTCCTCTCCCCACTTTCTTCCCCCATACACGTTGGACCTCTGGGCTGCACAAAGCGAGGACTCCACCCTGGTAATTAAGCCCAAGTTATACGTCGTACATATGTCAGATGTGATGTGATTCTGACTTTCTGACTTTCCCCCGAGCCTTGCGGAGTACGGAGTATATGCACGGGAAGTAATGTCTCATTTTAGATTATTTCCCCACTTTTCCACTTTTCCACTCCCATTTTCCTCCCGACACTCTGGGTCTCAAGGTTTTTTTTTCGCCCCCTCAGCCTCACTCACGTTTACGTAGAGCCGCAGAGCCAACGCAGCCTCATTCCTGCCGCCCCGCTTTCTCTGCACCAATCATCCACGCTGGCCAGACCACCCTCTCTCACTCCCAAGTCGTGAGCTATATATATTGTGATATGATTTCTCGTTATCGAGCTCAGATTGGAACTCTTGGAGAGAAAATATATTCAAAATAATCAGAGAGTTCTCAGGACAACTGACGTGACGAGTGCTGCCGCAGGATTACGGGCCAGTATCAACGTGGTTAGTGCTGACACTGCACGGACTTTCCCGTCATTGCGCCTAGAACTAATGGAGTAGGAGGAAGGACAATCATTCTCATGTATCTGGTACTTCCTTCAAATCATCATTCCCAAAGATCTACAATCTGTAAAATTCAGGTTCCCTATGTTCAGTGGAATTTCAAGACCGACTGACTAGTAATGCTATTTATCATGGTCAAACACATTGTAATCTTGGGGGCATGGACCAGCCCATGTGGGGGAAAACCCGAAATTCTCCATCTTCCCTACTGAGGTCCTCCTTAATCCTGGCTCTTTTACAACTTACCTTTCTGCGACTGTCGTTGCACCCGCTGCACCCGTTCCCACGCTCCCAACGCAAAAGGTTTAGCCCGTTTAGCATACTCTCCCGCCCGGGCACTACTGGCCTGACGCCCTGCAAACCGGGCCGCAATGCCCTGCATGATGACGGAGCCTCGGAACGCAAAGAATGCATCTCCCCAAAGAACATCCTCTGCAGGATTGTACCCGGCCACCTCACGCATGCAGCCCCCACGCGTCGGCAGCCCTGGCACCCGCCCAGTCTGGAACGTCTCCAGTTGGGAATCCGCACCCTCCATGATCCACGGACTGCTGAGATTGCAAAAGTCCGACACAATGGGTGCCCGACCGTCGCCATCTCCCAGTCTAGAATTCCTATCACTCGCGGCTCAGTTTGGTGGAAGATCATATTGTCTATTTTGTAGTCTCCATGTACGAGAGTTCCACGGTCGCGTGGCTGCGTGGACTTTTGCGCGAAGAACTGAACCATTTCGTCGAAGTAGGGAAGTTCGCCTACGGGCTCTTTGGTGTCGGCATCCACTACCGCTGCTTGCGCTTTCGAGATAGTGTTGAACGTGGCGATCTGGCGGTCGAAGAAGTTCGTTGGCTTGCCGAATCCTTCAAGGCCCACGGATGAGGGCACCACCGAGTGAAACTTGGCGAGTGTTTGCACCGCATTCTTCCATCTAAATCAGGGTAAGTCGGACTTGGAAATTCAACATGGAGTTTCCGTTTGTCACCTACAGTGCGTTTCTCTCCTCTGCACTGACGCCAGGCATCGCTGGGTCGGTAAAGTGCCGTCCATCCAGGAACTCCATAATGTAGAACGGTGTCCCAATCACATTGTTATCCTCACACAAGCAGAACTCCTCTGGCACTGGTATATCGGTCCCACCTAACGCCTTGATAATCTGATATTCTCGCTCCACGCGGTGTGCCGTCTTCGAGAGCAGCTTTCCAGGAGGCTTCTTCCGCAGCACAACCTTCTTACCATCGGCGGTGGTAAGCTGGTAGTTGGGTTGGATTGACCGAAACCGAACTGCAATGTCTCAGAAAAGGTACTATTGCCTCTATATATCCAATGGCCAACTCACCTGTTTGATATCCAGTGGGGTCTTGAGCGCTGGTACGTTTTGGTCAATATACCGCTCCAACGAGGGCAGGTCTATGGGCTGGCGCACAGCTCCCGCCATGATTGTAGATGTGGTTATATGTGTTCGAAAGAAAGACAAAGACAGATGCAGGAAAGACTTCCAATGTCAGTCAGGTTCAAATTCAAAGGATATATACAAGTGGCAAGTTCAAGGCATTGAGTAGAACAGCCGTGAACCTCGGCAGTAACCAATCCCCCAGACCCTCGGCGTTCCCAGCTGAGCGGGGAGAGCTGCCCACACCGCCTACGTTAATGGTATTGCTACAATAGTTGCTAAAGTCCGTACTACCACCACGCGTGTAAAACGCGCCCCAGCGGTGAAAGTGGAAGCGCAAGGGACAGAGGATCCCCACACCGACACCGCAATTTCTAGACTCAATTAAATCATTGGACTCATACCTGCTCCTTTTTTTTCTTCGTCTCCTTTCCTATCCTTTTCCCATTGATCCCATTTCCTTGCCATGACCAGAGAGACCTCTCCACCTACGGATACTACCACCCACCAACCCCCTCCCTCCCGACCTCTCCACTCCCCAAGCGCGCTAAGATCGCCGCCATGACTACCGATGCCCCGCTGTTACTTCTATCCAGCAGCCCATGCCCCCGCTGCTGGTGAAGAAGCTCGTTGCTTCAGCTCGCCCCCCAACGCGGGGCTCTGCTTTCGCTGCGGGGTACGATATGTACAGCGCTAACAAGACCATTATCCCTGCCAAGGGCAAGGCTATGGTTGATACTGGTATTGCTATTGCTGTGCCTGAGGGAACTTGTATGTGAATTGACTGAGTCCTGAGTTGGAGCGGGACCAATTGAGTAGGAAGAAGTCATGGCTGATTTTTTTTTCTGCATAAATGGCCGTGTTGCTCCTCGTAGTGGTCTCGCTTCTAAGCACTTTATTGATACCGGTGCTGGTGTTATTGACGCCGACTACCGTGGCGAGGTGAAGGTTTTGCTGTTTAACGACTCTGATGTTGACTTTCCCGGTATGTTCCCTACTAAAGCTACTTTTTGCAAGGTCAATCGCTGATTCATGGTTCGGATATCAGTCATGGAGGGTGATCCCATTGCTCAGCTGGTTCTTGAGAGGGTGAGTCGAGCTTTTTCTTTTTTCCCTAGCTTGTTGGGCCGTGTTCTAACTTGTTTCGTTCTGCAGATCTACACTCCTGAGGTGACTGTCGTCGAGGAGCTGGAGGAGAGCGTTCGTGATGCCGGTGGATTTGGCAGCACTGGCATCTAAATTGCCAATATTGATACCTGATACAATGGGCTATAAAAGCCACGGAGTACATCTAGTGGGGAAGAGTATCCGGGAAGATTTAATGATTTATATGTCGACAACGACCCAATCAACAAAGAAATTCATCACTTCAATTTTGAAATTATGCATGTGCTGGTCTAATGGAATCTATATACAGACCCTGGTCGTCCCGTCATGATATCAATTCCGATGCATTATGTCCTATTGTAGATGAGTGGGCACGTCCTCCTTGCGCCACTCCTGCACAGCGAACTGTACCAGAGGGTCGCGCAAGAATCGTGCGTTCCGTACCAACCGCACTTCAGCTGCTTTTGTGCGACGCAGGTAATCTTGCTTTTCCTGCTCCTCGGCTGTCACCATTCAGTGAAGAAGCCGCCGCAAGTTCCGCATCACGGGCTTCCATCGTCCGCTCCAGAATACTGTGCATGCTGGAGAGGACCTTAATAGTGGTCCGTGCTAATGGGAGGTTACTAGGTTCGACGTCATTCGGTGAGACCCAAGAGGCGGTGTTTCGCAAGTCTGGGCTAGCGGCATCGACTGCTTCCCTGAGTCGGGCGACAGTCAATGTGGCGAACATGTCGCCTGTGCCGCTGAAGAAGCAGTCTAGTGCGGGAACATCAATGCGGAAAAGACGTGGGGACCCGTTAGATCGGGTTGTGGAGCCGATGACTGTGAGGTAGTTCTCTGGTGGGCTTGGAGTGGAGCCTGACTGAGACAACTTCAATAGTTGCACTGAAGTGATGATGATGTGGGGAACGGAGTAAATGCGGTGGATGGCGGTAATGGCCTCTGCTAATGTGGATAAAGAGGTGATCTTGACGCCGGACAGAACTCTGTGAGAGGTTAGATTGGTGTGCGTTTGTGTGATATAGAACCAGTATTGGGTGAACTGACTCGGCTTCAAATTGATTGGGCAGAATCAGGTCTGCATGGTGGATGGTCTTTTCATAGGCTGGAACAACGTCGTCATTGGCATATAGTCGGCCCTGATCTCCCATTACTGGGTCCAATACTATACTGGGGATTAGATTGAATCCCGAGCTTATGCTTGCACGACTCCACCGAAGTTGCAAAACTCACCCCAAAAGAAGGAACCAGGCTTATTTTCAGCCTTCTTCTGCAAATCAATTCCAATTGCACCGACGGCTTCCACGGCCGCCGCACTTGGGGCATAGCCCGACAGCATGACGTCAAAGTCCGTAAGGTTACTCTGACATTGACCCTGGTATGGTTCTGTAATTTCCTGAGCAGTCGCGCGAGTGCCCTTGAACTGCCGGTATCCAGTATGATTGCCTACCGGAGCTAGTTAGCTCTGGAGTAGATATCCCACCGGGCTACTCCGATGAGTCAAACCCAATGACATGAGATGAGAGAAACGCACTGAAATGCACAGTATTCAAGGCAGCCACTTCACAGCCCAAGGACTGCATTACAAACTCGGCCATTGTATTGCCCACGTGGCTAGGAAGATCAGCTTGATGTCGCATGACTCTTATCATCCGAATGGGATGTTATTATCGGAGTCGTGGGGGAAATAATAAGCCAAGTCACCCTCCCTAGATACTGTACCTATCGCACAAGCAGTAATAGCCTTGCCACATATGAACAAATGAAACTATTGTATTCGTTATCCAGCACCTTCGAGGTTATAATTCCAGCATTCAAACATATGTTCTTACATCGCATGTGGAAAACCAAGTACATACTACAGTGGTGCCATACATAGTACTGAGTGTTTAAGATGTTGTGTAGTTCAAAGGAAGGTTGATTAGATTATTGTTTATTGAGATGGAAACGTGAGGTTACATTTTCAACGAGAAGATCAAGTTGGTTTCCAAACAAGCTGACTCTTCGTATACAAACTTCGGGATTAATTCCGATGCTTCGACTTGGTGCCTGATCTGCACTAGCCTCATATCACAATAGTATGTAGCTTTACATTTTTTAATCCTTGCATTCCAGCGAGTTCCGCGTCAAATATATGCTCTGGAGTTTCCCTCATTCTGTAAAGTAGGCTTGAACAGTTGAATATAAAGAGACTGCCTTGGTATCTTCATCCTGTAATTCAACAAGCGGATCCCCAAACCGCTTCTTTGTGTAAATACTCCGGAAGGCATGACGATACTTCGACCTGGTTCCTGATTGATACCAGCCCTATGTCACAACAGCATTTCCCGCAATATGGACTTTAAACAGGCTGTTGGCCTGTGAAAGAAGAGAAATCACGTAGGTGGGGTCTTGCCCGAGTCGGACAAATCTGTGCACCGAAGGTCACACCGCCTGTTGAACTCACGTTCCGTTTGTCAGGGACTCTGATTGGTCAATTTCAGGTTCGCAGTGCCACTGCCGTTGGTTCCGCCATTGCTCGGTCAGCTCGGGTGTTGCCACCCGGCCGCCCCCTGGAGGCATCTTGCCTTCACGGGGAGGCCGCGCTCTAGACTGTTTATGTCGATTAGCAGGTAGATATGTCTGTCCTAGACTGACACTCGTCCCACTTGATGGTCGCTTTTCAATAGCTCTAAGAGACTGTTACCTTTCTCTCCGCGGTCGTGTTTTTCTATGTTGTTTTGTTAGCAAAACGAAGGGGCTCCTGTATGCTGATTCAGCAGTTGATGCCTTCTCCACTTTTTCCGACAACAGAATGACAGCATTCCTAGATTCTTGATCTGTCCAAATACCCACACCGAAATGCGTAATTTGGTCAGCTCAATGATTTAAGCACCTAGGAGTGTGGACAGCAAAGCCAGAAAACTTGACCGTAAGACCCCGACAGCTAGTAGAAAGTGTGCGAAAGAACGACCAGGGCGGGGATTGCGGAGTATCGTCCCATGCCATCCCGACCGCGTGATTCGCCATGGTCAACGCCTTTCACACCGATAGCGGGCTTGTGTCGACGGCGCTTCGGCCGATCCGCAAGAAATTCGCCAAACCACCCGTGAAGGTAGCTTGCCTGCCTTGGTACGTGACGCCCTGCATCCTAGCCAGTGCACAGACAGATTTTGCTAATGCCCGCCTTCAGCCGCGCCTCACGAATTCGATGCGGTGGACAACAGCCGTGTTCTAACGTAGGTTTTCACAGCAAATATTCTAGACAGAGAGATGAGACGGGAGAACCTTCTATTGCGGGCTACTACTGGCCGAAAGCGTTCACCGCTGATGATGACTCATCAAACTGTAGCCCCTTGAAATGTAATTGAAAGGGGAAAAAATATTGAAATTTCAAGATTTCGTAATGAGTTGGCCAGTTTTGTTATTACACCATCACTATGTCGGACCGTCGCTTGCGGGGGGGTTCCGTAATTTTTGAAAAAAATTTACGAGGGGCCGGTTACTTTGTCAAACCCGAAAGAAAGACCCATCGGCGGAATGTGGCGGAGCTGGGGCGGAGCTTCAGTTTTATGTGCTAGACCAATCAATGGTTACCATTATATATTGAGCTCATGAGCACTATGCCCAATCACAGATCAGTATCGGCCAAAAAATGATCCACTTCAGTGGTAGACACCCCCTAGGGAAAATTAACGGATAAAAGGATTAACGATTTTCCGTGGGTCCTAAAAAAAAAAATCTTTTTACGCCTCATCTTCCAAAGAGGAATTGGCTACGCGATGTATAGGCCGACAACGAAGAACGAGTGGTTTCTGTGTGGTGTGTTGCTCACCCAGGCTGTTTTGACGACCGCCCTTGAAATGTACGTTCCTTATGTTACCTTAACAGCCGGACCGCCTACGCTGGAACCGTAGATTCGGGGGCTAACTTCTGCACTAGTTACATCCTCGTGGAGTGGCAAGCATGGGTTACTCCCAAGATTGTTCAGGTGCCAGTATCAATGATTATTCCGATCAATCTCGGCATTCTAGTTTTTGCCTGTCTCTATGAATTCATTCTTGCTTTGGATGCGATGCATCACAAAAATAATATTCTACTCTTTGGAATCTGCATCTCCAATACCTGCGCTTTTGTCTACTCTGTCATGCAGTACCAAGTGATGGAGGAAAACACCATGAGGCTATTCGATCAACGATACGGGTATCCAACTTTGGTAGATACCACCCGCAGCGTGTGGCCTCTCATCAAGCCAGCGGAGATACTTGTAGCGATTTTCACGGGATTGGGGTCTCTGCTGCTCTGGCCAATCGTGTACTTCTTGCATAAAGAGTATTCCTGGGCTATTTACAAAGTCGTTCACGGCAACCCCAAGTTACGAATGCTTTACCTGGTGTACGAGGTAATTTTTTTCCGCCGAGATTCCTTATCTTTTATTCACGGATTCATCGCTGATGGCAGGTGCCTACAGGTCTTTCTTGTGCTAATTAAGCTGAACTTGTACTTTCTGATCGGATTCATCGTACAATATGTCCTGATTTATGTCCATGTGTATGGACTGGAGTACATTCTAACCATGCTCCTCATTCCAACGGCATTCTTCAGCATGCTGATTGGTGTTTACTTCATTCAACACGAACTGAAGTTTGGTGTGATTGGCATACTAGTAAAGTCCCTCTTCGCTCGTCCTTCACAAAGCCTCTGTGAAGTCTAACCACTAACATCATGTTAGGTGTATTACTTTGGCATGACAGCATATCTGATCAGCCGCATAATTGTTCTCTCTGGAGCTAACACAGTTGGAAAATATATGATGTACCTTTTCGCCTCTGTATCTCTGGCACTGACTTTGGCGACGGTTATTTGCGCCATCGTATGCACCTTAAACTTTGACCGGGGCTTCAAAAGATCAACGAATCGAAAAAAAAGTTGCTGCACGGGAATCATATTACTTACAGTCTGCCGATACAGCCTCCAATCAGACGCGCTGCCCTTCATGTCTTCTCCCACGTCTCGCATCTGATCCGCGTTAGCATCTCAAATAACTCAGGGTAGACGACGTATTTATAGAATTGTCGGCCATCCTGTCACTTACCTTCTGCTTGATAGAAAGCGCCGGAGGCTATGGGAGCCTCTTCTAAATAAGGCTAGTGAAATAAATTTGTTTGTTGATGCCGGACTTATTAGAAGAGACGAACTTGATCATTTTAAATGCCCACCGAGACACAGCTTACGGATATGTTGAGAAAAAGAGAA